>CM060950.1:327454331-327456831 GCA_030765055.1 Mantis religiosa
AAAAAATGTGCAATCGTGCCTTTCAGCATTGCTTCAAAATCTACTCTGAAATTCCCTATTCAGTTTCCACGCGTTAAAATTTTTGACTATTTCTCTTAACATTTCTCTCATCTTAACATGGCCATAGAATTTAATTTTCTCTTTTGGCTTTATGTTGTAACACCTTTTACTTAATATAAATTAACTATTTCTATTCGCCCACATTTATTTGCTTCGTAACTGCTTCTGGATTGTTTCCTAGAAAGTTCTCTGGGACATTTTACTGCGCAAATCTTTTATAAAAATCTAATTTTTAATTATTACAGGAGTTTCTGTACCAATATTTAACGTTAAGTGCAGGTTTGCAATTACGATCGTGTTGAATTGCCTGGATATAGTGGTTTCAATTTAAAATGAGAATACAAATATCAGGTAGCATTCACTGTATGCTTTCTTCCAGCATCCTTTATGACCTCTCGGTTAAAAAGACTAAAATTGAACATTATAGTACCAGGGAAGTGTACATTTTGTAGGCTAATACAGCAGATCGCTGTTAAACATCAAGTCTTGAATGTTAACCATGAAGAAAAATAAAAGAATGACACATCAGGCACTCTAACGTTAACTGCTTAAAATTTAGGAATATTTATAGGAATATAATAAATACTGAAGATAGTTAATGAATTATTGTATGTTAACTATATCTGTATTGTACCTGAGATTTGGTCTCATCTTATACTTGGGTATCGCGCCATGGCTGAATGGTTAGACCACTTGGCTGTCACCAAGGCTGGGTGACAAGTCCTGGGTTCGATCCCAGGCGACCGCAAAGTGATATTTGTATTAGACAGCATTGTGCTGGGGCGGGTTTTCTCCTGGCCCTCCGGTTTCCACCGCCAGCATTCCACCGATTGCTCCATCATCATTTTTCCTATCACCTTATCTCGCAGTTTCACTTGCGGCGATGGGCTGATCACTCATCCCGGAATCCCTCTGATCAAGAAACCTCTGATCCTCCACCCGTTGCTCACGGGACTCGAGGTTCCGCAGTTCAGAAGGCCCTGTGTGCCACTTAAAGGAAATACAGGAATTCATTCATTCTTATATTTGGGAATAAAGAAGACTTTACAGTTCATTTACCAAAATTGAATGTTCATTTTATTCGTATATCAACGTAATATTTTAATCAGTCATTAGATCCATTTTTGAGAAAATTAAAAGTAACGCATCATTTTCGTGATGACTTTTAAATGTGATAGGTAATTAAAAAGGAGCTTAAACTTTCCCTTCTTAAACACAGAAAGACAGAGAGACAGACAGACAGACAGACGGACGGACAAACAAGGTACACGGAAACTACTCATTCTCAGCCAGGTAACCTAAAAGGTAACCTCTGTAATCAAAAGGAATACTTTCTTTACCTTAGGAAAGCGACAGAGAGTGACCCCCCCCCACAAAAGAGCAGAGACTGGAAGCGTTATTTTTCTAAGTCCAGATCGTTTCCACAACAACAACAACAACAACAACAACAACAATAATAATAATAATAATAATAATAATAATAATAATAATAATAATAATAATAATAATAATAATAATAATAATAATAATAATAATAATAATAATAATAATAATAATAATAATAATAATAATAATAGTAATAAATAATAATAATAATAATAATAATAATATAATAATAATAATAATAATAATAATAATAATAATAATAATAATAATAATAATAATAATAATAATAATAATAATAATAATAATAATAATAATAATAATAATAATATAATAATAATAATAATAATAATAATAATAATAATAATAATAATAATAATAATAATAATAATAATAATAATAATAATAATAATAATAATAATAATAATAATAATAATAATAATAATAATAATAATAATAATAATAATAATAATAATAATAATAATAATAATAATAATAATAATAATAATAATAATAATAATAATAATAATAATAATAATAATAATAATAATAATAATAATAATAATAATAATAATAATAATAATAATAATAATAATAATAATAATAATAATAATAATAATAATAATAATAATAATAATAATAATAATAATAATAATAATAATAATAATAATAATAATAATAATAATAATAATAATAATAATAATAATAATAATAATAATAATAATAATAATAATAATAATAATAATAATAATAATAATAATAATAATAATAATAATAATAATAATAATAATAATAATAATAATAATAATAATAATAATAATAATAATAATAATAATAATAATAATAATAACAACAACAACAATAATAATATAACTTCCAGTTACTAAGGTTTAGTTGATTTTAATGACATTTATGCTAACACACTCTTCTCTGATTTTAAACCAAATGAAATAAATGCTTTATTCCTATGTGTAAACTCAAATAAAAATGCAAATCAACTTAGTATAGGGTATATAAACACTCTGCTTCAATTACTACCCTCATTCTGCATGGATGA
>CM060950.1:327461831-327505922 GCA_030765055.1 Mantis religiosa
GTAACAGCATTTCAAACTTCTTGATGACCTTCGGAAAATACGTGTCTTAACTGTCTAAGAGTTGGAAATGTATAACATTTAATCATACAGTGTCATGTCATAAACTCAACATTTTCTCTGTCTTGAACATTATGTAGTTAGTGATCAAACTGTGACTTGAAATACGTCTGTTTTTATACGCGTGTTTTCTGACATTGAGACCGTGAACATGATGGACGAGTGTCATAGGTTGGTGAACATGAAGACAGTGCTCTTTCTGTGTCTGTTGGTGACGGGAGGTTCGCAGGGGTTCAGTTGTGTTTGTAGCCCTTCAGAATGTGAGGAACTTAGCGAGGCCGACTGCCCGGGAGGCGGTACGGTCTGGGATCCTTGCGGATGTTGTAGGGTGTGTGCTCGCGTCGAGAATGAGCCCTGCGGAGGACCTTATGGCTTCTATGGATCTTGCGCCGAGGGACTCGAGTGTGTTGTAGCTGCTCATGCCACAGGGAAACCTGTCCTTGCCGCCAACTCGGAGGGCATCTGCACAAGTAAGTCACGTGCTCTGGTTTTCAGTTTGGTTACTTCTTGTCAAAAATGTTCATGTTCGAGAGGAAGATCATACAACTCATATTTAGGATGCGTCTGAAATATTTCAGATGACAGAGGATGTACCGAAAAGTAGAGCAAAGTATTAAGGCCTGAGGGGATCACTGATGGATGGAGTATTTTCTCCAAAACGTATCTAAAATCTTATTGGACACAAGCACTTTAGGTCGCGGATTACGGCAACCTCGAGGACAATGTATGAGCAGATAGGCTCTGCCTTCTTAACGCCTTCCTTCATCGTTGCGGTTCATAGCTAGTCGCCTCACTACTTCTAAACAATGATCATTAACTTTTCGCATAGCAAAACATGAACATGTCAGCATAAAATACATTATAGCGTATGTGAAAATTCAGTTTACGGTTCTACATAAATTACGTCTTATGTATCCTGATGAAAAATGAATTGATTGTGCGTATTACTTAGAATACAAATTACTTATTGCAGCTTCCAGCGTCATTCTTTAAGGCGTTCCGGATAACTGAGACTTTTTAAAAAAGCAGTTATTTTGAATATAATTATAATTATTAGTGAAATGAAATAATACCCCAACATTAACCATTCTGATATTTCATTTTCAGAAATTAAACATATGCGTCAATGTTTGAAATGTGTAGTGTTTAACGCCCGCTTTTACTATATACGGCACCGCAGGCGATGACACTGATGATACATGAGATGAAGATGGAGCACCGGTGGAATGAGATGGCGGGGGAAACCGGAGATCCCGGAGAAAACCCGCCCCAGCGCCGTGTTGTCCATCACAAATCTCACTTTGCGGTCGCCTGGGATCGAACCCGGGCCGCCTAGGTGAGAGCCAAGCGGTCTAACCACTGAGCCACGGCGCGGCCTTATGCGTCAATGACAGCTAAGTGTTTCGTTTTCATAAATTCAATAGTGTCCACCTGTTTTTATACTTTAATTACTCTGCACTGATCTTGTTTTGAAACTTGTGCTTAAAAATATATTTTAAAACAGCTTTTCCCCCTTTATTCACAAATTTCAGTACTTTGTGAATATCTCCATTTTATTTGAGCTAATAATGGTTTGCTTTTCAAACTAATCACGCATGTTTACCGAAGTTATTCCGTTATTCACAGTTATTCTGAAATTGGTACAGTAAAGGCTCATCATAAGCTTAAAACCTCTGTTAAAATTATCATAACTACTTTTGTGAATCAATGGTTATACAGCTCTTAATTTACTATGGTTTGAAAACTGAACATTGCTCAGAGTCCCAGTGACAAAATCACATTTTTATGCTTACGACATAACAAACACGCGAAAACCAAAGACGCAGCTTTTATAAAACTATGATCATCTCTCGATTTTATATGGTATTTTGATCTTTTATCTTTCATAAAGGCAAGCTAGTATGGTTTCTTCATTCATTTTCAGTCCTCTACTAACACACCAGCATTGTGAGTGCTATAATATACATTTATTTATTTGGGTTTTCTGGTAGAATACCATAGAACGTTGTATACTCAACTGCTTGTCTAATTTCAGCTTACATGCGTCAATTCTCTCTTCATATCTCATTTCAGCTATTTAAAATAACGACTGTATATAAAGATGTAGTCTTAGTTCTTAGGATGAAAATACTTTTAAAATAGCCATAATTTGTAAAGAGAAATAAATCCCAATATTTTTTTAGTAGGACAGTGAATTGAAGAAATTTACTTAAATGATTATTTAGTAATCATCGTCCTTAGAAAATGAAATGCAGATAAAATATTTTAGGCAACGCGTTACAGTTAGTTTTAATAACCAGCCGTCTAAATATATTTTATATAAGCGCATAAAATACATTATCTTTGCCAAAAATAAGGGACAAGAAATTACATAGCTTAAGAAACTATATCACAAATTTCCTAAGTTTTTTTAAACTTAACGTTAAATATTGAAGGTGTTAATATTATTTTTACGGACGCCACCGAGTTGTGAACGATTTGTACGATGTTTTAATATGTGTGTGGAAAGTATTTTAATTGGCCACACGTTCGAGAACCATATGTAATAGACTTTTAGTATGGCTCTCGTATTAGCAAGCTGTAAATATTATTTGCCTTTGGATTTGTTTTACGGCTGGCTGTTTCTTTGCATGAGACTCTTGTGGCATTAGATTGGGTTTCAGGTATGTTTGACTAATAACTATATACTTAGACTGACAACCTAAAAACAAACTTTACCTTGTTTGTTAAAACTTTTCAAACAAAAGTTCAAGAAAAGAAAATATTATTTACCTGCGTTCCTTTCTTGTAATAATGCGAGGGCATTTTACGCTATTATCTACTTTTGCAGTAATGTTACTTATTTACTTTTATTAGCAATTTTGCTTTTTAGACTACTTTCCACTAACGTGGGGGAGTTATTATTTATATGCCTTATGAGATAGGTAAATCCAGGTACATATATCTCTACAGAAATGTAGTAATTTACCCTATGCGTCTTATTTGCGGAGAGTTTATAATTTGCGTTCGAAGTTTTCCTTCTTAAGTTTAATTTTATCACACATAAATTTTCTAACTCTGAACCACACGTGCTAAAAATTACTACATTATAATTGTTGTGTTTTTTGTATTTTTTGTGTGGTTCAAACACTTCCGTTACGTTTAAGTTTATTGTCGCATCTCTTTCGAAGTTTGTTGATTTTCTCTTACTCTTAACAACTCGAACACATCTTAGTTTCCCTCCGTTGCTATGCACCTTCAACTGTTTATAATTTTATTAATTTTATATTACATTTATTTGCATTAAATTTATTTAATATCAAGTTTCTATTTTAAAATATTTTCTCATCTTGAAATTTTGCTTTACAATATTCCTTTAGCAAATATTTACATCGAAATGATTATACTAGTTACCTGTGGTATTAGTTCCTCTACTGTGATGTTTGTCTTTCATGCTTATATAATTTAAATAATTGATTTTGGAAATTAATTTCTGGAAATTAAAGTTCCGCTTCAATGGTTTGCTTAAATGTTTAATTACTGCCAAATTTAGTAGCATATTAAATAGCATGTTATTAAAGGGAGCATTTAAATAAATAGTAAATATATGGATTCAAATAGAATTTGGTTTTCATCCAAAAAATTTGTTTAATCAACGCGGATTTGGTGTTTAAAACATCGTAATAAGACAACTAATAACGAATCAGTAGTTACTGTTTTCACGTTTCCACGAAAGATACATTTTTATCATTTCGGTCTTAAATAGCCGGCCCTCGTAGCTATGGTCCAGCGTTTCAACGCGTAGAGAGTCGCGGGTTCTTATCCCACCTTGGGCCTGGGTGTTTATGAGCATAGTGTATGTGTGAAACTACAGGGAAAAAAGACAGTAAAACAAACGAATACAATAAAAACTGTTAAATAAGGAAAAGAAAAAAGTATATACATAAATATATGTTTTTGCCTAAAAAATGTAAAATGACTCATACATTGTTGGGTATAATTGAATGAATGTTTATCATAAGCTATTTTATTGCCGTTTAATTGCAACAGAGAACTTTCTCATCAGAACACAAATTAAATTTTAAAGAATTAAAAAAAGGAATGTCCTCTAGCACATTTCAGTGCTTGTTAGATTATGGTTAAGCGCAATATAAACATTATTTGTAAAGGATGACGAAGCTGTTTCGATTTGTATATGCAGCATCGTTTTTAAGTTTTTCTTTCCGTAGATTATGAACATATTAAAAAATTCTATAATTGTATTAATAATAATTTTATTGCTTTCTCGAGCTTGGTCATGTATTAATATACTCTCTAAGTAAAAGGCGTAAGAGAAGAATATTTGCATAATTCCCAACCCTTAACACAGACAGAAAGTAAAGAAAGAAATGGGTGAAAAGGAATGTTTTTATGGTTAATTGTTCAGAATTCTCCTTTTCAATTCAAAGAACCAGGTTCGATTTCCTACTGGGGCTAGCAATTTCTCTTTAACTAGATTCATTATCTATCCTCCAATGAGTCTGGAAGCACGAAAGTGGAAGTGACTGGGTGCATTTAATAATAAAAGTTAATATAAATAACATTAAAATCCTAGAGTTCAAAGGGTAATAAAATATAATTTATTTTCAATTCAGATAACTTGGAAGGTTTATGCAGATGTTTATATGTTCTAATGTTTACCTACCTTGAGCTAGTTTAAAATACGAATTAATACTACGATCATATTACGCTTTCTGATACAATATTTTATTTCATGAAAACTGAAATGAGTTAGAGTAAAAAGTGTTTAGATAGTGCGCCTTCGCTAGACTCTATCATTAGTTGCTTTTCTTCGGTGAAGAATCTCCGTAAATATGTAAATACGGTTAACATTATGTTTTACCTTGCTATTTTAAGCAATTAAATTTATATATACTATTCTTAGAGCTGTTAACGCTGCTATTTTATAATCCCATGATTAGATTCTACGAATACTCGCATTCCCACTTGGTGCTAACGTAAAATACATATATATCTGCATATTACATACACTTTCTGTAGAGTTCAACTATGTTTTACTCCCTGGCATTCTGAACTAAAAGTCAACGCGTTCATCGTGAAGATGTTTTTTCATAACTCCAATGTGTTCGTGTCCAGGTACAAGGCTTTTGTGAATACTTTTTATTTTTTAGTAATTTATAAAATGAAATTAGAAGGAGCTTTATAGCCACATTTCACGGAATGGATTGGGAGTTTAAAGTGAAAGAATTATTAAAATCATATATTAACCAATTTTCTCAGAACGGATTGGGATTTTAAAGAAAGAATTATTAAAGTCAAATATTGCCCTAATTTCTGAAATGAAATTCGAAGGTACTTGACAGCCCCATTTTTTCAGAATGGATTTGGATTTTAAAGCAAAAGAATTATTAAAATCAAATATTATCCTACAAACACATACAAAAATAATGTCCTTTTAAAAATATCAATTGTGTACAATGTTCTATTTAGTAAGATGCGAAAGAGGAAGGATATGAGATGTGATATGGAGAAATTGATTTGTAAACGAATCTGAAGCCTATGACAATTATCAGGATAATTGAAGCATGTAGCTAAGTAACCTTTTGTGATTGTTTGTAGAATCTAAACGTGTAATGAATGAACATACCATGTTATTTAAGATCCATTACAGGTGTTCATGGGTCGGGGATAAAGGACGTAATTTTTTTGTTCCATTTCACGGCCTTTAACAGCAGTGGTCATATCGGCGGCCGTTATCCTTTGGAAAATATTGCCTATATTGTTAACTCGTATGCGTTGGGTTGGTGGTACTGTTGATTTTTAATCATTAGACCACGCTCTCATTCATGCTTCCATACTTTGGGAAAGATAGGGAATCACCTACGTCGGAGAAAAATCCCCACCACCATCCGGGAATCGAACCCGGGACTCCTAGTATGACAGGTGGTTACTCCACCGACTGAGCTACGGAGTCGATGCCAGGATGTATTTTGAAAGTACCGCATATGCATATGCAGTTATGAAATAACTGAATCCTATGAGACAAGTTTCCAGATCGGCAAGCAAAATGTCGATAATTGTGACGCAATAGGAGTTAATACAGCCACAAAAACGTCTTGAGCATATAAATATATACCGATGAGTTTTTGTGACAACAGCGCATTACATAGTGTAGAGCTCGCATTCGGATAATGGCTGCTTTAACGTTTTTCTCAATATAAACTCTTCTTTCTTCTGTGATCATACCTCTAGTGTTGTTCTACCTACACATTGTTTCACGTTCTTTTACGTAAGTGTTTCTTGTTGAAACAGCAGATGGTATAACTGAAGGCACGTTTTAGATTCTTGGCAAATAAGAATTTATACAAACTTACTATGAAGCATTATGAATTTTTATTACTAAAAGTTTGTTTCAAGCTGGTAATGTGTGTGTTAATTTTATAAAGTACTTGCTGGCAGCATGACGTTTCACGGGTAGCTTTTTAAATTCAAATAACAATGTCATTAGTGTCATATAATTCCTTGCCGTTCTTTATGAAATTATTGTAGAGTGATCTCTACGATTTTTATGGAGAGTCAACTCTGTTATCACTTATAATTGTGATTTTGTGCAGCCTACACGGCTGTTTCTAATAACGGATGAAAAATCCGCAGATATTCGCGGAAGCGGATGTGAAACTTGGGCGGAACTTCTATTAGCCTCCTCCATCAGTCTTCTAATTTCTGGAAATAGTGCATAGTCTATAAATAAGTATCCTTTGGCAGGTAACAATTATCGGTCCAATGATATTTTAGGTAATTACAGTAAGTAACATTTTGAACCTTTGCACCTCTTTTGGTTCCATAGTTAATTAATAACACAAAAGATACATAGGTTGGCCCCCCATAGCTCAATCGGTGGAATACCTGTCTGTTGTGCAAGTAGTCCTGGGTTTTAATCCCGACTTGGGAATTGGACAGTTTATCCAGCCAAGATCATTCCTATCTTCCTCAGTGTGAATTTGTAATTTTTTGTATTTCTTTTTTTTTTCCTTAATTTACGTCCTCCAACGTTAAGTCATATCGGACGATGAATGGAATGGATGAAATGATGCTCAAATGAGTCCGGGGTCCATGGAGCTTAGAGTTAACCGACATTCGTCTTACAGGATAAGCGAAAACCCCAGAAAATCCTTATCCAGGTAACTCACCCTGACCGAGAATCGATGAATTTGTATGATGTAATGTATAAAATCCAAAGATTAAAGAAAAACAAAAAATAAAACTGTATTCGAGTTAATCCCATTGCGTATAGGTAATATGTTCCACAGATATGGTAATTGTAGCTAAAGCGGGGATATAAATATGATAATAAAAATGGTACACAGTTTTCGCGTAATTCGTAGGCTTTAACGTACTGCCAGATCACTAAGTTAACACCTAAGGAAGAGACGCGACCATGAAAAATAATATTATGATTTCTTATTTATTAAATATTGGTTAAATGATATCTGCTCGCTTCGGTAGCGTAAATGGCAGCGTCTCTGCCTCACGTTCAAGAGGTCCCGAGTTCGAATCTCGGCCAGGGTGAGTTACCTAGATAAGGTATTTTCCGGGGTTTTCCTTTATCCTAAAATACGAATTTCGGGTGACTCAAAGCTCTAAGGACCATGGACTCACTTGAGCATCATTTCACCCATTCCATTCATCGTCCGATATGACAACGTTGGAGGACGTAAATTACAAAAAAAAAAAAAAAAAAAAAAAAAAAAAAAAAAAAAAAAAACGTTATAAAATAATTTAAAATAGCCTATTAAATATCTTGATTATAGTATACAAAAGAAAGGCATAAAATGTTCTAGCTTGAGAGTTACTGAAACATGATGGCACTAATATCCCATGGGTATAGTATTGTTATAAGCAGCTTCCATTCTCATTTATTTTGCTGTGCATTTTATGATATTAATAATTAATAATAATGATAATAAATAATAATAATTAATAGCAAACTTTTTAATTGATGTCATTATGAACGAAAAGTTAAAAATTCCTTTGCAAGGATGTTTTTATAACTCTAATGCATTGGTCGTATATATGTGTGAGGGTTTTGTAAATTCTTTTTAATCTTTTAATAATTTATAAAAATGAATTAGAGGTTGCTTTACTGTCCAAATGAGTAAGCCAAAGTTGGGGTGATTGAAGATTATTATACATTACTATACATTACTATATTATTATACATACATACATACATACATATACATGCATTCATATATACATAATACATACATGCACATCCCCACACATCTCATTTTTTGGTCAAGAATATGGATTTGCCATAAGGACAAAGAATAACTTACAAATTCTATTAAAATATGCATTAAAATAAATTAACTTAGCAGATTATAAGATGTATACAATTAATTGTATTTAAAATTTTAATATAGGTGCCTTTATGATATTATTTTATATGTGTCTAATGTGTGCCTTTGACTTAGCTAAGATAACATAATGCATTTATGTAGGAATGAGAGCTTGAAAATAGCGTTTTATTTTAAGAAAAATATGTGTGTTGCTCATATTTAATATTACTACTTACATTAATTCTACTATATTAATTATTCCGTTGAGCAGAAATTTATTGCATTAATCAAAGATTAATATAATCATTATTAGGTACAAACTGAAAATCTGTTATTTGAGTTGCCATTCAAGTAATTAGCAAAACATCCCTAAAACCCAATTTGGTGTTACGAGTGTCTCAACTATGAAACAACTAGCCAAAAGTTATTAGATCTTATCACAAACAGAAATTCTCATAAATAAAGTTAATCTGCAATTTAGTGCGCAACGTGTGACATATGACTACAATTGGGTGGGAGAAATACATATAAAAATAAATTCTGCAAGCACATCATGATCATCTAGAACATCTGAAGCTAAGGATTCGCCATGACTTTGAGAGATCTATCTCAACACAAGGACCACTAAGAAGTGAAGAAAGAAGACGATATTGACTTCTAGAACTACAAAACCTTGGATATCGAAGCTAAAATTAAAAAAATTAGGTATATATTTTTAAATTCTTTTAGTTCTGTTCGGCAATGTTTCATTTACTTATGAAGTGAGAAAGACCTCCATTAATAGGCTAATAAAATGAGCAAAGTAAATAAAAATGTCCACAGAAAGCACGGATAGTGAAGATAGGTGGGAACAAGACAATGCTATCCAGAAAAGCCTTAGTATAATGCAACTTGAAATGACAGAAATCAATGGAAAGCAGTATAAGTTAGCTAGAGAACAAAACAGATAGGGAAATCAATGAGTAACAAGGTTAGTAAGCTAGTAGGCAAAAACGCATAGGGAGGTCAATGACAAACAACATCAGTTAGCAACTGAAATAACTGAAAAACAGAGTCAGTTAGCTACTGAAATAAATACACAGTCAGCTACTGAAATAATAGAAAAAAGAGTCAGTTAGCTACTGAAATAAATATTAAAATAGAGAAAATCAGGTTAAAACATCGAATTTCAGAATGAAACAATTTTAGAATTAAAAATATGTTCAAAATGAACTAAATGAAACAAGAGAAAATTGTATGGCCATAAATATCGTTGTAATGATAGAAAATATAAAAAAAAAACTAAAATGTATTTTTCATATATTAACAGGTAATGTACCTAAAGAAATGGCAGTAATTAGTAAACTACAAGAACGAATTGAAACTAGTAACTGAGTAGGTAAAGAAACTAATGAAAAATCAGAAAAAATTACCAGAGGTTGTGGACGCAGGCCATGTTCGCGGTGCATCTATAAATGTACCTAATTATGTAAATAATGACAATGATGATGTACATAACGACTATGAAATGTATCCAGAGCGTGCACGCACTAATCTCACACACCACCGCCCGCCTCGGTAGCGTGTCTGCTCACGTTCAAGAGGTCCCGAGTTCGAATCTCGGTTAGGGTGAGTTACCTGAATAAGGTATTTTCCGGGATTTTCCCTTATCCTGATAGACGAATGTCGGGTAACTCTAAGCTCCAAGTACCCCGACCTCACTTGAGCATCATTTCACCAATTTCATTCATCGTCCGATATGACTTAACGTTGGAGGACGTAAATTGAAAAAAAAAAAAAAAAATTACACACCACCGAATCCTCACCCAATATTCGAAAGACTTCATATCAGAGATAATTGCACCAACTTGCGATGACGAAGAAAAGGACAATCCCAGGCGATTCTTTCGAGAAATCGAAGAATACTTTAAGAAGGTAATTTCTTACGAGTTAAGAATGTACAGTATACTCTCGATTATTTATGAGATAGAAGAGGCACGAATAATCGAAAAAAAATCACGAATAATCAAGAAACCCGTAATTTAATGCTTTTAAGATCCAAAATTCATATCTAAATAGGAAATTACTTAAAAATATTATTTTCAAATATTTATTATTTTTTCAAAGGTTTATTTAATTTCTTTGAAAAGGTACTGCAGGTCTGTTTATTTCCTAAAATTGTCCGTGATGTTGGTCTGACTCTGGGAGGAGTTCACGTGGCATTCCATTCCCATAGGCAGCACCTAGTTTCGCAACAGCTTCCCCCTTCGCAAACTTTTCAATTAATTCTAATTGTTATTTTAATATAAACACTTGTTTTATTTTCATTTCTCCGCCATCTCATTTACAAACTTCTCTTAGCTTGACCTTACACGCTGAATAACATAAGAAAAACTGAACTTATTTTCAGTTTACAGGAAACAATCTGACAGCAACAATGTAAATACTCTGTTTTCACGCGATGGTCATTTAAACAATGGAAATGACACTTATTATCACGCGGGGGAGCCTTTATTGCCGTTTATTAGAGACAAATAATATATGTACAATATATTTTACAGAGAATATGCGGATAATCCACATACGAATAATCGGGAGTATGCTGGCATATAAGGAAAAACCTCAGAAAACAGGCGGCGGAATGACTACGAATGACATTGTCGGGAGAACATACAGTACATTTAGCAACTTATTGCTAACACGTTACTGGGGCGATCGGTTCAGCTACAGACAAACATAAGCTGAAGGAAACGTGATTATAGATTATTTTATGCATATCGCAAAGTTCCTATGTCTGATCCGCCTTAGAGCAATAAAATTGTATCTGCACCGTTATAAGACAATTTCTGAAAAATATTATGATAGGCACAAAGACGTTAACTTTTCAGATGTTATAACTCGTATTAACGTTTCCCGAAGACAACTTATGACAGATTAAGTGTGCCAAACCAAATGTAAGAATAACGATTGCATATGTAAAGTGGTAACAATAATAACACTACAACTATAGGAAATCTAAGCAGAGTTCTTTGTAAAAGAAATTTCGGTGGAGAAGGTAGGGAAAGTTATACCCAAGGAATAGCCAACTTTCCAGCGACGCAAGAATGTGTTATACTCATAGATGTACAATGCACGATCTGACGGTGTGAAAAATGACGGATTCTCGCCGCCTCGATAAACAATGGACGCAGTAGGAATGCATAAGTCTATCACATATCGTTTCATTGTGGCAATGAAACATATTTAAATGATGCATACCTATGTACACGTTACCAAAATTGTTTTCGAGAACTCCGCAGAAATTATGAAGCTCACAAGGCCCGAAATAAACGAAAGCTCCGAAATGGAATAGAGCGAAAACCACGCATGTTTTGATAGGAACATCTACAACAAAAACGACTGGCAGTAACGACAATATTCCAACAAGAACTGGAATAACCCTACAGGGCAACCAGACAGAGCTTATGCTAAGGCTCCTGTCAGTAGACTTGACTCCCATAATTCCACCATAAGGGGTCCTTCACTAAATTTGATAGCATAAATCTAGATAGAAAACAAAGGCCAGTTTAGTACCCAAAACTTTTAAATCCTTCGCAATAAGGATCAATACAAAATACACACCTTGCAAGGTCGTTATCAATACCAGTCCCTCAACATTAATGTGCAGCAAGAAATTATTTATCGACGTATTCCAATCCTGCAGACGCTTAAAGGTAATCCTTTTTGTAGGAGTTGGAAAATAAAAATAATGCACCAAATGGGAAATGATGCTGAAATTAAGAAAAATGAATGGCATTATGAATTTATTTCATTAGTAATGCGAAGGCTGCAAACAGACGTGATATTAGGTTGTGATTTCCAATATTATTGGCGAGTGAAGCTAAACTCTACTGCGCGAAAAATAGTTGTAGATAAAGACATATTTCCCCTACTACAAGAAGAATTTGGAGTAAGAAAATCGTGCCGCATGGAAGATTGCGAACAAAATATAGACGAGACTGAACAATACTTCGTCGAATATATACATATTTTAAAATATAGTATAGTAGTAATAATAGAAATGTTGCCATTAAATGTCGATTACTTTCGTCATTAAGGTTCCTATAAAGAAACATATAATATATCTTAAAGTACATGTCGTACATTAGAAATATAGAAATGCCCACATCTAAATATCACGTAGCGGAGCAGAAAATAACCAAAGAAAATTAAGGTATCATCATTAGAAAGCTAATAAAAGGGGGGCATGAAAATAAACGTCTAGGTTTCCAGCAAGCTAAATACAGCTAGAAAAGTGTTTTGTAAGGAACTTAAGTGTATTCAACAAAACCTGGTTCTTGTAATGTTTATGAACATGCTTTTGAAGCCACAGATTTCAAGCCATTTTAATACAAAGCTTAGATGATCCCAAAAGGGTCAGGAAAGAAGCAAAGGTTCTATTCAGCAAAAGCTTAAAGATAATTAATAGAGGTATAGAAATCTGAATTCGTGAATCCAACTTGTTGAACACACAAATAAAATAAATTGAGATGACAGCAGATGCCAGAAAATAAAATTCACACGTTAAACCAGATAATTTTAAACTGAAAGGAGTTGAGCACGTACTAGGAAGGTTAAAGGAAGCAAACTATTTCACTAGTATAGATCTAACCTCTTTCTTTTGGTTGATATATTTAACATCAACATGATAGGAAATATGTATAATTCACACATCATTGCTAGACGAAAAAGTAAAATGATTAATATTTTAATTTACCGGTATGAATAACATCAGCATAAGATCTGACATTCGAAAAAATATGCAAGATAGCAAACAAATATGGCTTAAGAAAGCTGAAAAGCGCAAGTTAAAAGCAAAAAGAAGAAACATTAAATGGAATGCGGTGAGAGGAGATAAAGTATTGGTAATGATCCCAATGCAAATGAAAAAAAAAAAACACTTATAGGAATATATAAATTGCAATCCCTACAATCATACAAAGAAGAAGAGGAATATACAAAAACATTTCTTGGTCAGAAAAAAAGCCCACGAACCCCCCCCCCCCCCAATTAACGTAATGCAATTGATTTGTATGTTTTTTCCTCGCCCATTATTGTTCTGAGTTGGTGAGAAGCAATTGTTTCTCATCTCATCAATTCGTAGGATTGTATTTGGATAGTGTATTGTTAGAAATTTGGCTTTTTCTGTGAGGTGTTTGTGGTTTTGCTCTCTTCCGGGAATTTTGATTCTGAAAATGTATGTGGTTTTGGCCTCGGTTGTTCTGCACCGTGTCATGGTTGCCCTCATGTTTATATTTTCATTATTCGGTATATTACCATCATGCCTAATTTCTGTGCGTTACCGTTCTTTCACTTAAAACGCAGTTGGCTTGTATAACCAGATTGTATTTTCTGAAAAAATGCCGGGCTGCTATGAAAATAATCTCTTGATTGCTCAAAGGTGGATCAGACATTTGTGCTTTTTTGCTATACACATGAAATAATGGGTTATTTTAAAGTGCGTTTGGGAACATATTTTTCTGTAGATATTTTGATTCTGATTTGATACTGAACCGATTGACCACCTATTTTGTTTTTAATTAACGACCTCCAACTTAAGTCATACTGGAAGATGAATGAAATGATGGTCAAATGAGCCCAGGGTCCATAGAACTTTAAGTTATCCGACATTCATCTTTCAGGGTAAGGAACAACCCGGGGTGAAACCTAATCCGGATAATTCTCCTTAACGAGAGACACGCTGACACCACGCTAAAGAGGCGCGAGCCGTATTGTCCCCGGTAGCGAATTAGGAATAAAGTTCTAAACGTGTTATAGGCGTCATCACCCGACAGTGTCATACGTAACCATTAGACTGTCCGTTTTCTAAGATTACGTACCTCCTTATTTTGTATGGTATAAATTTATTTTAAAATAATCCTTGAACTCTCTAAGGAATCTCCTCGGATTATCCCCCTACTCAACATCAAAATTTGTGGCTACAGTCTAGGACATTAGATACTTGCAGTAGACTGCTTTGCTATATGCATTGTGTGGAATTACGCTTTTTCAGTTCACGCAAATGTAATTGCTATACATTTATTGTTAATCATTATATATATCCTCATTGTCACTGTTCATTGTTATGCATATTTTTAGGTACTTGACGAACACAAAGTGTATCACAACCTCTTGTAAATATTTTTGATTTCTTTTAATTGTTTATCAATCTTTACTTCAGTTTTTCGTTGGTTTCCTGCTACTGTAGCAATCAAGACTTGTGCATTTAGTGTATCAAAGTTTTCAGTTAAGTACTGCCATTTCCTTAACTACACTATCAACTATATTTTCGCAATTGGATTTTAACTTCTCAGTTTCGTCATTTACAGTTATATTAATTGCGGTACAATTTTCTCTAACTGCATTGATTTCATTCTTAAGCATATAATTAATTTCATTCATTGTTTCTGTCTGAGCTTGAATTTGCCTAGATCCGATTTTTTCTACTTTGACATTTGTGAGAGCTGCTGTTCGACTTCATTATTTATTTCAGTAGCAAGTTGCTATTGTTTTCTAGACATTTCCCTAGCTATATGATCTTGTTATTCAGTGATATCCCCAGCTATCTTTCTGATCACTGGCTGATTTATTTTATTTTTGTAATGATCGCTCTAGCTAATTTATCCTGCTTTTCAGCAATATCAGTAGCTATTTCTCTATGTTCTCTAGCAATCTTATTCATTTCTTTGCCAATTTCTGTCGTCTCCCATTTTACCCGTCTCAATAAAGTAATTATGTTTGATATTCCTGATTAACCTTACTCTGATCAGCTCTATCCCTTTTAGCTGCGTTTTCTCTGAAATCCATTTCTAGTTCTACTTCTATACCCATTACTTTTGAAATTTCAAATACTAGTTTTCTACAAAATATGCCATTAGTAAATTGTGAATATTAAAAGTTTTACCTTTGTAGTTGAGCTAGATGTCATGATATCCTTTTTCTTGTCTTTTTGTTGGGGCCTCTGAGTTCTGTTGAAGGTCCCGTGATGTGGTGATGATTTTACTTAAGATATTTTCTTGATATTTTGGACGTGTGAACATTTCTAGATATTCTAGAAGGTTTCTTTATAAGTGTTATTATTTTATTAGTTTTTCTAAATGTATTCGTGCGCCCCATATTGGGCGCCAGGTATGGAATACTTGTTGGTTGGCATTTTTTGTTTTAATTTGCCACACGTTCGGGAGCCATATTTGCAATAGTTGTTAGTTGTTGCCTGACTGGGGTTTAGAGTATGAGAAATGTGGCACCAGATTTGGGTTATCAGGTTTGTTTTATTGCTGCTTGAATAATAACTCAAGTTAAAGAATGATATTCTATTGCCGTTTATTCAGAAAGGATTCTTGCACATTGCGATCGTTACCTTTAAACAAATATATTTATATTTCAGCAAAACGTATAGATGATTAAATAACAAATAATTTGTGCTTCAAAATAATACATTAACGATAAAGTATAATTGCATTTATAATTTCTAAACCTTTACTAACTCCTTTATAGCTGAAAAATTAGCTTATTTATTTCTTCACTATAAATTTATCAATATTAATTATTTCTTCTCTATAAATAAAATATCGTTTACTTATTACTTCCCTAAGAAAAAAATCTCAAGAAATTGCGAATTTTATTTTTACAGGCCTTTCTTGTTATTATTATTATTATTATTATTATTATTATTATTATTATTATTATTATTATTATTATTATTATTATTATTATTATTATTATTATTATTATTATTATTATTATTATTATTATTATTATTATTATTATTATTATTATTATTATTATTATTATTATTATTATTATTATTATTATTATTATTATTATTATTATTATTATTATTATTATTATTATTATTATTATTATTATTATTATTATTATTATTATTATTATTATTATTATTATTATTATTATTATTATTATTATTATTATTATTATTATTATTATTATTATTATTATTATTATTATTATTATTATTATTATTATTATTATTATTATTATTATTATTATTATTATTATTATTATTATTATTATTATTATTATTATTATTATTATTATTATTATTATTATTATTATTATTATTATTATTATTATTATTATTATTATTATTATTATTATTATTATTATTATTATTATTATTATTATTATTATTATTATTATTATTATTATTATTATTATTATTATTATTATTATTATTATTATTATTATTATTATTATTATTATTATTATTATTATTATTATTATTATTATTATTATTATTATTATTATTATTATTATTATTATTATTATTATTATTATTATTATTATTATTATTATTATTATTATTATTATTATTATTATTATTATTATTATTATTATTATTATTATTATTATTATTATTATTATTATTATTATTATTATTATTATTATTATTATTATTATTATTATTATTATTATTATTATTATTATTATTATTATTATTATTATTATTATTATTATTATTATTATTATTATTATTATTATTATTATTATTATTATTATTATTATTATTATTATTATTATTATTATTATTATTATTATTATTATTATTATTATTATTATTATTATTATTATTATTATTATTATTATTATTTACATCTTGGATGGTACAATTTAGGAACTATCAACATAATACAAATTTTTGTACTCTAATCAACTACATATATCGACAGGTAAATAGTTAATTAGATAAAGAGTTGATTAGCTTTACTTCATCTCTACCACTTGCTTCACTATCTTCATTAACTTAAGTCTTCTGCGGTAGTATCTATATATAATATATATGCATATGTATATAGGTAACTAACTTTACGTGAAGAATATATATATGCTTCATATACGAGAACTTAGTTACATAAGCGTGTGCTAAAAACCTGTTGATTTCCTTTCTACAATGTAATACATTGTTCACCTCTCCGTTTCTTCTGCCAATCAGCTAACTATATTTTCCATGCATTTATATTTTCTTTATACTTCAATTATTCATTAACACTTTAGAATTTAAAATGCTTTCAATCTCTATGATTTTTATTTCCAATTTTTGCATTATCTAATATTTCTTTAACATGGCAAGGAGGGCATCAAATTCTTTAAGTAATTTTTATATTTCTCCTTCTTTCCTAATACGTTTTACATGCATGTACAATTTAGGCAGTTCCCATTAAAATTAACTTGTGTTAAATTAAATACCGTTACGAAACAGAAAAAGTGTAATAAATATGTATTAAATTCCAAATAATATGATGAAAAATATATAACGTTTAAAAATAAAGCAAAAAAGGTATATCAAAAACCAAAGTGTTGTACAATATAGCTGTTTCTGTGCTGCTATATGGATTAAAGTACATGGATAATTCACAAAGGAAAAGTTGTGAAATATACGAAACAGAAATAAACCTTCTGGCAGAAAGAATATCTAAATATTGATATTAGATGTAGGAAATCGATAGTAAAGATGTTACAACGGAATGAAATGCTACTACGATATACTATAAACCAAGAATAGATGCAACAGCTAAAAGAATGGGTCATTAAAGCAATCAAATAGAAAATAAAAGGAAAGATATCTTTTTGTTGTCAGAAGAAAATATGATAACGAAATAGGTAATTTGTCAAGTCCGCAAAGTGAAAGAGGAGAATAAGAAGAAAACGATCGCTTATAAATGAAGATACCAATTGATCCTATTTGTTCTTATGTAGTATTTAGAAAGAAGACGCTGAATAGGATATTTATTTTGTGGTTTTGGTATACCAAAAATTTTATACTAATTTAAAAGATAAAAATCACTTTTCTTCTTCTTCAGGAAGGAAAGGTACTTAAGACTTAAATAAGACCTGAAGCTTTCCTGACCACGAATATACTCAAGTTCTTCTCGGGAAGAACTTGATACTTAAGACTGATTAAAATGTGTTTAGTGTGAATATATCAGTGTTCCGTTTAGTTTGAACTAAAGGTATAATATATACATACTGATATAGACATTTCTAATCTATTATTTTTACAGAGATATGAATAAATTTGCAGAAAACTTGAAACTTTTGTTGTATATTTGTGTCATATAGAACTGTACATGTCTATTTTCTTAATAGTAACTTTATCGTAACATAAATTGAAACAATCATCTTGATGGCGTCTGGTTAGCGTTCTTCAAATCGATACGTATAAATAAATATTGAAACCATATTGCTACGTCCTATTCTTTACATCACATTACAGAATTTGCCTTAAGGTGAATCCTGCAAACCGTATTATTTATGAATCATACAGTATTCCTTGCAGGAAAACTAGACATTCTAGTTATTCATGCAACTGATAATTGGATGTATTTTTGATATATTTACTGCCAAGCCAAGGGCAGATCGAGATCAGAATTTCGAAACAAGTAAAGACGTGGCATTTTCATTGAAACTGCGTAATTACAAATTACGTTATTTAGATTAAAATTAAAATTTGAATGTATTTTCAAGATGTAGACAGACATGCGGTAACATATAAAATTCCCATTTCTTTTATTTTCTCTGAGCTGAATGTAAATAATGCCTTTGAGAAAGCCATGTGTGCTATTATAAACTCTTTAAAATATGAAAACACTTAATTGAAGATTATGAAATAATTTTTGTTTTTTTCTTTTCTTTTGCAGTTATTATGAAGTACTATTCTGTTGCAAAATTAATATTTTCAATAGAAAGTTTTTCTTGAGTTGTTGGCAAACATACAATGTAGAACATACTTACTGAACCGTATAAACTCTATTTTTCCAACTGTTCATAGTTTAGAAACCAAGAATCTTTATATAATGGTATTATATTTTTCAGGATTATCTGTGTAATATTATTGAACCCCTATTTAAAAAACGAGCAAGTCTTTGTCTCAGTAATGTTAACAAGCTAGCAATAAAAGAAAGTCGGACTTTAAAATGTACAAGCAGGCATCCATTCAGGATGTGGATGTTGATGTAGGTTTTAAGCGGAGGAGGAACCAGACTAGTTAATGCATGTCAGACTCCTGGGAGGCAGGGGTGAGGTGGGAGCGCTCTGTGGTTGTGCCTGGGTAAGGGGCACGATCCAGCGTGAACGTCCTTAAACGTGATGCAGTGTAAGATGACTTTCACTTTAATAACAAACGTAAAGAATGAATGTGAGCACATTTAATTGGATGTTAAAAGAGCTAAAGATTTATAAAGATTTTTTTACGGTTTTTGTTTGTTTATAGTTCTTCAGTAGCTCATAGCGAAAGATGAATGAATGAAATGAGTGAAATAATGCTTAAATGAGCTCAGAGTCTATAATTACCGAATATTCAACTTACAGTAAAAGTAAAAAAAATATACTTTGGAAATAGCCTTATCCGGGTATCTTACCCTTCCCGAGAATCGAACGCGAGACCTCTTGAATGTGGAACTGATATGCTACCTCCACACCACAGAAATGGAGAAAGTTAGATACACCTTTTCAGTAAAGGAAAATTTGCAGTGTAATGGACTTTTGTGAAAATCATCAAGTTGTATCCTTGACACTGAATTTAAATACAAATGCCACTTGTAATCATCCGACTTTCCGTGTTTTAATTACTCTGCTTTTACTTTCAGGACTCCGAACCACTTATTTAACATGCCATTTTAGTACGAATTTTGAATGTAGTACAAAACTTCTGCTACTTATCATAGGTAAGCGATAGCAAAAATAGAAGTTCTTTATCGTTTTAAAGCTAAGTAATTAGTTACCAATCAAATATGCAGGTAAACATGACGTACTTGGCATTTTAGAAGAAAAATAGTGGCCAGTATCGGGGTGTTCCGTAGAGCGTCAGTAAATGGTAAGTTTATTTTCACCAACATCACATTTGAAGTGAGCAAATGCTTCCAGCACGTTTCAACAGCGGTACACCAACAAACTCCACTACGTTATTTTTTTTCTTTTCCCCCAAGAGAAATACTCAAACAAGGACTTTTCGTCATGACACTATATAAGGAATGAAAGTATTCATGGCAGGAGTCAGTAATAGCTGGAAAATGTTTCCGGGCAGTTATGCCGTGGTCTGTTGGAAATATGTACATGTTCCAGACGTTTCGTACACAACTGTGGTGGAAATCTTCAGTAGAGCGGTTGAGATCTTCTCAGAAAAAGTTGCATTGCGTTTTAGGCGCTGACTGTATGTAATCTATTTATAGTTTTACGAAAGTGTTTTACGCTGATTGGTTCGGCATGCTTTATTAACTCACACAAACAATATGGTTATTATAAAATAAGACCTGAATATGGTCTTTTATGGTATTAATATGGTTATTTTTTCTCAATAATTATAGGAATTCAGTTTTATTGGACCACTCTCTACCAGTAATTGTTTTCACATTTACCATTTGTTAGTGTCTTTTCCTTTACACCTTTTTATTATGCCTTCCCAAGCCAAAAGTGCGTATCTCAAGATTTCATTACTTTTCAATATTTAGAAAATTACTAAAGCCGCGCGCTTGAGATGCTGCTAGAAAATTTATTTGAATCATTTTATCTCCATAATCAGTCTTAAATTATGTTTAAATGTTACTGTGTGACGTTATTTAAATGTAGATATATTATTTTGTGGCATAGGATGTGATAGTCTGTTTTGCCAAGGAACTTATTCAACAAAACTAGAGATATGGCCTAATAAACTCAAAATTAAACAGTTAAATTGCAAACTAGAATGTAAATGTTATTCGTGTAATTATTATTAAATAGCTATTCTTCTTGTGTTTACTGCGGTGTAGTTTGGAATTTACATATAAGAAAATAGTGCTAATGTAAGATTCCTTTGGAAGCAAGTACAAAACAAATTTTGCTGTACAACTATGTTTCAAATCAATATAAAATGCATAATTTTTATTCTTTAATTATAATAATCCTGATTTTACGTATAAAAAGGAAACCCAGAGAAACGAGACCTTTAATAATATTTCAAACAAAACAATTTTAATACTCACTACTCACTATTGGTATTATACATAGTACAATCCAAACACTTCCAGTATTTAGTCACTAGGTAACACCAACCACATACTAAATCCTCTTATGTTAACCTGACTAACTGATAAATTATGATTTGTAAAAGAAATCGCGTAAAAGTAAACTTTGGTAATAAGCTTCCAAAATTATATAAATTATCTAAAGGTTTTTAAGCAAGCATTGTTGTTGCCGCTTGTAGTCATTAAAATACAAACATAAAATTTTATGACAAAAGAACGCAAGTCTGAGATACAACTTTTCTGTTTAGAAACTTGCACCAAATTTGCTGATGATACTGCATGCAATTTGAAATAGGACTTTAATTTTTTAAAGGTTTGCTTATTGGAATACGCCAATTTCACTCAGGAATTAACTGCTTTATTTGTGTGGCTAACTACGAGAGTGGTCCAGAAAGTCCGTTTGGAAATAAAAATTAAACCATTTGATATATAAAAATTTTATTATTATATTGAAACATACAACATTTCTTCTATTTTTCTACATATTCTCCAAACAAATTCAAGCACTTGTCATACCTTTCAACAGTCTTTGAAAAACCCTGCGCGTGACACTGTGCCGCCTGTGAACGTAGCCAACCCGTCACGGCGTGACACAATACTTACGATAACCGATGTGTTTGGTCTCTATCTCGTGCAAAAGACTCCGAGAAATTTAGGGAAAATGATTGGAAAGTTCCGTTATCGTGAACCGACAATTCTCACGAATTTTTCCATCCACTTTGTTCAGATTTGCTCCATTCACTTTGTTCATCGATAGGGGTAGGCCTACCACTCCAGTTTTCTTCATGAACGTTTGTTCTTCCATGTTTAAAGAATTGTACCCATTGACGGACAAGACTTTCACTCATAATGTTAGTACCGTATACTCAACACAATTCACGATGAATTTCGGCTGCCGAGTGATGTTTTGCTAAAATAAATCTTATGACACCGACCTTACACGGCGGGATGATCTATTTTGGCGCTCATGTTTTGAGGTTATGTCTAGCAAACGCGCGACAGAACGATGCTCTTCTTTGAAGAGGTAGAAGTGCACTGTCAAATGCGCACTCTGATGTGTAAATGACAGCACTATCTCCACCAGTTCCCGTGCTACGCGCAAACGGCGGTTGCTTTCTAAACCACCCTCGTAATTATGTGAAAATATGATTTTTGAAAACAAAATCTTGAGATACGCCCTTTTAGCTTAAGAGGCCAGTATTATTCACTTACAGTAAGTAGAGTAATATTGTCTTCCACGCAAAATGCGACACCAAGATTCCTTAGGAAACATACTTTGAGGACACCCCCCCCGGAATAAAAAGATTTAAAGAAAGACGTATTGTGCATGTATGTGTGTGAACAACATTAAAAAGTTAAAGTGGGTTAAATAGTGAATTTATTACTTAATTTGAAGAAAATATTCCCCTCCGAGAAAGATATTTATTTTCTCAATAATGAGATCTACCAATTTTGATTGAAATACCATATATTTAAGATATTTGCGTTAGAAATAAAATATATTTCTTGAATTTTTAATGCATCACCTCCGAAGCCCTATTTATTATGTAATACTTATGCAATCTGATAAACCATAAGAAATAAGACAAAACCGTACTACAAAAAATTGTAGATCTCATTAAATCACACTATTTTATGCTAAATAATTTTTGTGACCTTAACCATTCCCGAAACATCCTTTCTTATTGGTTTGAATTTTTAAATACTTTTACTCCTTCCAAGCGATAAATAACCATTTGGGTCATGCAAAAGGCATGGGATCTCATATACCATGATCCTCGTTTTCAAAATCTATCGCTTTAGTCTACCGCATTCTTATAACTAGAAAATATTCGTAAATGTGAAATGAAAGTTTATATAAATTAGCAAAAAGTAGAGAGAAGAATAAGCTGGTTTCAACATAGTGAGTTGAGAAAATGACGTGACTGTAATAATCATATTATTATATTTTGCCTCAAAATTACCTGTTTTTATTTTTGCTTGTCTCAAAACTCATAGCTTATGTGTAGTAGTACCTTGAGTTCTTGAAGATATGATCGTTGCATTAAAAACAAGTGTAGATAAACTTGCACAAACGTGTTGAAAGTAATAAATAGTGCATTTTCTGATGCTACACACACTGGTCATTCAAGAACGTTCACCCTCACAGTTCGAGTGATATACCTTCTTTCTGCTCATCATGACGTGTGATTTTACTGGCTTGTGTGCACCCAGTCTGAGCTTGCACTGATAATGACATGATGCAGGTAAGACAAGTTGACAGAACCGGTAATGAATATGGAGATAATCCAGTCGCTGATACCGCTGACAGACAGCGGTGATGATAACACCGTTGAAACCACCGTGTGAGCTGGGAACAAACGACGTGGGAGTCCTGTGGGATAAACTTTACCGGCTTTTGATTAGTTTTCCTATCCAGGTGGAAGCCAAGTTATTTTTCTCTTCACCGACCTAGTCCTCTCCCGCTTAGTATGCAGAACAGGGGTTCCGACCACCTCTGAGCGAAATTAGCGGCTTCTATATCACAAGCTGCTTACACAGTATCCAGCCGAGAAATTCGATACAAGACTTTGTGGGGTAATTTCGTATCTCACTTTGTCGCGAAAAACTGTGTCATACATTCTTATGGAATAGCGACAACACAGGCTTGTGTTCACGTTTTTTGACCTTTTGACCTCATGTCTTGCTCTAGTACGACCTACACTTGCGGTTTTCTCACAAATTACACTCTTAAGGTGGTTCGTAATTACGTTTATTTTTGTACATTATTATTTTATATTCTATTGTTCTGCATCAGCAGCACGAAACCTGTTTACTAGCATTAATATTTCGTGACTGTATCCCCTAGAATATCCCGGGTTTTATTCACAGTCCTGTTTTGGCAACTTCTCTTACGTACCCAAAACCTGGAAAGTTATTACTTAAGGCTGCACCAAGCCAAGAGTGATTTCACTCAACCTATAAGCAGCAAATTTGTGCCAACGAAGAAATTTTTGTAATGTGGTTGTAATCGGTGCAAAGGAAGCACAAGTATGTATGCATGTATGTGCAAAGTGCATTTCCCTTGCGCATTGTCAGTATCTTTGCTTTACCTCTTGCTGCACGCGCGCTATATTTCTCAATGAGTTCCTCTCTGCTCTGAGAGCAAAAGGATGTTTGAGGCATCAAACAGCTTCCAGTTTTCTAACATTAATTTATTCCTGTCTTCATTTCTCTCACTTTCTTACCTTTATTCTTCACCGTTATCTTCATTTAGAGTTGCTATCATTTAAGGCAGGTATAATTTTTTGTCAACAAGCATCAATTTCCTTTATATGAAAAGCAAATAACTATACTACAATTGTAATTTACAATTTTAGAAAATTACCTCCAGCCTTTGTGTCTGAAGTTGTAAAGATAAAGAAAGGAATGATGATTTGTTAATACTTACGTGAGAGAAAGGATATGGAATTGCAAAGTAGACATTGTAAATGCAAAGGCCTGAATCAGCAGTGATCGGTTCATTCTTGAATTCACCGAAAAATATCGAAGAACTTCATAGCTCTGATTTTTAAAGTTGAAATCTTCGGTAACAGTTTTAGGACATTTTATTCGAAAATATTTAAAACAAATTAAAATCCAAAGAAAAAGAAAGTAATTGGTGTTTTGTGAGCTAATACTTATTAACTCTAATGCCGTAAATGCTGTGTACAACTTTAATCTTTACGTACGATACCATTATATTCATTATTGCAATATGCATATTTGAAACACAGTTTCAAATTTTACTCAAGCCAGGATCTGTAAGATTTCCATACTGTTTCTCTATTGATGCGAAATGTTTTGGGATGTCTTCCAAACCTCAAAACAGCAAAAATGCTCATATGAAAATGGATCTCTAGATAATGTATTGCTGAGTTACAAGAGAAAGATTACAAAAATACTCTAATTGGCTTTCCCGTGTTTTGATGCATGCTCTAAGCCTATTGCGTACTCTGTTACAAATTCCTGGAGTGTTTCACGTTTGATCAAATCCAGTGTGGAGACGCTACCTCAGAATGTCAATATCTAGCACACGAGTTACATAAACAAGATGAAAATCCATTGGATTGAAATCAGGAGATCGAGAAAGCCAAGCAGTGATTGCCCCCTCGACCAAGCTACGTATAATTCAAGAAATTACATATTATTCCAATGAAATTATGTGGCCCGCCATTTTGTAAAAGGTAAATTACTTGGATGACGGCCAGTCACATTGTGAATTGAGTGATGCAAGTCCTTTCAGAGAAACTGTAGATACTCTCTGCATTTAGGCGAAGAGGAAAGAAATGTGGACGAAGAAGGTAACCTTGAATGGTCCCATCTCAAAGTTTAGGCAGTACTGCTGTTGATGTCTGTAATGTCGTACTGGATGAGAGTTTTTGTGGGCCCAATTATATGAGTGTAATGAAAATTGAGGATGACATCGGCAGTAAATATAACTTCATCAGTTAACAAGGTGCTTGTTAAGAAGTTCTTAAACATAGGACAACTTTGTAACATGCGATGGCAGGAAATTTTTGACTCAGTCACGTGTATTTTGTCACATACATATATCTCAGTCATACATATTCTTTGCACCCACTGAAGTTTATACAAATAAAGAAGTTGTTCGTGTAACATTCTACAAATAGTTATGTGTAAAGGCCGGAGGCGTGTGCGTTTTTCCATAGGTATACTGAACAGGGACCATACTGTTATCGCTGGGAATGTAAACAACTGCAGGTAGGTGTAGCCTGACCATGACAACCGCCTCACTGCCACAGGAAACAACACACTCGCGTTTTACTACACCGTGACCTTGCGTCTGCATACAATTGCAAGGCAATGCTTCACTAGTTCGCAGAGTATTACTTATATTGCTTTCGAAGCTTGCACATTTGATGGTCATGCTGTACATCTGACGTCATTCATACTCTATGTCCCGCTAACTTGTATTCCATGCGAGTGCATATCTCTCCAGGCTTTAGTTATGTGACTATGTGTTCCTTTACAGCAATGCGTTTTGTGTAATCTGATGCTTTTACGTCCGCATTACGAAGAACTGGTTCTTCACCGATAATGTTTGCACGTATCTTGGTCTTCCAAGATGGAAACAATCCTCTCGAATTGGCCTCTCTCCCCCTCTCTCTCTCCCTCTCTAGAGTTGGTGAACTTGTGAGAATTCATGAATAAGATAATTATCTTTCGATGTACCGTGTTGCATAAAGCTCACATGCTTATGTTGCATTTTCATCTGCCGTACGTGTAGTGCTTGTCGCTGTGTCCACTTACAGAATAAAATTTTCTTCTGCCTTCTGTGCTCTACAACAATCAAAGTAATCAATCGGTATCGTTTTAATTCAATTAATTATTACTTCTTTGCTCTACAACAAACAACCAAAAACCTCAGTGCACAAGTTAGTTCAATTAGTATTATTGGTGCCAATAAAGGTGTGTAATAACCAATAACCCTCTAAGAAACGATTTTCAGATCCTGCTCAGATGAACGACTTTTACTATTTTGATGTTGCGAGGGCATTCCCAAAGTATTCGACATCAATAAACATACACTTGAATTGTTATCATAACCGGTATGGACGACCTAGCCAACAAATATAACAGCTTGCAATAACAGCCCGCTGTTTCTTTCTTCTCTCATTTGAAGTGTATCCTTTCAGAGTCAATTATTTTCTCATCAAATCCGGTTTCTTTTTCAAATATGTTAGCGTTTTGCCTTTGAAAGATGCTTAACCTTTTGTTAAGTTTGTAACTGTGCTAGTTAGGCCGTTAATTTCAATATCAGGATTTCATTGCTGGATATTAGCTAGATTAGAATCTTAGTTGCACTCATACCATATATGTGCTAAAGGACGAATTGAAACTAGGTAAAGAGTAATTGGCTAAGTATTGACCTAACTCCAGTAACACGTAGGCAAAATCATGATTTATACTTAAACTAAAACACAGTTTTTTCGTTTTGTTTATCCCATACTAATGTTGATAAATTCAATAAAATGTCCAAAATATGTAATAGTAGAGATAGAACTAATAAAGTTATTTTTTCAAAAATTCATACCTTATTTTCCAAAAAAGCAAAGGAAAAAGAAAAAAAACAGCCATAAGTGAACGTCCATTGTAATGGCCACAGGGAAAATGTAAGGGACATATCATGCTGTTGCTTGCTAACTTCATATGGCAAAGAACATTACTATATATGAGAAAGTGTAATTTAATTATATTGCATTTTTTCATGTCTAAAATCAAAACGTATTAAATAGTAAAGGCAAAATATAATACAGTAAACCTATGGCACATTAAATTAAAATATGTATTCATCATTATGGGTCTTCTAATGCGCTCGCTCTCCCGCTTGCTTTATAGTTATTGCTTAGAGCCAATTAAAACATAATAAGAAATTCAAGTGTCTGTGTAACAATATTTGTGTTAGCTTTCAATGTACTGAATGTTGTTTTATAAAAGTCTAACATGTCACTTTCTGCTCATTCTTGCATAAACTAGTCTTACGGACGCTTATTCTTCTATTTACTTCATGTTCATTGAGACAAATATTCGTAAAACTGATGTTATTGTGTATTTCCTTGTGGGTAATATAGGAACAGGGAAAATACAGTATCTAATCTTTAAGCGTTAGTCAAATATTTTTAAAAAGATGGTCGTTAGTGATGCCTTCCGATCTCTTTGCACGACCAGGAGAACAAAAACATAAATAGCTACTTCCCATTGAGAGAACTATAGGTATTTGTAAATGCACACCACTAACAAAGAATATCTCAGAAAGGGTTAATGCCGTCCTACAAATAAGGTTTAACGATCTAATCCGGGACAGATTTTGTCTCTTACGTTTACTAAATATACCTATAATCAACAAGTTAGTGTTTAAAACACTGTTGATTATACATTATGTTTGCTAAAGTTAAATGTTTGTACGAAATAATCTATCTCTGATATTCCTAGGTTTACATCTTCTAGGTCACAAGTTTCCAAACCAAAGTTGTATTTCAAGCTCCTCTATGAGCTCTTTAAGTTTGCGCACAACATTTTGAATGATATGTTTTGTGCCACCTGAATCCAAAAGGCAGTTTTAGTATGAAATTTGCGCTCACACACACGTATCTATATATCTTCCTGTCTTCTTGGCTGTCTGTGAGTATGTCTATGAACAGCATAACTAAAATCGATAAGTGCAATTTTGAAGTATAAGTTTAGTACCTTCCAAAGATGCGACACGAAGATTTTGACGAAAACTCATGTCCCAAACTAATCTTTGCGTGGAAAAAATTTCGACAATTTTGATTGCTTCAAAAATGTTTCTTAGTGATTGGGATTAAAATAATATTTTAAGATCTTTATAATACAAAGGAAATGTATAATGGGATTTTTTGGGGGAGTAGCCTATGCATTTTCTTCAGTCGTAAGTAATTTTTTCAATTTTTATAACGGATAAATAGTAAGAGATAGAACAAAGCTAAACTACACAAAAACTATAGATATACTTAAAGTATGCGCCTTATTTAAAATAAACATTTTCGTGGCATCAATCATTTCGGAGATATACTTTATTGTTGGTTTGATTTTTTTCAGTGCTGTCGTACTTTTAAGTGTTTTTGCTATTCAGTTATTTATCGCGAAGCAATGGAAAGAATATGGATCTTCTTAGCTAGCATATAGTGACCCACTTTTAAATATTTGATTGTCACTATCTCCGTGACGTTAGGAAATGTGTAATTAAAGTGCTTACGAAAAGGTTTATATAAATGGACTTGAATTATAGATGAAAAAGCTTTTCCAACAATAGCTTAAGTTACAGTGCGTAGAGGAAATCATAAGAATGTAGCATCCAAGTTTGTTTTTCTATTGCAGACAATCATGATTGCTATAAAACAGATATGATTATTAAAATGAAGTTTCTCTTAAACAGATGCCGTTAAATCACGAACTTACATCAACCCGCTCTAATATTAATCATTTAATAATAAGGTGTATTTTATTTATCCATAGCTCTTATATTTTAGGTGTATACAAGAGGTTCCATTCAAACTGCGTAAGACTCCTCTGGATAGTATGACATGTTTTGATTTTGTTCATTTAAGGTCTGTTATTACACGGCTCTTTGTTGGCCATATTACGAATACTGATTCCCCTGTGCCTGTTCCCGTCATTTCATAAAAAGAAGCTTTAAACTCCGGATACACTTGTTCAATAGTCTTTCGTTTCTCAAAGAGAGAGAAAAAAAGGAGGCAAGACAGTTGCCTTCGTTTCAACTGTTATATGTATACAATAGATGAGTGCTTAATTACTGCACCCAATGGGTGGCTTTATTTATATCAAAAAGTACAACAATTTTTTCTTTGTAATGAGGTTTTGAAGATGGTTTGTTGAGAAAAAAATGTAACTCCCACTGCATGATCCTCAAGTTTAGCATATAAAAATGATAACGAAAAAAAAGATTAAGGATCTTTTAAGTGAAAAAAATGGTTATAAAAGTAATCTACTTAAAAAAACACTGAGCAGAGTATTGTGCAGTAGTGAGTTTGTATGACAGATTTTGTAAAGTTACAATTTAATGGGAAATATTTTAATCATTAGGTACATCTTAAAAGGAACGTGTCGAAGAATGCTGACAGCATTCAAATCAAAATTTATATGTTGTTTTATTCGCGATAAAGCAAGGGAAAGTTCAACTATACGAGTATTCCTTGCAGAATAACATTTAACAATTTTAGTTCCGTCACTTTAACGCAGCCACTTGTTCTGTGGAAAATCTTTTACGATTAAATGGTCTCTAAAAATAAAAGCTTGAATGATACGCTGAGACAAATCGGTTTAAAAACCAGGTTATTTCCGAGCTGACTGGACCGCGGCTGTTTTACGAGTGGGTATATAAGCTTTTCTTCTTTATGAACGATAAAAGACTGATGAGTAGGGTTGAAACGTGATGGGCAGTACCTTCGCCACTCTTCTTTTCTTCTCTTTGCTTTATTCTCCATTTTCCGTTGAGCGACGTTGAGTCGAGTTGAGCTCCTCATAAAGTGTGCTGCCTTCCATCTATAATCTCTGGATCCGACGATAATCCTGGGGATCTTGGCGAGTGAGTGACAGGGTGGGCCTTGCGAATGTGTTTCCTGTCTCTACACGGGGCTTTGCTTCTTAAAATGCTTAGTGATAACAACACAGAAAAACACCTTAGCTATTCCAGAACCACAGATGTAGCCCTTCTGAGTGTTCTCGTAATACAGCTTTAACAAAAAAGTACCGCCTGTATTTTGGCACTTTAATACAAATTTTCTTATGTTTTGGAAGAAACGCAAGCCCCGCTGGAAATTTAAATTATCATTTGAAGAAATTATCTAATCCCATTATTTAAGCAAAATAGAAGAAAACTAATACTACGATTTGTTATAAAGCTAGAAATGGTGCAAATACAGTAAAATATTAAAACCAAAATTTGTTTATCAAATAGTAAACTTTTGTTTAATTTAAACTAATTAAGCTATTGTAGATTATAGGGCAGACTTTAAAAAGCTTAAACTTTCTCGGTTCTTACTACTATTAGTTTGAAATGTCAAAACGAATCTCTGTATGATAAAGCGTTTAGGATAGTTTATACAATTCGCTTATTTTTTTCTAATCACTTTTTATTTTTGTTTACCAACCTGAATATTGTTTCTATTTCTTAGGGTTGCATAGATTATCACCGCGCATTTCACTGCATTTAACTATTTATAAATGGTGTTCACCCTTTCAGAGATAAATAAGACTGAACCTCCTTTAATTTGAAAATCGTATGTTTCCAGTAAGAAATTAGGAAATATGATAGATCGAGTACAAATCGGCTTATAAAACTACACATTTATAATTTAGAATAATTAAACTTGACAATTACTCACAACACACTGTCTAAAGCAAACCTAGAGCTACATATTTAAATTGAAGCTATCGAGCGTGGTAGTGCGTGGGTCTCACATGTGGGAGGTCATGAGTTTTTTCAGGTGTTCCTCCGGGTCGTTAGGCGAATGTCGGGATTATCAATTACATCCTCCGAATTTCCTCTCCTCCCATTTTACTTCACTTCACCTTCATCAAACTTGGCTATTCCAGAGTTGCAAGTATCGGAGGAATTCTCGGCATTGCATGGAAGGGAAACAGGATATTCTATGTAAATACCTATGTATACCTCTTACGGATTAGAGGTGGTCTCTAAGTTCAGTGCCCTGCAATGAGATGTAGAAGCTTTCAGATAGTAGGCGATCTACCTCCGAAGAGTCTATATTTTAAAACTGTAGAATTGTAGGGATCCTATACTTTGTATCTCCCTCCCTGAAAAGCAACCATAGGCACAGAAGATTTTCAATATGTAGATCGAGGTGCTGTACTCCACCTCCGAACCTTGTTATACCTCATATACTGAAGCTAAAGAAAGACTTAAACTGTACGCATATCTGCATTGCGACTAGCATAACCTAAATGCTTTAGGTCACTGACACAATAATTAGTAACGGCAACATGGGGCACAACGTTATAGTAAGAGGATAAGCACTTCGAGCCATTATTCACAATGATGTTAGGAAATATATCTTATCATATGTAACTATAATGATAATATGCAAGCATATGGAACTATAATGACTGCAACATAAAAATTCGTTTCACTTAAATTGTTTAACATAGCGAGATCTACAATAAAACTTCTTTTTCGGTTTGTCAAATATAGGTACACAAGTCATTCATAATGAAGAGCACTTCACAGACTGTCCCAATAAAATTCAAGACATAAATTTCATTTGCCATGCAGATACGAGATTTATATATGCAGATTCGAATATTAAACATACACGCGCGCGCGCTCACACACACGCACACACACACACACATAAACACCAGCACGCGGACCTTTATCTAAGAATATTTTGGGCAGAACATTTCATGGAGTCTCAAATCGTGGACTTCCGGAGAAATCGTGTTATAGAAGTTTTGGTGGAATGCAATACTTTCTCTACATATTATAGGAAACAAGCAGCGAAAGTTAAACTTACCATTTTGGTGATTTAGGTATTATTTAACGATTCAAACAGTAATGTAGAGAAATAGAAAAATGTCGGTCTGGGTAGCTTTGTTGGTTAGGCGCTAGCCTACTGATCCCGAGGTAAGGGTTTAAACCCAGCTCAGTCCAATGGTTTTTAAATGTGCTAAAAACTGACCGACTGCCATATCAATAGCTTTCCTGACATGTAAAGGACAAAATTCCGGCTAAGGTGGTGCTAACATGATCTAACATGGTGCTAACGTGGCCTTTAACAAATAAAAATATATATGCAGAAACAGTGAAAAGAACAGAAATTTCAATTAAGTAATCTCTTATTCAATTTAACACGTTGCTGAATTTTAAAGAAGTATTTTCAATAACAGAAGCTTTTCCAGATTTTATGACGTGTATGCAGCAGTTTTTTTCTCAGCGATTTCTGTAGCATCACCAAACAAGAGTTGAAGATAAGTGCTGAGAATGGAGGACGCGGGTCTCTTTATTCCCTTCAGAGACAATAACTCGGTCGTACATTCAGACTTTGGTCAATAGCAGCCTGTTTCTGAATTTATGTCATAGAGAGCGAACTCTGTTCTCCAAGTTGCTGCTGAAGGAGACAATGGAGGAAACTTGGCGAAACTTCCGTATGGTATCGATTGTCAATTGCTCTCGCAAGCAAACAATTACCTAACTAATGAGAGGTGCCTTCTGGCGAGTAAAATTGCGGAAATTGAGGCCAATGGTGAAGATGATGGTAGAGATGAGGTAATGAAAGTGGAAAGTAATAATTGCTAAGTCAAGAAAGTTTTCCAAGTTTTTCCAAGGTTAAGAAGCCTGCATATTTTCCACAACAGTAACACGAGGAATAATAGGTTGGACCGTAAATCCTGTTTTTTTTTTTTTAAGTGAAAATAGGGTATGTAAAGTAACATGTTTTGGAAATGCGTTTTATGTTCTCCCGTAGAGAAGCATGTGTTCTACAAAATAGTGTGTTTAATTTGTATACTTTTACACAGTTTGTTCTTTATAGGCCGCGAGCAGCTTCTGTGGCTTTGGCACCTCGATTTTACGCAAACATTAGAAGTTGTCAAAAGTACTCTTTGTTGTCGACTTGAGCTCCATTTATTGACCTGAAATGAACAATCAGCAGATAAGGATACAAAACTAAGCTCGTTATTTTGTATAGCCCATAATTCTCTGCCGAATAACATGAAACGTATTGCCAAAACTTTATATTTTACATGCAACATTTTCATATAAAACTTCCAGAACTTATGGGTGAACCCATAATGTATCAATAGAGTATTTTGTTTTAATTAACATCAACAGCCATAAAAATTGGTTTGATCTGATTGAACTACTGATGCAATCATAATGCAATTCGCAAATCATTTCTTAAGGAGAAAGTATGATACCATCATTCTTGTTCTTATATTTCAAATAAAAAATAGACAATGTTTCTAACATTTTAAGGTAAATCAAATTTTTACTTAGAGTTTTAGATTGTATACATATGCATTTAGAATTTCATTTTCATTATGTGTTTTAAGGGATATTAAAAGCTCAATCTGGGCAAAACAATTTTTCCTAAATTCCTTAATATTTTTCTCATAAAGCACCAAAATAATTCAATGAGACTGAAATTTACGCAATGTAAGATGTATGCCTTGTAAGTTAACTGATATTTGTTATGCAATAAGTTTGTTTATTAAGGATGATAGGTTTGTTTTCTAACGCTTACAAAACTGTTTATTCAAATTTATCAGCAATTACTTTTAAAGCAAAAAGCTTACTCAGTAGCACTATCATATCAGATATGATTGTGTCAGAAATTGCCGTCGTTGTTAAGCTGCTCAGGGTAATTTGGCAACCAGAGATGACTGAAACATACAATGTGAATAATTTTACACATAGACCACGGCTTTCCAGGGAGGAAGTTTTTCTTAATTTATCAATTATTTTTTCTTCCTCTTCCCTGGGTTATCCTCTTCTTTGAAGGACTGGCACCTCCAAGGACTTAAAAGCGAGTGCTTATGTCAGAGCCAAGATGGGTGATCATCAGCCCAAAGTATGGTATGGTATGATGGTGAAGAAGAACGAAATGAAGCATAATGTTAAAAAGGGTGACAGCGAAATTTAAGGATCAGATTATCCAAGCTAGCGTTCGTCCAGTGACTGAAGAAAATCATGAAAAAGCCTTCCGTCAGGTTGGTCAGACCTGGGGATTGAATCCGGCACTTCGTGAATGAGAATCGTTCACGTTATCATGATATCACAGCCGTACTTATTTTATGAAATGGGCAGTTTGTACTTCTGCCGTTCACTAATTAATATGTACATATTCGACCGATTATAAGAATTTCCATAAAACTTTATTTTATTACAGAAATAAATTACCAAATATTTACGTTAATTGATGGAAATTAATCGTTCCTACACACTAACCGTGTATAGACTAAGGTTTTGGATAGAGTCCAACTGTAAAATTCAATGCCATGACGGGATTTGAACCACGGATCTTCTGGTTTCCGTCCAGTCGCTCTTATCCATTGAGGTACCATGGCCAATGTGTCGTCCTGACATTAAATTCTCCAATTGAATCATATATCCAAAACAGTAGCCTATATACGGCTAATGTGAAGAAATGATTAATTTACATCAATTAACTAAAATAATAAGAGTTAAATGATGAAGCCTGGGACTCAAGTACTTACGATACTAAGTCGCCACAAACGGTGTATCTCGAATACGAGAGCCCCTAGTGGTTTACAGGGAAAGTATATGAGTCAATTAGAGAATTTAATGTCATGTCGGCACGTTGGCCATGGTAACTCAATGGGTAACGGTGATTGGATGGAAACCAGGAGATCCGTGGTTCAAATCCCGGCCGCGGCATTGAATTTTTCAGTTTGACTCTATCTACCAAATACTTGTTTTCAATACAGTTTATGTTCAGAATCAACTTGCTTCACATTCAAAAATGTTAAGGATTATTCACTGATTATAATTATTCTATACATATTTAGTCACAGATATTTCATAAGCTATAATGGTGGTAAAATTAACAAAAAGGTCCTAAATTGCTTTAATGTGGCGTTCCAATAGGTAACAGCTTATTATCTGGCATGATACTGAAATTCTAAAGGATACACAAACATGTTCTGCCAGTAGTAACTTGTAGCCACAGTCTACGGAGGAAGTAAATGTAAAGCGGAACTTGTGGCAAAGATACGTTTTGCTTTCCCTTGAGCAAACGGGAGACAAAGACCTTTGGTTTGATGCAAGAAGATTATGTCGCGTGATAAGGTGTATTTCCGTAACATAAGGGCTTCCAAACACACAGAGAGAATAACGTTCATTCTGGAAACATAATCTATTTTACTGTGTAATTACACACACCTTAGTTTACAACTATACCTTACATTTCTAATTCTAGCTCCCGAAGGATTCTGATTCATCTGATTGTACGTCATTTTCCCCCTTTATCAAAGAGAAAAATGATTTGTTCTCCCTAAAAACTTGCTATCCTTAAAAATTGATGTGTTACATTTACATGACCTTTCCTATTCATTCGTTTACGAAAGCTTAACTGGATAACTGGATTATTTCGGAGGGGACTTGACACGGAAACAACACTTGGTTTACTGTACCTATGCCCCAAATGGGGCATCTCTGGGGAGGAAGGATGAGGTGAGAGGAGACGGAGGGCAGCCATCCTAGGAACCACGACAGTTCAGAGGGCAGGGTTCCTACATTTCAATTAAATGGAAACTTCCCCTGGTAGGTCAGGACAACGGACATCCTCCCCACTGTTCGGAAACCCTCCCACCACTAGACCTTGATTCGGAGAGCGGCAACCGACCTACCGGAGGAGGAAGTGATTCACTCAGATCATATCATCCTACCATGCACCGCCGAGACATTCGTCGACGCTTCTACCCTGATATAGACCACCAGATGACAGATGATGTGAAATGATAATGGAGATGATAATTTAGGGACAGGAAATTCGAGAGATGTAATTAACCTACTCAGCATTCGCCTGGCGACCTGGAAAACCCTCCGAAAATATCTATGGGTCAGGTAGGACGGCCACGGGCATCAAACCCGGACCTCCCGAATGCGGGCCATCCCGCTGGGTACACGATGCTTTTACTTCTTGTCAATCCTGATGAGATTTCCTATCAAGATGCAACGGGCTGGAGTGTGGAAATCTGATTCCCTTCTACGAAAAACGCCCGAGGTGAAAACTTTTAGTCCCGAATATAGGAACGATGTTCACTCAGCATCGTTAGGAAAGTGAGGAGGTGCGATAGGCACCAATTCCGGCCAAGAAAGGCTACGTTCGCACTGGGGATCGTGGTGCTGGCACCATTACCTCCCCGTATCAGTTGTATGACGACCACCTTTGTCGCGATAGTAGGCGTGAAGCCGGCAGTCGGGTAGTCAGGACTGTAGTGGCACAGGGTTAGGATTATTAAAGGTTAGGTAGGTTAAGACGACATGATTTTAAAAAGCGAATCGCTACATCATGCCTTTGAGAAAAATTAATAGGGAATTTCCACTTCAAAACTGTAGAACTATTTGAAACTTCAAACCAATGACTAAGAATATCTTAGAAATGCTTAGCCCCACAAAAGTACAATTTGATGTAACTGGTGTGTTCTAACCAGACGTGGATTTTTTAAAAGTAAGATTTTGTCTATCACTTACTTTGTACGAAATATACAAAACGAGTTTAAAATAAAGAGGACTTCAATAGTTATTTTCATTATATTTCAGATACATATTTCATTTTTTGTGATTCAAAATCGTTAGTTTCTTATCTACCCACATTTGGATTTTGAGTTATGCCTTTTCCAAGGTCAGATATACCTACACGCAAACACACAGACCTGAGGAACCGAAGCTCTAGATCTTTGATAGAGAACCAGGATGGCTGATCAGCCGGATGCCTGGTGTGAGCGAGCGTGAAGGAAGTGGATGATTGTATGAGGGCGAAATGAGTGATAGGAAAGACGATGGAGCACTTGGTGGAATGCTGGTGGGGGAAACCTTAGGACGCGGAGAAAACCCGTCCCAGCGCCATGTTGTCCACCACAAATCTCGCTTTGCGATCGCTTGGGATAGAACCTGAGCCGCCTTGGTGAAAGCCAAGTGGTTTAACCACTCAGCCATGCGAGGCCCCTTGATGTCTTCTTTCGTTTAAAATTAGCAAGGTCAGTTAGTGTCTAAGTCTAATATGTTTCATTCAAATTAAAGCTTACTAGAACGTACGAGCAAAAGGATTTATTAATTGCTTGAAAAGAGTATGGAGATCTTACCATTGTACTTTTTTTACCAATGGACTAGACGCTTTACGTGTAGGATGTAATGCTAACTAAGACTATGGAAGACCCAGATCACTATAATACATAGTTACTCAGGTGTTAGTCCCATTGATTAGGTTTCTGTTGATACATGTGCTAATGCACATTGGGCCGCGCCGTGGCTGAGTGACTGGTTAGACCGCTCGACTCTCACCAAGCCGACCCGGGTTCGAACCCAGGTGACCGCAAAGTGAGATTTGTAATGGACAACACGGCGCCGGGATGGGTTTTCTCCGGGATCGTCTGTTTTCCCCGCCATTTTATTCCACCAGTGCTCCATCTTGATCTCGTGTATCATCAGTGTCACCGCCTCCGGTGCCGCATGTAGCAAAAGGGGCGTTATTATTATTATTATTATTATTATTATTATTATTATTATTATTATTATTATTATTATTATTATTATTATTATTATTATTATTATTATTATTATTATTATTATTATTATTATTATTATTATTATTATTATTATTATTATTATTATTATTATTATTATTATTATTATTATTATTATTATTATTATTATTATTATTATTATTATTATTATTATTATTATTATTATTATTATTATTATTATTATTATTATTATTATTATTATTATTATTATTATTATTATTATTATTATTATTATTATTATTATTATTATTATTATTATTATTATTATTATTATTATTATTATTATTATTATTATTATTATTATTGTTGTTGTTGTTGTTGTTGGACACATAATTCCCTACCTTCCTTATGGATCGCTTTTTGCAAAATTTGAATTTTTGTCTTAGCATAAATAGTATTTATTAGAGATGGATTCAGGTGGCGCTCGTAACACACCATTTATGGGAAATGCAATATGACAACACCGCAGGACTCCGATTGGTTGCTCACCGAATAGCGATCAACGCCAAACATCATCCCATTTGAAACACATAATAGCTCTCCAGGCTAGTACCCGGGATTCTTTTAGGTGTCCCTCAACCCCATCTGGGCGGCCAGGCCAGCCAGTCATACCTACCCAATACCTGTGGGTTGAGGGAACCACGGTCGAGACCAACCTCGTCGTACAGTTTCTATTCGGGAGGTACTCGAATGTTCGGCCCTAATACTTCTAATAATCCCAGAAATACACGACTATTAGGCACCAAGTATACAAAGCGTTATTTCTCTACAGTTATGCTGGATAAATTCCGACAAAATCAATTCAGCCACTTCTGATTGAACGAATGGAGGAATGGGAAAGAGTGCAATTCACACACTCAGTGCCTGCTTTGAGAGACAGTTATCATATGTAGAGATCATGTAATGAAGAATGATTTTTGCTACCAGTCCTAGGTATTTACGAAGTAGAGGAATGAAAAGGTTATGTGAAATACTGTCGGCTATTTTTAAGAATGCGATGTTTCAAAATGTGTGGCTTTACTAAGAAGCATTACGCACACATAACTATTTTATTGCAAAGATGATATGTGTAGAAATGCAACAATACCTCGCTAAGAGGTATTCAAATATTTATGTCATTGCTTACTTAAATTATTCCACCTATAATCTAAAACGAATATGATCGCTATTACTACCGACTGTAGCTTAAATATATTTATCCCAAAGATTTACATTTGTATCTCATTAATGTAACGTCTTTGCCCTTCTGTTTGTAACAGTGGTTAGACATAGTTTCATAATTCATCAGTTACTGCTATGCATCTAGCGATGTAACGATTAATTTTGAAAAGGAACAGAAGTGGAAATTAATTTAACTGTATGTATATCATAATAAAATAGCATTGCTAATATAAATTTCATCCGTAAAATAAATGCAATAATCACCCAGTTTTGAACTTATTTGATAAACTCAAAATCTTTTATCACATAACCTAGCTAATAATAATTACACGCGAGCACCTTTCAGCCCAATAGCCAATCTCATTGATGCCTTATTCACCAATCATAATTAACTTAATTGATAGATTTAAAGTATATTATTAAAAGCTAATAACGGATATTCATATTTTTATTTCTATAATCTCTGTTTAGAACTGGGAAGCCTATATTATGCATTTTTATTTTAACTTCTGACGTTGGCAAAGGAGAAATTTGGTGATAAGCGAGTTCCAAAAATAAAAGAAGCAGTGCAAGATCTAACGCAGCTAATTAAAAAATAAACATAAAGGGGGAATTAACTCAAATTCTAGAGTTCTGTGATGAACAAGAGTACGTAATTGTTCTCGCATTATAACTTCATTGATTATACTAAATGTACCAAAAATGACATCGCTCCTTCATTAGGCCACGCCGTGGCTCAGTGGTTAGACCGCTTGGCTCTCACCAAGGCGGCCCGGGTTCGATCCCAGGCGACCGCAAAGTGAGATTTGTGGTGGACAACACGGCGCTGGGGCGGGTTTTCTCCGGGATCTCCGGTTTCCCCCGCCAACTCATTCCACCGGTGCTCCATCTTCATCTCATGTATCATCAGTGTCATCGCCTGCGGTGCCGCATGTAGTAAAAGCGGGCGTTAACACTGCACATTCATTCGCTCCTTCATTATAATTGTCTTACCTAAACCACTTTTTGCTTTTAATTATTCTTAGGTAATTTAATTGAGCTTTCAAACTCATGCTTGTTGTCATTAGCATTCGTTATCCTAATTAAATTACCAATAGACTATTTGCTCTCATTGTGATATAGATGTTTCTTACAACGGATATTGCCGAGGATAAGACATCTGTAAACCTGCTGTAATCACAATATTTGGGAGGAGTGGCATGCCTTGCGTTTGGAGATACTAAAGGAACCATTGATAATATACTCCATGAAATTACCAACTGTTATTAGTATCTAAGTAAGCTAAAGTAGGGTTTTGATCCCGATAATGCAGTAAAGACGGGGTTCTTTCTCCCTTAGTGGAAGACCCTCACGCTTCAGTGGTCTTCCTCTGTTATCGCAGTCAAGCAGCTGTTTCCCGCAGGGCTTGGAACCTTCGGCACCTCTATCATCACTTAGCTGGTGTTTAGCTTCTTTCTTTAAGAGATCAAGTCAATGTAGGACGGAATACTGTCGCGTGCAGGATGTTGTGATTGTTGTCGAATTAAGTTAATTTTAATATCTCGACTTAACACAGAAGATGAAGTTTTAAAACAAGATAATAGTAGACTAGTGAAAATAGAGTCATCCTGGTAAACTGTATTAAGCATGGTACATATACAAAATGTCAAATAATTTCTTTTGGGGAAAAAAGTCCCTAGTGCTTACAAATGCTAGCCACATTTTCTTAAGTCTATTTGAAGCCTGACCCAGTCTTTTTAAAATGATATTACGTTACTAAATATAATATATATACGAGATATACATATACATATTATTATTATTATTATTATTATTATTATTATTATTATTATTATTATTATTATTATTATTATTATTATTATTATTATTATTATTATTATTATTATTATTATTATTATTATTATTATTATTATTATTATTATTATTATTATTATTATTATTATTATTATTATTATTATTATTATTATTATTATTATTATTATTATTATTATTATTATTATTATTATTATTATTATTATTATTATTATTATTATTATTATTATTATTATTATTATTATTATTATTATTATTATTATTATTATTATTATTATTATTATTATTATTATTATTATTATTATTATTATTATTATTATTATTATTATTATTATTATTATTATTATTATTATTATTATTATTATTATTATTATTATTATTATTATTATTATTATTATTATTATTATTATTATTATTATTATTATTATTATTATTATTATACTCAACAGACTTTGGACTGTTAAACGTGTTATATACATATGATTTTCTTAATTGCTATAGAGTATTGAATATACAGTGGAAGGGGACACCAGGCACACTGCACCCTACGAGAGATCTCTAGCAGCCACCAAACTCAGGAGGAAGAGATGAAGTGAAGGAACTACAGTAGGCTACAGGCCGCAGGAAAAGATGCTTGTAAGACTCGCTGAAGTCCCAAACGCTTCCTAGCCCAAAGGTCCGTCTCAGTACTAGAGATTACCAGATAGAGTGATCAAACAAGCAAACAACGCTCTAGTGACCACGGGGAATTATGTTTTCTTTGAGCAAGCATGCGCGCCATCTATCCGACATAGCACTACGCCAGGGAACCCAGAAACAAGGAATGAACGGGAAATGAAGTAAAGGAAATCGTGATGATTAAGAAAGTGCCTAAGTATTCGCTTTCTGATCACGAAAACCACGAAAAACCCAAGGTCAAAGTGACGGTCAACGGGCTGACCTCTCACGTTACCGGGAACTATCTCGCTACATCTCTATTTTGGTTTATTTTGATACAGTTTTTACAAATTATTCTTACAAAGGCATATTTTTTTCTCTGCTCAATAATAATGGAGATAAACGTTTACAGATAATAGAATTGTGTTATTTGATATAGGCACAAGGGAAATCATAGTCAAATGTTTAATCGGATCATTATGTAATGACGATTTGAAATGCCACCCCATAGGAAAATTACTATATACTGGGTGCTCTAAAATTCCCCTTACAAACTTCTAGACTTGTGGGGGGGGGGGGGGGCTGAGCAGATAATAATTGGAATTTAAACCCTGTTTGGAATGTACCGTTTCCGCGCTACAGTCGCTTGAAAGTAGTTTTGCTTAGTAGCTGTGAAACAAGTTAATCAGTATGTGCAATCAAGTTTAGTACAAATATATTTAACTAAATCAATATACACACAAAACATTTTTATATTGATGTCATGGGTTCAAGAAAAACCGTTTAGATATATAACTAATCTTCCGTAAAAGGAGCATTTTGCAGTAGTACATCAAAAGGACTAATATATTACAAATAATATAATATCTAATTATATTGTAAGCTTTGAATTTTTCGTGAACAAACGGTTTTCCGTTGGTTGAAAGAAGTGTAAGCCTTCGCGTAATAACACATGCCTTACTTTTAAAAAATTCAGTAAATCGGAATTTTATACTGAAAAAATGACAAGTATTTTTAACAATACACCAAATGACTTTGCTGTGAAGAAAGGACTATTAACTTGTTTTTATAGTGCAATTAATATCAGTAACAATAGGCCCCATCACACCAGTGCCTAACAGTAATAGGAGTATTGTTACTGTTACTTTCTAGCTCTATGTTTTGAACGCACATAGTTTCAATAAATTCTAATATACATGTTATGCCTTTTGAAATATTAGAGCAAAATTAAATCACTTTGCAAAATGAGATAGAAATACCCAGTTTAAAACAATAATTTATTTTAACTATATAGATTAAAGCGACAGAGAAATATCTGATGCAATTGAGCTCACACACAGTTTTCTCTACTCACTCTTTTAAATATTATTTTTGTAAGCCTTATACATTTATCTAGGTCATGTTATTAGAAATAAACATTTTTTGGAAATTATTTTATTACATTTTTTCTTGTGGTACAGTACAAATAGGGAAATACAGTACGCTTAAATGATAGTCAAATCCTTTAAGAGAAGTTTGCTCTGTAACGGCTTTCAAATTCCGTTCTGTTTGCTTGACCAAGAGAGAAGAAGAGAGACACAACGGATAACGACTTAGTATGTTTAAAGGCGAACCAATAACAAGAAATATATCGAAAAAATATGCTGAACTAGTTAAAAAGGTATTTGACATACTATACTGAGTACTTAAGCGGAACATAAATTGGAGAACATTTTATATATCTTATGGTTACCAGTTATGCGAAAATTATTCAGAATGAAGAGAACTTCAGAGGCTCATCTCAGAAAATCCAAGATGTACATTTCATTTGTCATACTTCTATCTTAGCATATGGCAATGTAATTGAAATCGTTAGTATCATTTTTGAGAATTTCGAACATTTTGAAAAGTACTCAATTTAAAGAGTAGTATGGCTTGCGAGATTCGTTTACAATCGTTTCAATTCTTTCTTTCTTTCTGTCTTTCTTTCTTTCTTTCTTTCTTTTTTCTTTCTTTCTTTCTTTCTTTCTTTCTTTCTTTCTTTCTTTCTTTCTTTCTTTCTTTCTTTCTTTCTTTCTTTCTTTCTTTCTTTCTTCCTTTCTTTCTTTCTTTCTTTCTTTCTTTCTTTCTTTCTTTCTTTCTTTCTTTCTTTCTTTCTTTCTTCTTTCTTTCTTTCTTTCTTTCTTTCTTTCTTTCTTCTTTCTTTCTTTCTTTCTTTCTTTCTTTCTTTTCTTTCTTTCTTTCTTTCTTTCTTTTCTTTC
>CM060950.1:327516922-327711922 GCA_030765055.1 Mantis religiosa
ACAGTAATAACAGTAATAACAGTAATAACAGTAATAACAGTAATAACAGTAATAACAGTAATAACAGTAATAACAGTAATAACAGTAATAACAGTAATAACAGTAATAACAGTAATAACAGTAATAACAGTAATAACAGTAATAACAGTAATAACAGTAATAACAGTAATAACAGTAATAACAGTAATAACAGTAATAACAGTAATAACAGTAATAACAGTAATAACAGTAATAACAGTAATAACAGTAATAACAGTAATAACAGTAATAACAGTAATAACAGTAATAACAGTAATAACAGTAATAACAGTAATAACAGTAATAACAGTAATAACAGTAATAACAGTAATAACAGTAATAACAGTAATAACAGTAATAACAGTAATAACAGTAATAACAGTAATAACAGTAATAACAGTAATAACAGTAATAACAGTAATAATAGTAATAATAATAATAATAATAATAATAATAATAATAATAATAATAATAATAATAATAATAATAATAATAATAATAATAATAATAATAATAATAATAATAATAATAATAATAATAATAATAATAATAATAATAATAATAATAATAATAATAATAATAATAATAATAATAATAATAATAATAATAATAATAATAATAATAATAATAATAATAATAATAATAATAATAATAATAATAATAATAATAATAATAATAATAATAATAATAATAATAATAATAATAATAATAATAATAATAATAATAATAATAATAATAATAATAATAATAATAATAATAGTAATAATAATAGTTATAATAATAATAGTAATAATAATAATAGTAATAATAATAATAGTAATAATAATAATAGTAATAATAATAATAGTAATAATAATAATAGTAACAATAATAGTAACGATAATAGTAACGATAATAGTAACGATAATAGTAACGATAATAGTAATGATAATAGTAAGGATAATAGTAAGGATAATGATAATGATAATGATAATGATAATGATAATGATAATGATCATGATAATGATCATGATAATGATCATGATAATGATCATGATAATGATCATGATAATGATAATGATAATGATAATGATAATGATAATGATAATGATAATGATGATGATAATGATGATGATAATATTAATGATAATGATGATGATAATATTAATGATAATGATAATGATAATGATAATGAAAATAATAATGATAATAATAATGATAATAATAATGATAATAATAATGATAATAATAATGATAATAATAATGATAATAATAATAATAATAATAATAATAATAATAATAATAATAATAATAATAATAATAATAATAATAATAATAATAATAATAATAATAATAATAATAATAATAATAATAATAATAATAATAATAATAATAATAATAATAATAATAATAATAATAATAATAATAATAATAATAATAATAATAATAATAATAATAATAATAATAATAATAATAATAATAATAATAATAATAATAATAATAATAATAATAATAATAATAATAATAATAATAATAATAATAATAATAATAATAATAATAATAATAATAATAATAATAATAATAATAATAATAATAATAATAATAATAATAATAATAATAATAATAATAATAATAATAATAATAATAATAATAATAATAATAATAATAATAATAATAATAATAATAATAATAATAATAATAATAATAATAATAATAATAATAATAATAATAATAATAATAATAATAATAATAATAATAATAATAATAATAATAATAATAATAATAATAATAATAATAATAATAATAATAATAATAATAATAATAATAATAATAATTTGTAATCATATTGCTATACTTTATTGCACAGTAATACTGATAAGGCATTATTAATAAAAGGATTCTGTTAAATGAATGGGTTGCTACCGTCAGCGTTGTTAAAATATTACGATTATTAATAACTAAAAGTGCCGACTTAGCACCGTAATAAGATGTTAATTAGCAGTATTATGCCAATTGTTTCGGATGTAGCAGATTATGCTATAGAGGATGCAGAAGTGCGACACAATAGGGCGGAGTTACACATTTCAGTACAAACTTACACGTTCTCGTTCTTATACGGGCCGTATGCAGTATTGCCATGTTTAATTCTATAATAGGTCACAAAATATTGTGGCTAAAAGAGTTGTGGAAGCGGCAATCAAAATAATGCTAGCAGAAGAATGTGCGATGAAAGGTACCAACAATATTGTTTAGTTCTAGAACTACATTTTCGTAGTGTCGATAGTAGAGACGCGGGTATATAGGTACATACATACCACTTTTTTTATTTTATTTTATCCATCGATCAGCAATTATGCTTTACAGATGTTTGTTATAAGATACATAGGAACAGGACACATAACAATGGAGGTAGCCATGAACGACTCCTCTAACTAAATATGGAGGATAACTGTAACACAAATTGAGAACTTAAAGTCTTATGGTAGTAATCACGTGTCTGAGACTGTGCTGGAGACGTCACTCAGGAGAAGATCTTGGGGCAGTCTGCGCTTCAGGCGAGTTGGCTGGCGAGTGCGACAGCCGAGACGGTAGGTAACAGCTCCAGGGACCTCCTGGAGATGGTACAAGAATGGACGTGCCAGGCGTCGGATGTATTGGTGAACGGGTAAAAGACCAAACTCATGATGAAGCTGCTGGTTTCGCATGAACCATGGAGCGTTTGTAACTGTACGAAGCACCCTGTTTTGTAGTACCTGCAGTCGGCGGAGATTAGTCTTACAGGTGCCACCCCAGACTGGAGCTGCATAGGTAAAAATAGGACGGACTAGAGATGTGTAAAGAAGCAGGGAGGATTCATAACCAAGTGAAGTGCGCCTGTTGAGTAGAGGGTACAGTTTTGATAGCCGGGCAAACGCAAGCGTAACAGACCGACAGATGTGGGCGTTCCAAGTAAGTCGGGTGTCCAGTAACACCCCAAGGTATTTCACTGGCACATTGCTTGGTAACCATGAGAGCGGTTCCCCCAGCAGCCGTAGTGAAGGAGGATCCCTATAAGGTCGTAAAGAGAAGATCTTAACCTCTGTCTTGTTAGTATTGAGGGAAATGCGCCAGTGAGAGAACCAATGAGCTAATTGATCTAGGGCAATTTGCAGTTTCTGAATGGCATGAAGAATATTGGCGTGAGAATAATAGAGAGCAGTATCATCTGCGTATAACGCCGTACAAACTGGAGCTATATCAGGAAGATCATAAGTGAATATATTAAAGAGGAGTGGTGCAAGTACTGCACCTTGAGGTACACCTGCTAAAATAGGCCGTCGGGTGGATGTGAAACCAGCAATGCGCACCACAAAGGTTCTATTGGTGAGAAAACTTGCTATGATTTGTATCAGATAATAAGGGAGACCAATGCGATATGCTTTAAGTAGTAGTCCACTGTGCCACACCTTGTCGAATGCCTGGGCGATATCTAGGAATGCTGCTACGGTGTGTTGCCTGTTTTCGAAACCTTGAATAATAGACTGCGTGATTCTGAGCAATTGGTGAGTGGTAGCATGCTTCGGGCGAAAGCCAAACTGAAAAGACGGAATTATCTGATTATGGATCAAAAAATGAGAAATGCGTTGATGAATAATCTTTTCAAAAAGCTTAGAAAGTGTAGGTAATAAGCTGTTTGGTCTGTAACTTGAGGGAAGATTTTTTGGCTTGTTGGGCTTGTGGAAGACTATAATTTCCGCATGTTTCCATGTAGATGGAAAATGATCAATGCGCAGAGCAGCATTGAAGATTGACGATAAATAAGCTAGGGCTTTGTTTGTCAAATTCTTCAGCACAACGTTAGGGATAAGGTCATGACCGGGAGACTTTTTAACGGGAAGACGATGAATAAAGCGGGACAATTCACGTGGAGTAGTGAACGAAATTCTGTTGTGCGCTGTAGGACGAAGTTGGTACTCAAGGAGTTCCCTGTCCACGGAAGAGGGAATATTAGAGTCAAGGCAGGTGTTAGGCGTGAATGTACGCTCGTAGTGAGTAGCTAGAGCGTCACACTTGGCAGCAGAGTCACTCAAAAGGGTCCCATCAACCTGAAGAGGTGGAATCACTGTCGGCTCTCGGAGAATCCTCTTAGTGATGTTCCATAAGGTATGATCTCCGGGACGGATAGTGGCTAATTGTCGCTGGTACTCCTGAAATCGGTGTTGCTCTAGTGCGGTCCGTACTTGTCGAATGAGACTATTTAATCTTTGGCGCAGCCAGGGTAGACGCTGACGTTGCCACAATCGACGGATGCGATGTTTCTCTTGGATGAGTTGAGTAATATGGATAGGCAAGGAGGGGAAATGGCGAGGTTGAGGACTGCGGATAGTAGAGGATCATACACTGGATGAGAGCGCAGAGGTAAAATGGTGAACGGCAGTCTCAATGGCATCCCCATTACCCAGTTGATAAGAGGTGTGGAGTGCAGCATCCAGGTGTGTGCGAAAGATGTCCCAGTTGACAAAACCATCGATGAGTCGCGGGATTTGTGGCAAAATATCAGGAGTGAGGTTAAATGTGACCAACACTGGACAGTGATCGGAATCGAGCGCTGGCAGTGCAGAAATCGATGCAGGTAATCGTATATTGCGATGTACCCCAATGTCCAAAATGTCAGGAGCTACCTGTGGGTTGCCAGAATAGTAAGTCGGTTCTGTGGGAGCCAGTATGTGAAGACCAGTGGCATTAATAGTGTCAAACAGACGCCGTCCATTCGGGTTTGTGACTCTACAGCCCCAAGAAGTGTGCTTCGAGTTCAAATCCCCTAGCAAGAGGGTGCAGCTTTCTGCTGGGAAAAGGAAAGAGAAATAGTGAGTATTATGCTTACTATTTGGGGGCTTGTAAGCACTCATTAGAACGAGATCGTTGCTATCGCGAAGAGAGAGTTTAACGCCCACTACCTCAAAACCGGGAATCACAGGTAGGAATATTTCATGATGAGTCAGAGAACGTTTAACTAGCACAGCTACTCCCCCAGAGGAGGTGCATTCCGATCAAATCTATAAATCCTGTAGCCTGGAACGGAGAAACGTTCATTCGGGAGAAGATGAGTCTCGGTGATACAGGCAGCATCTATACTGTGCAAGCTGAGAAAGGCAGCGAAGGAGGCACGTTCAGTGCGTATGCCATTAGCGTTCCAGTTCAGGAGAGTGAGTGAGGAAAGAGATGGCCTATTACACGCCACCATTTCGGAAAGTAGTTAGAAGAGCGTTTTGGAAACATTGTGTAAATTGCGGTAAGAGAGGAGTGAGGAACGTGGATAAAGAATTTAGAAGTTGAGTGAACAGGCTAATTAGCAGAGCCGAGAGAGATGAAGAGTCAGAGGGATCTTGTTGTGCAGTAGTACGCCTCGTCGAGGAAGCAGAAGTTACACTGGCATAAGTTGCTGGTGAAGAAGTTGAAGGTACTGGTGATGCAGCTGGGGGTTGTAATGGTTGCTGTGCAGGATTGTCTGATTGTTGTAGGGGACGGGAGCGATGAGAATTCCCAGGCTGTTGCCTTGTGTTGCTATTTTGTGTTCTGAATTTCAGTTCTAAATAATGCCGACAACCTCGGTAGTTAGCTGGATGGTTTTCATGACAATGAACACACTGAGCTGGAGTGTCTCTCGGTTTAGTGCACTGTGAGAAGTGATGATTTTCTAGACAGCGAACACACCTCGGGGTCAGCTGACAATAGTTCTTTGTGTGACCGTAATTCTGACAGCGGGTGCATTGCGGTATGTCAGTGTTACGACGGCGATGTTCCACCTTAACAACACTGTAGAACAGGCGAGTTAGGTTGAGTATAGCTTTACCATCATCGCTATTTAACAATTCCACCGCACAGAGAGGAATGGGTTGTTTCGACCGATTCATAAGTCGAGTGACCTTCCGCACTGGGTAGTTCTGTAAGCACAGTTCGTCATAGATTTCCTTATCAGTGAGCGAAGGAGGGATGTCTCGGATAATTACCGAGAAAAGCTTATCTGTCGGATTTCTGTAAGTGTAGAATTCCTGTTGTATGGAGCTGAAGTATGTAGTAAGTTTACGGAAATCGTCAGAAGTAGAGGGATGAACCTTAAGGATAGACCCGTGAAGCTCTGTGTGAAATTCAGAGGTAACATTATTTTTTAGATCTTGTAATAGAAGTTGATAGTTACCAATGTTGCGCAAGCAAATTGGTGGAACTTTTTCCTTAGGTGTCTCGGAGTTGCTTGTCTCGTCCATGGCTGTGTTGTCTTCTAGTAGTGCGAAGCGGTTGTGCGTGGAAACAGAGTAAGCATAGCGCGAGGCACTTGTTTGTTCTGATGGGGGAGCTGTACAGCGTCGCTTACTCGGGCCAGCTGTGGCAGCAGGAGCGTATGTAGCAGCGCGACTAGAGCTGGTTGCAGGTGAACTGTTAGATGGGGCAGTCTCATGCATGATAACGTCACTCGTAGTTTTAGCGGTAACTATAGCAGCAGTTGACGTGGTAAGATGTAATTGTGACGGGCGTAAGGGTGATTGACGCACTGGTGAATTAGGATTAAAAGTATTGGTGCGAGAAACCTGGGTTGGCTGCGTAGACACTGGTTGAGCTTGCTGTAGAGGCACTGGTAACTGTGGGAATTCACTAGTGGTATTATAAACCATATCGATAGCTGAGCGTACTAGATGGCCGGTAGTTTCCGGCGTGAGAGACATAATAGATGAGGAAAGAAAAGAAAAAAAAATAGAGAAAAAGAAAGAAACACACCTGTACCCAAAGGGCACTAGTACACGTTAGCAAAAGAACACTATTTACACTGATTGTGAAAATACAATTCACTAGAAGATATCGTATTCCACAGTTAAACACAGTTACACTGTAAACACTCACGGAAGCAGCGCGCACAAAATACGTCTGTCTGCCGCGACTGTCGGTACACGACCACATACATACCACAAGCAGGTTTAGGATTTGCATTAAACATGCTTAATGTCAAGGTCAACCCTAATTTTATTAGCGGATATACTCAGTGTTTATTAAACCTCACCGAATAATTCTGCAAATTGGACACAACTGCCTCTGTACAAATATGCGTCACTATCAAAATGAATTACGGATTTGTTGATCAGGAAAACATCAGCGTTGCGATCACTCTACCCTGTTTATTATTCATGTTTCTGGCATAGAGGAAACCGCGTGGAAAATTGTCATCGGCGCGCTTGCAGGTACGCGCATATGACAGGAAATATTTGTTACGACCGAATTACACAAGCCAAACTCACAGAAACAGGAAGCTTACGCACTTTTACAGGTAATACATGAGGACATTTCAACCGTTCATCAACTCCTCTTCCACGCGATGTGTGAGTAACGGTTAAATTTGTGTATAACTAGAACGCCTGACATTTTTGGTAGTTATTTATCTACTTGTGATTCACATATCTAGACAGGTTTGCGGAACATATCTGATAGGTTCGAATTTCACTAAATTTGTAGAATAAAAAACACATAAGGGAGAAGGAAATTAGATATCCACAGCTGTATCCATATTCAGAATAAAAACCGAATGTGTCACCATAGAAGTCATTAAATTTCAGAGCACACAGATAAGTATTTTGGGTTGCAAACTTGGAAAAAACAAACTAGAAACGACTTCCATTAAATGCACTTTCTTGATTCTCTATATCAATTCTTTTAGCGAAGAATCAAATAGTAATGGTATTGAGTTTAAAAATTGTTTATTGTACTGGAGATGTTGAAACTATATAAACTGCAAGGGCATAATCAATTCCGTCTAGCATTTTGAACAATTTATATCCCAATGCTCAAAATCTTTCTTCATATTGTTATGGATAAACACATAGATCTACAAGAATTCCCGTTCCCGTTCCTCTGCTTATCATAAACTAGTTTGCTTACCCGATATTACGCGGTTAACTTTCTAAACACAAATAACTATTTAATTAACTTCCTTTAGCTTCCCTCGTTCTTTATGGAATTACTGTACGGTGATTTATAGAATATTTTAATGATGAATTCACACCTTGCGCCGTAGGATTAGGATTTACTACGCAGGAGATTCGGCACGGAGTCTAGTCGTGATCCGTTGTACCTATGCCACCAAGTGGGACACCTCTGCGAGGAAGGATGAGGCAAGAGGAGACAGAGGGCGGCCGTCCCAAGGAGCCTCGACAGTGCAGAGGACAGGGTCCATACATTTTACTTAGATAGAGACCTCTCCCGGCAGGCCAGGACAACGGACCTGCCCCCCCCCACTGTGGTATGGAAACGGGCCCAGCAGCCGGTTTGCAAATGGTCCCGACAGCCGGTCCCGAAATGGTCCCAGCAGTAGGTTCGAAGACCAGCAACCGACCTATCGGAGGAGGAAGTAGTTTTGCTTAAGGAATATCATCCTGCCATGCACCGCCGAGACACCTGCCGACACTTCTTACCCTAAAAGGGACCACAAGTTGACAGATAGCCCGCCTCGGTAGCGTAGATGGTTAGCATGTCTGCCTCACAGTCAAGAGGTCCCAAGTTCGAATCTCGGTCAGGGTGAGTTACATAGATAAGGTTTTTTCCGGGGTTTTCCGTTATCCTTCAAGACTAATGTATGGTAACTCTAAACTCCATGGACCCTGGACTCATTTGAGCATCATTTCACACAATTCTTTCACCGTCCGATATAACTTAACGTTGGGGCGGATGTAAATCAAAAAGAAAAGATGACAGATGATATGAAATGATAAGGGAAGAACAGGTAATTCGGGGGATGTAATTAACTTACCCAGCATTGGCTTGCCGACTCGAGAAACTCTCCGAAAAACTCATGGATCAGGTAGGTCGTCAATGGGAATCGAACCCAGGCCAGAGACGAAACCACCTGAGCCATCCTACTTGGTACTTTGCGCCTTGTAACTGTAATTTAGCACAGCCGCGAATATTCCTAATGATTAAAAATTCCCTGATATTGTAACACAATGGCAACAGAAGCTTACTTTATTTGTTACCAAAACAGTACACCATCTTACACTTAGTTTCACTTTTACAAGTACACAGAGCAAACACGTCAGTGCTAATGTCTCTTATGCCTCTGTTGCACACATCAACTCGCGCTGCTTTTAGCTTCTCGTCGCTCATGAACTCATTGTTTGTAGACTGACAGATACTCACTGCTTCTTGATTCTCAGACAAATGACTTTCTGACTGCACCGCACTGCAGGCCGACTCATTCGTAACTACCCTCAGGCTGGCTTTTGCGCTCCCTTTTATATTCAACGGGTCACGGCAGAATTGTTTAGGAAACCAAAGTCTCTCGAATTGAATGGATGGATGGAACATTTTAGAAGTTGATTCTTCTGGATTTCCCGAAATCCATCGATCCGGAACACAAACGCAGCACAACAAAGAGGCTCCACGTCAGCGATTTTCCTTATTTTTTTTTCCTCCTCTCAGTGGCAACTAACAAAACTGGACTGGGCTGACTCATACTTAATCCCGTTACGGCAGGCATTCGCAGTCACCATGATAATATTCACTAAAAGGAACGTCAACTTCTTTATCCCCTCTGGACAGTCTTCCAATGCTGAATAGCATTTTTAGCACTCTTCGGCGGAGGAAGAATTATTTTCATTGGAAATCATAAGGATGTTTTTGATCTTCTCTTCTACATACATTAAGCAGCGCATGTATTGTATTCTGCACAAAAGTTCCGTATCGAGATTTTACTGGAAATACATGTTGCGAGACTTCCTGAATACATAAAAAACAAGTTTAGAAAAATGTCCTTGTGTCTGGGAACAGTACAACTTAAAACCGAAAAGTGTGCTGAGCACCAAGCCTGGTGTTTTAAGTACAGCATCTCCCAAGGATGCCACGTGTAGGTTTTTGAGATAATCCACTCCAGCCTATCTTTTATAAGGAATATTTTTAGAAAATTTTGATTTTATAAAAGATTGTTCTAACGAAATTTATTAAAATGCGACATGTTTAAAATACTTCCATGACAAATGATAGATACAGCTTGAATTTTCTGGCAATGTCTTCAGAAGTCCTATTAATTCTGGATGAATTTTGCATCACTGGTAAACAGCAAGAGATATCTTAGTATACAAAAAGTATAGATCTCGTTAAAACACAGAACTTACTTCAAATATATTTTTGTGGAGTGAACCATTTCCGAGATGTACGTTGTATTTGTTTGAATCGTTCTATACTTATACTTTTCTTTTTTTAAAAAAACGAAGTCGTTACTTTATTTTTCTCAGTTTTATTTCTTGGGTATGCAAAGTGAACGAAATATCTAAGGCACCAATTGTGCTCTTAAAGGATTTTACTGTCAGTTAAAGCTTACTGCCAGCTGTATTTCCATAATCCTCTTGCACTTAAAAGAAAATTACCAATAAAGTAATTTTTGCAAATGTTCATCTCCACGAATACGAGTAGATAGATAGTGTTTGATAGTATTAGTGATATATAGTAGTAGATAGTGTTTGTAAAAATAGTTTGTACAGGAGGCGGGAATGCAACACAAAGATTTTATTAATCACGGCAAGTGAAATTTTGATTCTTCATACTTTCTTTTTGGTGCCATAGTTATTTAGTAACATAAATGTGTAGTGTTTAATGCCCGATTTTACTAAGTACGGCACCGCAGGCGGTGACACTGATGATATATGAGATGAAGATGGAGCACCGATGGAATGCTGGCGGGGGAAACCGGAGCACTGGGAGGAACCCCGCCCCAGCGCCATGTTTGTCCACCACAAATCTCACTTTGTGGTCATCTGGGATCGAACCCGAGGTGCCTTGGTGAGAGCCGAGCGGTCTAAACACTCAGCCACGGCGCAGCCTGATAACATAAAAGCTTTCGCATAATACAGAAGCCCTTAAAAATAAAATAAAATATAGTATTTGAAGGTACCCTACTTCTAGGTAACTAAGTGAACTTCGTAATGACATCAAGTTGTTTATCTTTACACCCCTTAAGCTAAATCAGCAAATCCCATTGATGCATTTCTTATTATTAAGCCTAATTGACTCAAAATTGATAAAGTAATACTTTTGTTTCAGTCATACTCAAAATTAACTCCGAATGCTGAAATATAATTTTCTCTTTTTAAGGAAATTTAATTATATACTATTTTAAAAAGGACAGGTAGTTTGCAAATATCGAGAAACAAAGCTTATTATAAAGCATTGACTAACTTATTTCTAATGTTACCTGGGTACAATTTTCTCTCTTTATACAGTTATGTAACACACCCTAATAATGAACTTGGTTACAATTCATATCGTAACTTCCTTTGTGCGGCAGTTTTGATGCCATCTTCAGTATTTCCGTCTTCAGCAACTCTTTTGCTGTCGGCTGCTACCAGTGGCAAACTATGGGATTATTTTCTGACATGCGTAAGTCGGTGTGAGAACAGACAAGATCACATAAATTGGTTGATAATTATAATAAATGATACTAATAAATGATCTATTTGAAGCTAGTTGTCTACTGTTTGAGAATGTAGCATTAATTTGTTGACTATTGAAGTATTGTCTCGTTGTCTTCTAATGTATGGATAATTTCACAGTTTAGAATATCTTTTCCTGTAATGATGCAAAACATAAATTTCCCTGGGTCGTTGAAATGGTAAGCTGTAAATTCTCTTGCTGCGACGCAATGCATTTAATTTATGAAAATATTTATTGCAGTATTTATCAACCTAGTATATTTTACTGCAAACTTATTAACTTCATAATCAATAATTCCGATATCAAAATATGCAAATAAATTAAAGCAGACACTTTTTTCATGTGTGTTATTTAAATATTTTTATACTCGTATAACATATACATAGTTTATAAGAAGATTCGTTTCTCCACTGTTTTTTTAATTGTTAAATCGTGACCTCCAAAATATATACGGTTTGAAATAGTGCTTGGGTGCCTCTTTAGATATTTTCTATGGACTAACAACAACTATTTTCTACTTCATGGTACACAAATCCTTCTTCGCAAGTACGTATATCCTTTTATAACTCTTAATGCAGGCATGTGCATATTAGCCATAGCAGCCACTTCTAGTATACTAGGGAGGGTCTTATGACTGACAATAACAATCCATACTATCACAAAGGTCACCCTATCTAAGCGTTCCTTTCCATTCTACCATAAATGAATCAGTTTAATCTTATAAAAGGAGATGTATATCTTTTTGTTTTTAATATTTTCATAAAATCAAAACGTGAGTCAAAACTTGGCAAAAGAGAAACTATACAGAGTGAGTCAAAAAACACCCACGACACTCAGTATGTTGTGCAGGACGGCAAACGGATCATTTTCCAAGCAGCAACCCACATCCGGAAACGCACGGTTTGGGCGCAGTAAACCATCAAAGTGTCCGCTCCGCATGTCGTCAATACAATGAACAAAGGTATGTAGCACAAAGCAGTTTAACATTACAAATGAGGTTCAAACTGGTTACGTCTTACGTCAATGCAGAGCTCACATAGGCGGTACTGAGCTTCACGTACATGCTCCAATACGTGTGGTTGACCTGTAATCGTTTCATATATTCTTGTAATGAGGTCCTCTGACGTTACAGGAGTAGCGTCATACCACCCCACAGAAAATAGTCTATTGGTGTCAGATTTGGTAATCGTGCTGGCCATGGAACTGGTCCCCTGTACCAATCCACTGACTGAGGTGATTCCGCCGATGATTCCTCTAAAAGTGTGTTGGAGCTCTGTCGTGTTGCAACTACATTGCCTGCCGAATGTAGTGGGACGTTCTCCAATAAGGTAAGCAAAATATCTCTAAGAAATGCGAAATAGATCGGTAGTTAGCCTGTTTGAGAGTAGATACGGACCAATGATATGGTCAGAAGTTATTCCAACCCAAAGGTTGATAATACATGCGTGTTGGTGACTTCGAATGATTTGTGCACGTGAATTTTTGTCCGCTCAGACATGCACTTAGGACACCAGTTCTCTAACTTTTGACATTCTACAGCATCCAAACCGCTCCGGACAGGGGATGCTTCTTAAAAATGATTAGTGTGTAGTGAGCTGCCCCGAGAAACATATTAAGCATTGTCGGTATTTTTTGACTCACTCTATATATGATATATATATGAATAACGTTTTCTGTAGGGTAACTAATGCAACCTACTCTGGCTTAGTGTACAAGGACCAATGAAGTCACAACTACGCCAATGCTATGCAATCACTGGCAGTCTAGCCTCTCTCTGCCAGTTTCCTAGCTTCTGCACATCGGTGCTCCAATGTGCTTATATAAAATATACAAATATATACAAGTTATATTATATACAAATTTTGTATACTCGTCCTTTGTATACTTTAAGTACTGTGGGTTTAAATTACAAAGTGTTTGGTGAGCCATGTCTGCCTGAAACAATTTTTAATGGTGAAAGAAGTGTCATAATTACTTGAAGGCATTTGAGATTATCCTGTATACATGCATACCTCTTTATAATATCAGTAAGATTAAAACCCCAAAGCGCAGATCTCTCACTTTCTAGTCCTCCTTCTTGGCTATTGCGGAACAATTATTACTAATTTCTCTTTTGAACCATCCTGTGTACGTATGGCCAGCAATGCGATATTCTGTGACGTTGTTGATTTCAGCAAAGGTCTGAAATGAAGCTTTTGGGGACAAGGGAGTAACCCAGGTGTCGGGCCGTTATTGTTACGTGACTAATACGGTTACCACAGCATGTACAGACTCACATACAACCACCAAGACGTGCGACGAAGCGTCCCACAGCGCTAATGAGTCCCAGTTAAGTCTCACCGTCTTATTAATTATCAAACCGGAGTTTCGGTCTGGCGTGTCTCACTTTCCATATTTATACTCTTTCTCAAGTCCTAAACAGATAGGAATATATATATATATCTTTTACAGCTAAACTCAGCTTCGTGTCTTCATTTTAATTCTTGACAAATAAGATTAATAATCTTATAAATAAATAATAAGAGAGATAGACAAATGGTTACAATAAATAATTTCAATATGTTGTAATCACTGTGTTCTGTAAGAAGTGAGAATTACATTCATTAGCTAGGCAGTTTAAAAGTTTATTCTGATAATGGATCATTAACTAACTTCTGTGTTAAGAGTAAGCAATTACTATATGTTACGTAATCGAGATGGCCTAATTACACGCCTCATTGTGGGTGCAAGATGGAAGTAATGACAGTAAAAGTTTTAAAAAGTTTCCTGTAAAATTCATCCCTTTATTATGAATGATAACACGAGAAATAAGGGCAAAGTAGATATCCTAGTACCTACTTAAGGATATCTATGACTGAAATTTTAAAATACTAGCTTTTAAAGATTTGTACCATAGATATTAAAAAATAAACCCGTGGCGCTACGGTCCATATCGGACCAGGGTCTGCCAACCCGACTGCCGGCCTCACGTCCACATACGCAAGGTAGAGGTGAGCGATTATCCAACCGATACGGGGAGATGTGGTCAGCATCTCGACACCCCCAACCGGAATGTTGGCTTTTGTGACCAGGGTCGCTTACCTATCGCAAGATCCTCAATTTTCTCACGATGCTGAGTGGACACTGGTCCTATATCCCGGACTTAATATCCGCATCTCCAGGGGTGAAATCCATGGCAGGAAAACAAGGCAGGATGCCTTAGCTCACTACGCCACAGTGCAGGACACCATAGATGTAACATATTGCAAATATGATACAGCCCAAATTTTATTAATTTCCTTTGATAGTTTGGAAATTATGGTCACATTTATTTATTTTTTGTCATGTCACCAAAAAGTCCCTTGCTACAAAATAACTTAACTTTTAGTCTAATATTTTAACAACAGGTTCCAATACTTCTGATTTTTGAAATATCCCTAGGTTTCTCTGTGACTCGATAATTTTAGGTTCCAGAAATTTTTAAAGCAATGAGTATATATTTTTATGCCCCAAAAGTTGAAAATTTTGTGTTCTGAGGGGAAGAAAGTGTTCTTAAATACATCTCATAATGAAAACCAGGGCAACTTATATGCACTGTGTCTCTGTGAACGTGTTTAGGAATTTTCTTAGTCTAACACCAAAACTGCGAGGAAAGGAGCATTTTAAATGAAGGAAAATGCTGAATTTTTCAATAGCCAGAAAACAAGGATAAAGAATTAGAATTCATATCTAGCACCAGTATTCGTCTAATTTTCAAAATTGACTAGAGCATTTAAAAATGGCACGCGAGAGCCATTTAAGCATTATTCGGATTCAGGAATGCTTACACTATTTTATAGATTAAAAATAGGAAAAGGTGAATTTTTGACAATTTTCCCAAAATTTCTGTCATATATATCCTTAAAAAGTGTACCAATTCTGGAAAATTGAAATGAATTGCAATGAATATCTCTAAAACGGTTTTGTATTGTACATGTTTTTACTGATCTCACATTATATCAGTTACTACAAAATTACTCAACATACGTTTAGAATAAGGACTACATGGACTGTTCCAGAATATTTAAGATATATCTAAATTTTATTAGTCCTACAAATATCACAAAAATATGGTATTTTATCAAAATAGAGCCATTTTTCAGCAAGTCAGAAATGAAATATCTTTCAAATGTGTAATGTTAAGTATAAAATGGGAGAATTTTGTGGAAAATCTTTATTTGACGTCTTTTTGAAAGTTTATCCGAATTCTCATTTTTTAGCCATAATGTTCACAAACACACACACACACACACACACACACACACACACACACACACACACACACACACACACACACACACACACACACACACATACAAGTAGCTTCTTTTAGGTTTATGATGCCTCAAAACACTTATTTCCGGTAACATTTCAATACCGAATGTTTGAATGTGTGCAACTCTTCCTTTATGTACTACAAGTAGATGATATACAGAGTGTTAATGAACGATACCGAAATAATTTCAGCGATTGTAGACGTGACTAATATAAGCAAGTTGTCTGCGGCTAAACATAATTGTGTTAAAGCTAATGGTAATCAGATGCTAGTAAGCTGATATTTAAACAAGGTGGGTGTAATTATTGGATTAGAATGCATTTAAAACTTGCCTCCCGAGTTTTGAGTCAATTTTAAGCAGCTCGTTGTTGGCGTTCTTAAGATGTAATTCCTCAAAGATCACTCAAATCTCGATCTAATCACCTGCCAGTGTGACACTGAACAGCGATTAACTATCTTCTTGCATCATTTAGCCTACTCCCGTGGTGTTTTTGTAACTGTTCTGGTAGCCCAATCCGTAACGCCGTAAACTGCTGTTCTAAAGGTCATTGGTTCGGTTCCGCTCTTGGTGTTACTTTTTTCCTTCTTTATTTTAATACATAAATTCTACTAGGAAGAAATGGCATGATTTGTAACTAACTGCTCAAATAATAGCAGCATGTGAAGTTATTCGACACACACAAGGAATGTTGGACAGGGGACAACATTCGTTCCTTCGCCGCTGTCAACTTTGCATTGAAAATCAAGGTCGCCACATCAAGCAGTTCCTATAAACCTGACGTAAAAAGTTGCATTTCTTTTTTATTTAATATAAGTTCATTTACCATTTAAACCACCTCCCTTTTAGACGCACAGCATGTAAATTGTTAAGCAAGATTTAACCTGTGTTAGAAATACTTGTAATTAATTGCAGTATAAGGTGAAATTAAAACTTAAAATGCATACATATATGGAAGAATTAAAAGCTTAAACGAAATTTTAAAAAGCAAAAAACCAACAAACAAACCAACAAAACCAAAATAAACAAAAAGGGTGAAGGAGACCCGATCTCATTCAACCTTTCACTTGAAAGCTAATGTCATAAGTTTCATAACTCATAACTAGGGCCCGGATTTTGATGAAAAGTCATCTTTTTTCTGAGTTGTCATAAACGATGCCTTCTGGAAATTAAGTGCATTCTGGAACAAATAGGTGAGATATATATAGTTTTTATAGGTCATCAAGATGCATTTTCCCCACATTTTTATAATAAAGTCATTTTTTAACATTTAGATGCATTCTTCGGTCATTTTCCTTCTTTTTAACGAATTTGTTGGGCATTTACATTAGAAGCCCGCATTCGGGAGGCCCGGGTTCGATTCCTGTGGCCAACCTCACCCTGACGCATGGATACGTTAGATATATGTGGTTTGTTTAGGTCATCAGAATGCATGTTTTCCACAATTTTATTATAAATTCATTTTTTTTAACATTTAGAAGCATTTTCCGGTCATTTTCTGTTTTTAACGAATTTATTGGCCATTTTCATCAGAAGCCCGCATTCGGGAAGTCCGGGTTCGATTCCCGTAGCCGACCTGACCCTGACCCATGGGCTTTTTGGTTTTTTAAAAAATAATCTGTGATTGCAAGTTCATTTATATTACCATCTTTTATGAAATAGTAACTTTGTAAGCGAGGTAAAAATGTAATTAACACAGGTCATCGTCCTAACAGTGCTGGTAAATTTATGACGCATCAATTTGAGGAATAGCCGATTACATCATGCAATACGTGTGGATTCAGGACTTCAGGAGCTAGAAATGTTGCAGTAAGGACATTGTGAGGTGTTTAAATTTGTTGTGTTCTGGAATTGAAATTCCGAAACAAAAACGGTCAACTACGTCCCGTTTGAAACAGAATGTTTCAGAGTTTCAATGTTGGGCAGGAAAAACATTTGCGAGCTCTTCAAAATGTGAAAAAAAAGACAAGCGTCTCAGTTACTGTTAATAGAAACGGCTTCGACGTCAAGTAACAAGTCATCTTCCTTTTATAAAGAATTATGTGAAGTATTTGTTATTGCAAATATTCCGCTAGGAAAATTAAGTAATTCCAAATTACGAGATTTTCTTGAACATCATACTGGTCATATAATTCCAGATGAATCAACTTTGCATAAAAGTTACCTACAAAAATATTATGAAGATACGTTAAACCGAATACGTGAATGTGCGAATGGGAAAAAATTATGTATCAATTGATGAGACAACCGATTCAGAGGGGTGTTATTTAGCCAATGTAGTGATAGCTGCGCTAGAAGCTATTAGTGCCAGACAAATCTTTCTTCTGACATCACAGGTTATGGAAGCTGTTAACCACTGTCAGATATGCAAACTGTTCGATAAATCCATGTGTTTATTGTGGCCTAGTGAAATACAATATGATAACGTGCTCCTCTTCCTAACAGACGCAGCGCCTTACATGGTAAAGGCGGAAAACTCGATCCAATCATCTTACAGTAAGATGGTGCATGTTACCTGTTTGGCCCATGCTTTTCATCGAATTTCGGAAGAGGTCAGATCAACATTTCCAGAAGCAGATACAGTAATTTCTACAGTAAAGAAAATATTTTTGAAAGAGCCAACCCGAACTGTGTATTTCAAAGGAAAAAAAAAACCTAATATAGCTTTGTGCCCGGCACCAATTTTAACACGATGGGCTACATAGTTAACTGCATGTATATACCACTGTGACAATTTTCAAATGTTGAGAGAAGTGGTGAATAGCTTTGATAGGGTGGGTTCTAAGGCAATTGAGAGCGCACAGGATCTATTTTCTCATACTCAAATTCAAGATAAATTAGCTTTAATTAAATCCAATTTTGCATTTTTGACGGATACCAAATGCCTTGAAGAAAGTAGTATGACATTGGATAAGTCGATTGAGTTAATAAGGATTGCGGAAGAGAGAATACAAAATCTAAAAACTGAGACTGGGGACACAATTAGAAAGAAACTAAAATTTGTGTTGCACAAAAATAAAGGATTCCAAAAAGTTTGTCAGATTGCCGATATCTTGTCACGAGAAAACTTCAGAACTGATATTTTTGAACAGGATTTAACAGACATAGTGTTTTTCAAATATGCATCTATAACATCTGTAGAAATATAGAGATGATTCTTAAAGTATAAAATAGGTTTAGTTGACAGCCGCCGTTGTCAATAACTTGAAGATGACCATGGTGGTGTACTGCAACACTAAGTAAGGTATGTTTTGGCTAATGGGTACAGTAGCTTATTTTTCCATATTTTATATAATTGAAAATGACCTGATGAATTTTGAATTTATTTATTAATTAGTAGCAATAATTGCATTATTTACTAAGAAGGTTAATTTTAGAATGTGGTTATTCGAACCAAATATCCATTGTCTGTGACAGTTATTAATTTATTATTATGAAATTATTATTGTTAATTTTTGTTAAGTCATTTTTTTTTAAATTTTATGTGCATTTCTTTATATTTTAAGGGCATTTTATAGCTCACTTATAGAGAATTTTTAGGTCAACAACTTCCGGACCCTACTCATAACTATTTCGCCAGAAGGAGCGCTCCGGCAAATCTCTTCATTTACGTGTATTGTGCGCTCAAGTGGTATTATTGTTAGCAGTGGCGTACTGGCACTTTAGAAACTTATAGCCGCAACTTCCACATTTGAACCAATGGATTTTAAGTCCCTTATATCAAATTACTTGTTTAAGATAACTCCACTTGCTCTGAAAATATTTCAGTGTAATTCATTAACATCCAGTAGAAGATAAAAATATTTTTATTAACGTTTAACACCTATTCGGATTACATACAGTGCCACAGGTTACTGGACACTTATGAAATGAAATGATAATTGGGAAAGAAATCTGAAGAGGACACCTAATTTTGACTATCTCTCCGTAATTTTCAGATATGAAAGGTAAGAGAAATCTGGAGAAAACCTAAATTAGGAAGGAAAGTTCTAGCAGAATTTGAACCACTAATCTCCTATTTACGAGCCCATGTGGCTAAAAATCTGAACATTATTAGAGGTTCAACGCAAAGGCGCTGAAGGTTTTCGTCTTTGAGGCAGACTAACGAGAGTAATGCGCCACCAGATCAACGATTAGAAGGTATACGATATTGTATGTAATTAACTTCCTCCTTTTATGAAAACTGTTAATGATTTTGACTTAATTAACAGTGGCAACAAATCGATGTTGCAAGCTCTCATTAATCTTCTCCGAGACGACTGTCATCGTTGTGCAAAGCTCAGGCTCCAAATACTAAGCTATCAATTCACTGGTTAACAAAGTATGCGAGAAAGCAAATGTCTGATATTTTATACTGATATTGTTACCTTCACTCCATATCTAGGATCAGAATTTTGAGCTATCGGAGTACAAAAGTAAATGATAATAGAAATCTTACTATTAGTAGTATCGTAAAGTCAGAGATATAAATTTGGTTCATCATCTTATATATCCTTTGTACACTTTAAAATTGTACTATTTCAAATAAATTTATTTAAAAAATTAAACTTTCAATACGTAATAAGTACAAAACATTTGTTAAAAGTAATTGAGACCTTTGCTGTTCTGCTTATGTTGGAATGTAGTTGATTGCTGTAAAAACTAGCAGGATTCACCCGTCATACGGGGCGGTATTTACCCTGGTACCTGGATTTCATCACTTACATTTCCTGATGGATTGTATCACCATATTCACCACTCACTGAACCAAGATTTTATGGAAAATATTCAGGGTGAAAGTGTTAAAAGTGTAAAAGTGATATGTAAGAACGTATATTCTAAAATGCTGTAAGCATGTTATGCACTAGCATAACAAACAAACAAACAAACAAACAAACAAACAAACACGTGTGTGTAATAAAACTCCAAATTTATAATCCGGGAAGGAATAGTATTACTGTTTAGTAACTTTAAGCAGTTATCGGACGATTTTCAAATGAAGTACCATTGTAGAAAAACTGATAAATTGCTTATTCATAACTTCATATTTTAGTTATAAAACAATATTGTTTCCTTAAAAGTTCAACCGATAATTTTCATTTATCATGACGTTAAATATCCTCGGTGAAAAACACTAATCTAAATTTGTACCATAAGTATCATCTTGAATCTTCATATGCGTCGAAAAATTGATTTTTGAAATCTGTTTTTAGGATTGACCTTTTACCTTTAAAGCTTTCATTTAAATTGTCACGTCACAAAGTTTGGAAGCAAAACTCTCTAAAATAACCATTACATACCAGTATACATGGACAGCTTTATTAATGGACAAAGAATCTAATGTCGATATTGTGCCTTTCATCAGTTTTCAATTACATTTATACATTTAACTTTTCTGGTAGCAATTAATTCAGTTTCACTCTCACGTCACTTTATTAGTGGTAACTTTGTTCAGTCCTCGCTACCACTTTAATTCTCTTTGCGTAGCGGTGGAATGAATCACGCACGAAGAGCCGCTTCTTCTGTCCGCTTCCTTCAGTGGGGTATCGAACACAAGACCTCTCTTAATAGCAACTCCCAAATGTTGCAAATGTTGTCAAAATCTCACTCAGATAACAGCACTTCAAGCAATTTCCATAAAAACACTCATTCATTAACTCATTCACTCGGACGCTTACTTATGCTTAACAATTGAAGAATTTCAGAATGGTTGCAGGAGGTGTGGAAAAAGGTGTTCAGTATCATCTGGTCAGGTTTTGAGGACGTTCTTGGTGTTTATGCGGGAAAGAACGCACCTTCGGCTAGCATTAAACGACATGTTGGATTGGATTGTTCAGAGGGGATTCGAAGCCTCGACCTGACTGGTCTTTTTAGCTAGTATGCCCCCAAGTGGGGCACCTCCGGGAGGGAGGATGAGGTGAGAGAAGACAGTGGGTGACCGACCCCAAGGAATCACCGCAGTGCAGAGTGCAAGGTCCCTGTACCTTAGCAGATAGAAACTCCCTGGCGGTCCAGGATAACCGTCATCCCACTTACCGTGGCTCCAAAACAGTCATGAGGCCGGTTCGGAGACCGGACTCGCCTCCCCCTCCCCAGAGCATTGGACTCCAGGCAGGCTGGCATAACCGACATGCCGCCAGCCATGTTCCTCAATCGGCCCACTAGGCCGGCTTGGAGACCGGAGTCCGTCCCGCCGGAGGGGAAAGTGTTCACTCAGAGCAAATCATCCCGCCATGCACCGCCGAGACTCCCGCCGACACTTCAAACCTGAAATAAACCATCAGATGAGAGATGATATAAAATGATAATGGAGGTCAAATGTAGAGACAGGAAATTCGAGGGATGTAATTAACGTACTCAGCATTCACCTAGCGACCCGGAAAGCCCCCAAAAAACCCGTGGGTCAGGTAGGGAGGCTACGGGAATCGAATCCGTGCCTCCAGAATGGGGCCACAGATGAAACCGCCTGGGTCATCCCACTCGGCAAAAGACATGTGAAAGAGCAGAGCCGGATTGTTCAAAATATTTTCAAGAAATGTTGACAATTTTCATAGTTTGTTTCCTTTTAAGAAAAAGCTAATAATTTATAAAAATTTTCGCATTTTATGTTGTACATACAGTCTTTATAATGAGCATACAGGCATTTTTAAAAATTAGCGGCCTTATGTCCAGCTTTCAGTAAATAATCTAAGTTAATAGAATGTGAAAGAATCGAAATCTGATTGTATTAGTTTGGAATAGCTTTAACCATTACTGAATGCACATCAAGTAAACAAGGCGGAAGCTAGTGGAAAATGCATCCGGGGATAGAATTCATAGTTTATGCAAATACAGATCTCTCACGTCTTCTTTTGAACATTAACGAAAACATGTATACACGAGCACTATTTGCGGAAATTAGTAAACAAAATATGAGCCTTTCTGAGGTTGTATTTCTGTTAAAAACAAACGCACCTAATTACAATAAGAGGAGAAATAAATAAAAATAATCATTTCATAGTCATGCAATTTACGCTATGAAAGTAAAGCTGCGAAGAACGATTTGCAAACTTTTACATTTTCCTGACAAATTTGGAGCAAATGAGTCTACTTTTAGGAAAAGAAAAGAAAAAAAAAAGAAAAAGAAAAAATAAGAAGATCCAAGAAAGTCACGGTTTATTGAGAATTTTTTGATTAGTAACAGAAGAGTGCAACCAGATTAATAATAATAAAAATAAATAAGTTAAAAGTGCAAAATTAAGCATTTGCAAAGTGTACCTTTAGCAAAAGTATTAATGGATACGCGAAATGAAATGAAATGTGTAGTGTTTAACGCCCGCTTTTACTACATACGGCACCGCAGGCGGTGACACTGATGATACATGAGATGAAGATGGAGCACCGGTGGAAGAGATGGCGGGAGAAACCGGAGGTCCTGGAGAAAACCCGCCCCAGTGCCGTGTTGTTCACCACAAATCTCACTTTGCGGTCACCTGGGATCGAACCCGGGGCGCCTTGGTGAGAGCCAAGCGGTCTAACCACTGATCCACGGCGCGGCCTACTGGATACGCGAAGTATTATAAAGAGGACTGGGTCCAGGGTACCTAGAGCTTAGAGTTATTAAACGTTCTTCTCCTCAGGATAAGGTAAAATCCCGCTAAAGTCTTATCCAGCAAATACACTCTGACCAAAATGCTCAGATAAATTACTTTGTGTTATTCATGCGGATATTAACACGTATGCATTAAAATAGTGCGTACGTTAGCTAAACAAAACGAAACTAAAACTGAAACATGCGCTTCATTAAAAATTATCTAAATGAGTTTATTTAGCATGGTTTTCATTGTTGCACGTGAGGCAGTAATGACGCAATACAATACAAAGCAGATCGCGTAGCGGTTCAGGCCATTTTAGACAAGACGTGGGCATTGCAAAGTTAAGTTCAGTGTTTTGTAGCTTGCAAAATTTGAATTTGAGACGTATGTTCAGCGTAATATCATAAAATATAGAACGATGAGCCGCCGTATACAAAAAAAGAAAAAAGAAAAAAGAAACCATAACTTATAGGATAAATAGCTGAAGAGAAGTTTCGGTTTGTTGGACCAAAAATATTCTGTTCGATCTACGGTTAGTGACGAGTCTATAGAAGCTATACAGGCTAGCTATAAAAGGAACAACAAGGGTATGTATGTAAGTACTAATCCAACGAAGACTACAGTCCATAAAATTTTAAAGGAACGTCTGGAATAATCTTAAACATGCGGAGAGCAATAAATGGAAGCCACATCGAACTGCACCGAATAGGTGTGCACATTTGAAGAGTTTTCCTTTCTGTGATCGGTGAAAAAAGCAAAATACCAACAAGTTGTATTATAAAGAATGCACATTTATGTATGGTAATCTTAAAAACTACTCAACGATATTGATAATTCTTTTACCATTGAAAAGTGTTGGTTTACTGAGAATGTCGAACTATAAAAGACTACCTAATTTCCTTTAATAAATTACTAAACTATTAAAAAGGATTTACTAGATAAACTCTTGTTACTGCATCGAATATATTGCACTTAAAATGTAATGTGCTTGAGAATGCAATTATTTTGTTACTCTACAGAGTATGCATGTAAAATAAAACATGCCACGGCTATTTTATTACAATTAATGTATAACTAACTAAATAATCTTTCAGGTTGACTCTATCCTAAACCTTAGCCTATACACAACTAGTATGGAGCGACGATCAATTTCCATCAATTAAGTTAATAATAACGGTGTAACGATGAAGCCTGGTGATCAAGTACTTAAAATAGTAAGTCGCCGCAAACGGTGGGTATATTGAATACGAGGTCCCCTATCGGATTACTGGAAAAATATACGAGTCAATTGGAGAGTATAATGTCATGACGGCACATTGGTCATGGTAACTCAATGGCAAGAGCGACTGAACGGAAACCAGGAGATCCGTGTTTCAATCTCGGCCATAGCATTGAATTTTTCAGGTTGACTCTATCCGAAACCTTAGCCTATACACGGCTAATATGAAGGAACGATTAATTTACATCAATTAAATGAACTAAATAATTGTTAATTAATTAGTTGGTAAAAAGAAGGAAAATTAGGAATATTAGGATTCAGGGAACTTATATCCCTTAATTACCAACTAAGAAAATTGTATTTCTTAATGATCGCAGAGTATATGATGACTTCTTATCCAAAGTGGTTAATTTAGAGGCCTGTAAGTGCGGATGCTGAGAACCTCAGCAGTTAAAAAGCGTCCGTAAACAAAAGCTCAGCTTCACTTTTGGAAGTGTGCAATGTTCATATTCATCAGCTTTCGCCTCTATTTCGTTATTTACCCTAATAATTCTTATGTTTTGTGATACTTGTGTATCGTTTATGATATTAAATGGATATGGAGCCAAAGAGGGAAAACAAAAGTTTAAAATGCTACCTACTATAATTATTAACTAACACGTCACTTGCCAATCCAATGGTTTTCCAGAACTTAGAAGACTGTCGAGTGGAGGCCAAGGAAGTGAGGCGTTCCGCTTGCTTCACATCTTCCAAATAGCAAATGGAATTAATTCGTCATTATAGATTAAAAACCGTGCAACATTGGTCTGTCAACTAATCAGGGTATCGTTTTTTAGGATTGAGGATTTCTTGCATGGAGACTTGTTGATCTTATAGTTTAGCTTCGTAATAAATACTCTAGTGTTTTATAAAGTAACGAGGAGACCTCGATCGCACCATAGAAGATATCCATAGCATTTTTGGATGAAATGTGTAGAACATGTCCGTCAATCCAGCCCGAAAATAATTTTCAGTCGTGAAAACCTCGCTCTCTTATTAGTATTTTGTTCCGAAAAATGTTCATAGATTTTCGTTTTATTTCTAAAGTTGAAAATGCATTTTATTTAAAACACTTTGTTTTCTTTGCACTTAAGGGAAACTTTTGAGTAGATAAATCTTAAAACAGCTAAATGTTGGATAACCCTGACCAATGTGGATAGATCTACTGACCAACGTTTTGAAATGCATTCCTGTCATTATTTCACTGAAATAAACTAGTATAAATAGAAATCAGATAAAAGTGAACGATTGCCAACTTCTGAGGAATTGTTGGAAACTCGATATGCATCCATAAATTAAAGCGTAAAAAAGGAAAACGAAAGCGGTATTATTGCATCCAGGAATAATAATAAAAAACAGTGATTGCACGGTTAATCTGTGTGAAATATTGCCATAACGCTGAAAGAAATTCATTTTATAATTGGCAATAGTGATGTAGCTAATTTGATTTGGTACCAATACATTTGCCGTAATTCTATTACGAGGAAGTGGTCATTTTCCATAGGAGCGTTTTATGTTACTGAAATTGGATTCTGCATAAAAGTACTAAAAAGTGCACTCGTTGTTTTTGCTTCCAATCAGTGTTTTTCTATTAGCAGTATTTTCATCCGATTATCGCCGTGTTTCAAAAGCTATTTACTTGGTGCCATAGCGGCACCAGCATGAACAAATAACCCGCAGATAACACCGTCTGCAAACCTTTTCGATATGCCCATTTGTCGCTTTCAAGCGCAGTTTGCCTAGCAAACACTATATCTGCATTTCAACTCCTGTTTTCTTTATTTATCAGCTTTAATCGTCACTCATTACCAGTTACCATTGGAAACATTTCTTAATGGGGACAACTATATTTGGTTTTGTTCAACATTAGCCAAGCTTTTACTGATACTTTGGCCCATTGTAATCCGATCTACTTGATATGTCCATATTTCCTCAATTCCTTTCAGCAATGGATAGTTATAAGCGTTTTCTTTTTTGCATTGATAACCTTGAGCCAGAAAGTTAATGTATGTTCTATGTTACAGAAAGGTGTATACGTTTTTGCCTATGGACTTAATACTTTGACTAGGGGCATTGAAGAAATACGAATGTCCATATCAACACATAACCAGTAACTTAATTAATTCAGAATTTTATTATAGGTAGATAAAGATAAAATGTGGCAGTTGTTGCGGTTTGGTGAGGAAAATCTAGCTACTGCTGTGGTGCGGCTGTCCCTATACTCAGACATCTTCATTTTTCTCATAGTATCTTGTAGATCCACAATTTCTACGTCGGCGGAATATGACTCACAACGTTTTGTGGTGATCGGAGTGAGATTTACCATCCCACTAACTCACCCGAAATCATGTTGGACATCCTGTATTAAAAAAAAAAACTTCCCTTAGTTGTCTGTTACTAAAATACTACCCTATAGTGGTTGATTTAATTTAATTCTAAAAGACGTTTACTTTAGTATTTGTTACCATTTGTTAGTATTTATTTGTCACTCAGGTCGGACTAGTTTAAATGTCAAAATAAATTTGATCCCAGTAGTGCTAGTGGAGATGTGCAAGGACATGCACATTCTTGTATTTTCACAAAAACAATATTTTGAAGCAGTTGTCATTTTTACCCACTCTATCACATGCAGCAGCTAGAGAAGGTATAGAACAAAGCTGACATTTGAATTCACCATCTTCCAAGGATGCAAGACGAAGATTTTTCAAGAAAATTTCTCCTCTTCAAACTATCCTATACATAGAAATACTTTCAAAACTTTTAGAATTTCTTAAACATGGCGTTATCAATTTTGATTAAAGTACCATATATTTATGTTATTTTCATAACTACTGAAATAAATATTGACTTTTCTACAAATAGCCTCTGAAGGCCTCTTCAATCCGGATGATCTCTGCGTAACTGGTAAACTGTAATAGATAAAATCTTATTACACAAATAATGAAGACCCCTTTAAAACACACAATTTATGTCAGATATAACCATTTTCGAGATGTACCTTGCCATTGATTTTATTTTCAAATTAAACTTTTCTCACTAGGAAGTTGTCACATTTTATGATCATGTAAAGAGAACGGAATATCAAAGCCATCACACTGCAACTAGCTATTAAAATATTTGACCATCACTAAAACCTACTTATTCTCTTATTCGCATTGTTTCTACATGATAATGTGTACTGAAACAAATGTTATAAACCTTAATCCCGATTAATTTGTAGATAGAAGAATCCGCGTTTTTATAGCATAGTAAGCTAATGAAAAATGTTCACCGCAGGTCATCTCTCAAACAGCTTCCCCTCTTCCGTTACAGCCGGCCCTCATTCAGCGATGGAAAGAATGGTAAGGATGGAGGGAGAGTTTGACGTCACCGCTTATGTCTTGTTAAAATTAGTGCGCTCATGGCTTTATGTAGGGCAACAATAATCACTGTTTTTGCCTAGTTAATACAACCAATATTATTGTTAATAATATTCATTTTACATACTCTTTATACCTAACAGTGCTTTATGATTCACTGTCACTGCCGCTTTCAAATTACATTGCAATCCTCTCTCTTCTCTCCCACCGCCGACCAAAACCTCTGGATGTACATGCGTTCTGATGTCACGTGGACACGCGGGAGAAAGGAAGAATGAGTTACCAGCAATAGTGGCGCCTACTCTGCGCATCTTTTTCATTATCTTGTCAGACTATAAGAATAGTACACATATATACAAGAGTGACTAAAAAGGTGATACCAGTGCACACGTAAAATTATTATTTTTTTTTTCATTTTATGCATCCATTTAAATTGTATGGAATATTAGGGAGCTAGGACTATAAGAAAATTTCATGATGGAGCTTTAGGGTTAGCATTTGTGCCTCACAGGGAACTATCACTAAGTGCATATCTGTATTTGCTTGAGAGTTTGACGGCATCATCTGTGCTCTATGTAGAGCCTGTGTACCAAAATTTGGGTGCGGAGTATAGATGGAAGTACCCTAAAATGAGTCCAGAATACGTAGGAATATACAGACATAAGGACAGAGCATTGCTTGGGAGGGACTGTTTACCCCTGACGAGCCGCGGTCTACACATAGCATGCGTAGGATTAGGATTACTACAGGGGGGATTCGGCACCGAAACCTGTGGTTTATTGTACCTAAGTCTCAAATGGGGCATCTACGGGAGGAAGAATGAGGCAGAGGGCGGCTGACTCAAGGCGCCGAGACACCGGCCGATAGTTCTAACTTGAGAGATGATGTGAAATGATAATGGAGGGACAGGAAATTCGGGTGATGTAATTAACCTACCCGGGAAACCCCCCGAAAAGTCCATGGGTCAGGTGGGTCGGCCAAGGGAATCGAACCCGGACATTCCAAATGCGGGCCACAGACAAAACCGCCTGAGCCATCGCACTCGATTATCATACAAAGGAGCGCCGGCACGAGCTCACGAGGGATGTTCAGCAGCTACTTGCAAATGGTCTCATGCGGCAATTCTCAGACTTGAGTTTTGGGCGTTGCGGTTCTACTCAGCATCCGACTGTTGGCACACAGGCCCCATATTTGATGATACCATCAAATACGAATACAGGTGACAGCATAGTGATAGTTCCCTTTTCAGATTCAGGATGTCCGGTTTCAGATTTCGGTTAAGTTACCTGCTTAAGGACTTTTTTTCAGAGATTTTCCGTTTTTCTGAAAAGATGAATTTTGGATAACTCTAAGCTCTAAAATTCACTGTTCCATTCGGCATCATTTCAAACCATTCCTTTAATTCACCGTCCGATATTAACTGCCAGATTAAAGAGCGTTAATTTCAAGGGGGGGGGGGGTAAACATAATTTCGCTATCTAAACTTTATGGACCTTTAACTATGTTTTTGCAAAACGCTGACCATTCGATCACAGAAGCAGTCGGTGTCTTTTTGTGTATAGTATAATTCAGAGAAAGTTTGGTGAACTAGGACATTGCATTGGTAACTGCAATTTCACAGAGGAAAGTAACCAATCATGGAGAGGTTTAGTAGCCCAAGGGAACCAATCAATGGTTTTCCATGAAGATACAGTGCAGGCGTTGTTTGCGTACTTAATAAAACAATGCACAAGAGTAGTGTTTGCATTTAGCAGCAGACAGTGCCCATGGGCAGCTTGAGAATGACAGGAGAGCAGCTTCAAATGGGAAAGATTGGCTGCATTTTTATTTTAGGCCAATGCTGGTGTTCTGGTTTTGTTGTAAGCATAGGAAAGAAGAATGCATGCCGGCGCTGTAATGATATCATTTATATATGTGTGCATTTGTGAGAGGGAGAATACGGAAATACGACGGGAGGAAATGTATGAGTTTTGCCATTCCCCTATTCTCGTATTCTCATCTCCGGTTTATATTTCTGTTCTCGTGGATGAAGTTTCATCAGGAAGTGACAGTAGTTATGTGCCCTCCCACTTTCAGGAGGTAAAAAATGAAGCTTGTCTCTGTTAAAATTTTGCAAAATTATCAATAACAGCATTACATGTCTTTAAATTTTGATGATAATAACATAAAAAGAAGGGGTAGTGAAATGCAGAAAGCCAATTTTTTAATAAATGTATACCTAACAAAATGGCTCATATTTGGGAGATCTGGGTTTCGGCTCCCGACAACTACCCCCTTTGATCTTAGTTTTTTGTAGCTTTCTGTAATCGGTAGGCGAATTCTAGAGTGGGTTCTCGTCTACTACGATTTTCTTTTTGTATAATTTCCCTTTCATTCCGTTTCCTGCTTATCATTTAGGTATAAATGTAAAAAACTATATTTTGTAACGACGCTATCAGCAATTGCCGGGATCATATCAGCACCACCGGTGCGTCCGAATTTATTCCCACAGAAGTTATTTTATATACCAGTAGGTAACTCTACTGATAAGGAACTGTCGGTTTTTAGCACACTAAACTCGCAACCTTCGAATCATTAGGGCAGCGCTTTATCAACTGGGCCACCGAGATCTATTTCTCTCACGTGTAGTTTTAGGTTTCGTAGCTTAAAGTAGTGCCAAACAAATGATGCGGATGTTTTCTCAAATAAAGAAATTCCCCGTGACATCAGAGAGGTGCTCGGTCGACGGGTCGTTCATCGTCCTCTCTAAATAGCTTCAGCATGGGACGATCCTCGAACCTGGAACTGTTAGGGACTTTTGCGTGTCACTGTGGTCTCTCTGACTACGCCCTGTAGTCTCCTGGGGTTTCTAACTTCACCCATTCCTCCTGGAGGGATAATGGCCACAATATATTTATATAGGTCGCTGTGCGCGAGGTGTCCCCCTTTAGTTTATAACATAATTTTCATTCAGACTTATATGGCAAAATCGGGGATTAATTATGGTTTTGGAAAAAAAATTATCTTCTTATACACGTACTGTAAGCGTCAACGGTAGAGAAATCAGTTAATAAACATTTAGTATTTAGGATGCAATCAAGCGTAGCAGGTTCTGAACTTTCTTAATACACTATCTGTTTCTTTAAATGTCTTTAAATGGGACAGAAAGAACAGAAAGGAATTGGAATGTTGGAAATTATACTTATGAAAGAACAAAAGACAATTGTAAAACATATCAATTACAGGTGTACATCTATACCTCTTAAAACGCTTCTTGATAATGAATTCTTTTCTCCCAATTTTGGTTCCTTATATGCAATTATTGAAATGGTTTGGCCCATACTTTCTGGTGTATTTTTTTAAAGTGAATGTTTTGCTTGCAAAATAAAATGATGCATTGCCAAAAATTCGCTTTAAAAACAACACATTATATCCAACTTCTTTATTTCCACCACAATTGGGACATTGATTTTGTGAATACCTTTCCTTAGACCTTTTAACTTCCTACTTCTGGTCTTACCCATGCAATACTTTCTCCCTCCTCTTGAAGAGATATATCCTGGGCACAATTTTCATTACATCTTCCCTTCTCTGAGAAAATCTCTAGCTGCATGCCTTCTCATCTGTCTCGTGGTGGGTTACATAGTAGAGCATTATTTTAGCACGCACGCTGTTTGTGTCAACAGACCGTAGGAGGAGCTCAGTTTGTGGATATACCTCTTCAGCTCAAGCTCTCGCTAAAACCACCCAGTCACGTGATCGTAAAGTACCACCTCGCAGGTATGTGACAAGTGTACTCTTCGCCCTTCTGCAGCAGGCGTGTCGTCCCCCGATTAACGTAATAATTAAAGATTACACACATGCGTTACGGCTCAGAGATTCTTTTTATTCTTTTTTATGGGAGAGAATATATACCTGTATATCAGCCAGAATGAAAAAATTAAAGTTGAAGTTATAAATGGGATACCCACCAATGTTTTGTTTTTCTGCGAAGCAGGGATGGGCGAGTAAACTACGTACTTTACATGTAAAGTATGTTATGTAGAAAACTGTTCTCTTCACGACGTAAAAGACTTGCGTTCATTGATTTTGACAATTTAAGCGCCAATTACTTAATTTCGTTTACGTAAGTTAATTAATCTCTAATATACAAACAGCTAGTAAGCTATGTTTCATAACTGTTTGATTATTCATTTAGCACACATGGAACATCCTTACGTTAAATGAGTTGTTAATTATGCTGAAATTATGGGTGACGTTTGTTCAGTTCGTTGAAATTGTATACCTTATATTTGTTATCCAAAGCCTCACTTACTTTATTATTTATATTAAATTACTGTATTTTTCTTACTCGTTTCTAATACCTAACAATCTTTCTCTTAACCCATAATTACATTTTTACTCATACTTCCAGATTCCAGGGAAGATGGGGAATAGTGTTAGCTAAAGGACCATTTCCATCCTCCAGCTGGTATCAAACTGTGATCTATGGACTCGGAAGCTAGCATGCTAAGTATCAGACCACACAGGCAGTCAAATACACTTTATTTAAGTAAATTTTTGAAAATTCCGTAACTGATAATTGTGAATTTTATGCAACCCAAACTCCAGCTTTATCAAAAATATTTACAAGCATTATCCACATATTTGAACTGTACGGTAGTGTGCTATAAAAATTGGAATACTGCCCATGTAATCGAGTGGTTAGCATTCAACCCAAAGATCACGGGTGTGATTTGCGGCTGGGAGAAGGAACCTTTCTTTCCCTACCCTTCGCAGAATCTGGAGGTGTGAATGAAACTAAAAAAAAAAAAAAAAAAAATGTTAATAGGGAGAGGATCGACTATGGTAAACGTGTCAAATCTGACCATAAGAGTTAAAGAGGCTGTTAAAATAATAATAATAATAATAATAATAATAATAATAATAATAATAATAATAATAATAATAATAATAATAATAATAATAATAATAATAATAATAATAATAATAATAATAATAATAATAATAATAATAATAATAATAATAATAATAATAATAATAATAATAATAATAATAATAATAATAATAATAATAATAATAATAATAATAATAATAATAATAATAATAATAATAATAATAATAATAATAATAATAATAATAATAATAATAATAATAATAATAATAATAATAATAATAATAATAATAATAATAATAATAATAATAATAATAATAATAATAATAATAATAATAATAATAATAATAATAATAATAATAATAATAATAATAATAATAATAATAATAATAATAATAATAATAATAATAATAATAATAATAATAATAATAATAATAATAATAATAATAATAATAATAATAATAATAATAATAATAATAATAGTAATAGTAATAATAGTAATAGTAATAATAGTAATAATAATAGTAATAATAATAGTAATAATAATAATAATAATAATAATAATAATAATAATAATAATAATAATAATAATAATAATAATAATAATAATAATAATAATAATAATAATAATAATAATAATAATAATAATAATAATAATAATAATAATAATAATAATAATAATAATAATAATAATAATAATAATAATAATAATAATAATAATAATAATAATAATAATAATAATAATAATAATAATAATAATAATAATAATAATAATAATAATAATAATAATAATAATAATAATAATAATAATAATAATAATAATAATAATAATAATAATAATAATAATAATAATAATAATAATAATAATAATAATAATAATAATAATAATAATAATAATAATAATAATAATAATAATAATAATAATAATAATAATAATAATAATAATAATAATAATAATAATAATAATAATAATAATAATAATAATAATAATAATAATAATAATTAGAATAACAATAATAATAACAACAACGACGACAACAAGTGTTGTTCAAAAGTGGCATTCGAACATCCAGTTTTCTTTTTTCGCGGCAATATCTTTAAAGACCTTTTATTACTTATAGATTTCATTTATTTACACAATTTTCTCTTTCAGCACTAGCACGGGATTTCTTTTATACTGGGTGGTATAGAAATAAATGCACTCAGCCTAGCGAGACGTTTTCGGACGAATTGCGGGGCCACTTGATGAAGAATTAGCGGTCCGTGGTCACGAAAACCGCGCATGCATAAACGTACGGGGCAGTTAGGCTAGCTGACGTGGTTTTACCTCACAACTCTGTTCTCCCATATGTCTCCTGTGGACGGAGACAGATTTCCAGCACGAGTTTAACTCAGATAACGGGGAGAAAATCTGTTGTTAGGTGGAACACTCCTGTGTAGGTAAACAGTCTTCAGTACCAAGTTGGAAGTGAGCTGGAATTAGAAAATTTGTGTGCTCTAAAATAGAAGAAAAGGAAAAAGGGAAGTTTTCTTAAGGGCCAAATTAACAGTAACAGTGAAATGAAATGGAATAAAAGGAAAAAGGAAAGTTTTCTTAAGGGCCAAATTAACAGTAAGAGTGAAATGAAATGAAACTAAGCGTTTATCCTTAGGTGCAAGATAGGCAAGAGACTTTTACAGTACAATTTGCACTTGACCTATATATCGCTATTTATCTACACAACAAATATTACCACCAACGATATACCAAATTTGATTAAAATCTGTTTCAAACTAGAACGATTCTGTTGTAAATATATGAGAGGCGAGACGAGAGAAAGAGAGAGAGAAAGATGTGTCAACGGGATTCTCTTAGACTGCTGCTTGGTGAAAAAAGAAAAGGAAACATAAATGTTTATAGAAGTGGTTCAGAAAAATACGGTAGGCTTAAGACATTAGGATTAGGATTACTACTACTACGGGGGGATTCGGCACCCAAACCTGTGATTTATTGTACCTAAGCCCCAAGTGGGTCATCCCCGGAAGGAAGGATGAGGCGAGAGGAGACAGAGGGTGGCCGAACCAAGGCACCGAGACACCCGCTGACATTTCTACCCTGAAAGAGACCACCAGATGACAGATGGTATGAAATGATAAGGGAGATGAAATGTAGGGACAGGAAATTTGGGGGAGATAGTTAACCTACCCAGCATTCGTATGGCGACCCGCGAAAACCTCTGAGAAAGCCCATGGATAAGGTAGGTCGGACACGGAATCGAACCCGGGCCTTCCGAATGCGGGCCACAAATGAAACAACCTGAGCCATCGGTACGCTTAAGATACCTATAATGGAATCCCTTAAGATTTTGTGATGGCTTTGACATTTCATTTTCTACATATGGTATTGTCTATCTTTTAGGTTTACCAGCCATGCAAAAGCATTCATAACGAAGACTTCTGAGATCATTCTTAGAACATTCAACATATGTATTTCATTTGTCATGTAAATATCTTAAAAAAAGGCTATTTTAATCAAAATTGTTAGAGCCATTTTTGAGAAAATCAAAATGTTCGAAAAATGTTCCCTGTAAAGGGTAGTCTGGGTTGGAAGAATATTCCTGAAGATCCTTTTGTCGCATCCTTGGAAGTTGCTGAACTTGAGTACCAAATTCGGTATTTAACCGATTTTGGTTAGTAAAAAAGAATAATGGATTCATTCATATTGGAGAAAATTATAAATATAAAAAATTCAAGCTAGTAAAAAGGGGATACCTCAGAAATCGCCAGTCCTTAAAAAACTGTATTTGACATAAATTTTGTGGTTTAACGAGATGTACCTACACTTTTCGTGGAATAACATTTGATCTGTATTTTATGGTGTATCAGTTATGCAAACACTATTAGAATGAATATTTCTAAGGATATTCAGAGAATATTCAAGATATACATTTCATTTAGTATAAAATGTCTTAAACATATGATATTTTAAGAAAAATGGTTAGTTATTTTTGAGAAAACAAAAATTTTTGGCAAACGTTCCATGTGAAGATTAGTATAGGATGGAGGGATTTTCTTTTAATCCTTAGAGGATGTTGAACTTAAATACCAAATTTGGTATTTAACCAATTATTCATTTTTGAGCTATGCTGTTCACACACACACACACACACACACACACACACACACACACACACACACACACACACAGGATACAGGGACCTTAAAGCTATATTTCCTATAAAATCTTGGTATTAACATTTGGGTGGAAAGCAATGCCTCCTATACCTACCTATGTGATAGAGAAATTAAAAATTTGCGTCTGTTTTCAATACAGAAGTAACATATACAGTTAGGATTTTTTTTTAAATTTACGCACTCCAACGTTGTCATATCGCACGATAAATGAAACCCACGATGATAAATAAACATGGTTGAAATTCATGGAGTACTCTTTAATAGCATCCGAGAATGCGAATAGAGTGACTGGTTATAGAAATTGCTCACTCGTTGCTGGTGGTCATCATTTACCGCCTCATTCTGAAGCATACTTCCTCCATTAATTGCAGAGGTTATCGAGAAGTGCTTTATGGAGGAAATGCTACGTAAAAGAAGAGTTAAAAGAAATGTTAGAACTTTCATTTTGACTAAAGTTCAACGATTTTATATATAAACCAGAGGTTATGTTTGTTAAAAAGAAATTGATAAACCAAAAGAAGCAGGAAAATCAAGGGACATTAAATATTGCCGACTCTTCTTCTTTAACTGCCCTCTTTTACCACTACGTGGTGTTAGGGTATTCTTGTTCCTCTTAACCCTTATGCGAGTTGAGGAACGGAATCTCTGGATCAGTGAGAGAGAGAATCCAGGATGGGTGATCAGCCCGATGCCTGGTATGAGAGTGGGGGAGTTGGATGACAGAATGAGGGCGAGATGAAATGATAGCTACTATGATGAAGCAATTGGTGGAATGCCGCCGGGGGAAACCGGAGGACCCACAGAAAACCCGCCCCAGCGCTGTGTTGTCCACCACAAATTTCAATTTGCGGTCGCCTGGGATCGAACCCGGGCAACCTTGGTGAGAGCCAAACGCATATCGTCGACTCGGAATAGTAAAATATTGATAAATGCAGGTGATCAATATTCGGTGATTCAAATAAATGAAGTGGATGATCGTGAGAAACGTAAGTAGTACTCTTTAAATGACGGTCTAATTATTATGGCAATATTCAATGTCTAGGAAATATAACACAAATGTTGCACATAAATGTATTGCATATAACATATGTTTTAACGGCAACATAGCTCAATGATGGAATGTTTAATCCATAAATTTTTGTTGATGAATATAGTGCACATATGGAAGGTAAAAGTAACCGATGTATAATTCAAACCGTGGTGGAATATTAAGTGCAATTAAACATACGTGTTCTCAAAGCTTGCCAATTTTTTAGAGTGCGATATGACATCATTTTGGCTAAATTTCTTTACAAGTATGAAATTATTTTAAAATAGAAGATATTCCTCCATATAGCAGTACAAATTATTATAGATATATTTAACTTAGTTGAGGAGTATATAGACATATTTCACGGAAGGGACATTTTTAATTTCTCATGATTTAATATTTCAGATAAAATATATGCTTGTTTTAAATTAATTCATGTTTATAACAGGCCAAAAGAGTTAAGATATCCGTCGATTTCTTCAGTATTAAAATTTTTAATGATTTAAAAATGTGACACAACTTTGTACTTATTAAGCTCTTAGCTGGAAAGTAACAATTTTCAGATTTTTGAATCGATACTTAAGGATTTGCACCAGGCAGCACTGAACATATCAATCTGATCTCACTAAACGTTTGTGAAAGACCGCTTTATTTCAAATTCAAATTAAAAGGTCGGGCTCTTTAAACGCATATTACTTATTACCAAACATTATTACAAAGACTTAGTATATGCAAACATGTAAATATTGCAAAAGATAATTTTTAATAAGTTATTTCAGTCGTTAAAAAATTTGTTCTGAAACTTATACAATATAAACTAAAACTTCATATTCGTGTTTGTTTTAACGGTAAAACAATCCAAAATATTCAACTAAGAAATTGTAATAACATAACATTACTATGAATATTGTTTACAAATATGTGTGTAATGTTGTGACGCAAAGGGACCTTAAAGAAGCGTCTCCTGATCATATGAGTACAGTGAAAGGATGTAATTAGTAATAATAGGAAGCTTTGTCTGTTTATAAAGGTAAACTTAAACATTTTTGTGCATCTGAAATGGTTTAACATACTGAATGAAATGCTGTAAATCACAGCACACTGCGATTGCTTTTCAGATAATTTTTCACCAGTGTATTCACCAGCATCCTCAAAGTATGAAGTTCAACCTAACAATTCTACTTCTTTTGTAACAACTCACGTAACATTGATAGATTACATACGATGATATCAGAACTGCCACAAGAACGTTGAAAGTTTTAAAAATCATGTGGTTTTGATGAACATTTTACTTTATGAATGTAAAGGTTGTGAAAATATTTGATATGCTCATATCATACATAATATCATTCTTCTTACTTATGAAGGATTGGTGTACATAATCTCATTATTAAAGAAAAATGTTTTCTCTGATAAGTGAAAATTTGCTAAGCTGACGCCAGTTTTCAAATATGGAGATACTAAAATGATTACAAATGATATACTTGTAGCTGTTTTATCAATTCTGCGTAATATATCTGAAAGGATGCTTTATGAGCATATATTTGTACAATACAGCATTAGTATAGACTGGCACTCAATGCCAATATTGCCACTCAATGGACCTACCGTATTATAACCAATTTATGAAACTTTGTTCACTGAGTATATGGTAAGTTACTTGAGATAAAACATTGTTTACTATGAAATATTTCTGTTGTTACTTCCCGATATTATAAAACACCCAGAGACGAATCCAGAATTCCTTTAGGGAGGGGCTAAAACCTTTTAAATTATACCTTACCAATGAGCAAAATACAGTCCAGATTTTACCTTTTTTAAGTTTTCAAAGTGATCCACGGATGATCCTTTGAATGCAAATATTACCTAATTTAAATTGTGAGAAAGCTTATAAAATTGAACGTAAAATGCCTTTTAATCATAATTTTAAGTTGTTTTACCACTCAGATTTATTGTGACGTACTAGTATTGCTATTAATTTAAAGCTTAATTGTTTTTAAGAAGTTATTTAACTGAAAATGTAAAGATATTTGTTCCGGTAGATCTACTTTTTTCCTTCTTGCGTTAGTGAAACTTCTGTTCCTTCAGCTAGTAGGAAACTTTCTCCTGCGTGACTCGCGGTTCTGAATAGTTTGGTATCTCACAAAATGGGAAATAAAATATGTGAGAAGCCATATAAGCGTATATAGCGGAAATTATCTAGAAAATTATTTTTTACTGAATGAAAGAGCATAAATTACAATTCCAACAGAGTTGCTGTAACAGACACTGAGGAGTGCCGGTTAGGAAATAAAGTTTCCTTCTTTTCCGTTTGGCGTAGCACAGCCAGAGATAAAGAAGGTTACCGCACAGAAGTACGTGAATGGGATGCAAATAAGGCTACAATAAACTAGATACAAAGCCAAATTTCGTTCACGACATGAGACCAAGTCAGACTTTTGATACAAGTGCAATTTTCTTTTTCCTCAGACTTAACCCAGCGATGGTTACATTGGAGCAATGTCAATTTATGTGCATTTTTATGAGCCTAGTTTATGATTTGCTTTCATATGCACGCTTCTCAGCTATTTTGCTATACAATATACATGCTTAATAAGATCTGGATTTACTCTCAGCGACAGAATTCATAAGCGATACCCTTCTCGAAGTTTCAACTTTTTCAGATCAGTAGTTGAATATGGGATTACTTCAGAAGGGGAGGAGCGACCAGGAACTGTGAAAAGCTTCAGTCCTCGGTATACGATTATGAAATGGAGAAAATTTTGTCCTGCAATTTTAGTTTTCTAGCTGTTAATTGAATTGTATTAATCTAAGTGCTAGGTTAATACTGCATACGTATTTTCCCTAGTTCATTCAACGGACAGTGGAAAAACCTACATTCAACAATTACAAAAACAATTTTTAAACCACAAAAGTTTCATCCTTCCATTGTCCTGTTTACTGATCACTTCCATTTAGCTTTTACATGTGATAAAGGTTCTCCCACAACTTCTCAGTTCTGAGCAGTCTTTAAACTTTTTCTTTATTTCTATTTAATAATTTGCTACACATCAATTGCCTGCTCCAGTAGTCTCTACCTGAACATCCTAACAAATAATGGATTTAATCTTATCTACTATTATATATTACTTTTCCTTGACATGTTCTTCCTTTCATTGTCCAGTTTCCACATACGCAAACGACGTAAATAAATCCCTTTCCTTTCATTCCGGTCATAAACCCTAAGTATAACATTCTCTAATTCCAATTTCCATTTATTGTAGACACAAAGCGATCCTTTATCCTTGATTTGGGAACACAACTCTCCATATCTTCTAATCTACGTCTTGTTATTTTCGAACCTCCCTTCTTTAATATGTATCCTGGTGACCACATTTTACATTTCATTAACAGCTCCATATTTTTTTCCAAACTATGCTCTAGTGTTTGCGGATGTTTAAAAATTCAAACACACGCTTAATAGCTCACCGTCTGGTAATTATTGAATCGAACATATTTTTGTAAATTGAGCGTTTTCATATTGGCTTCTGCGTGATATATTTTACACTTAGATATCACTTCATTTGTCATCTTTATGCAATATTCCGTTAACAACACGAATTTAAGTTGTGGTTAAAAATCATACAAAGCACTTTACTTAGTCTTCGTTGTGCCGAAATGTCAACCATCTAACTATCGATACACATGATTCGTTTACAAAATATTTCTGGAAGCAGGGGAGAATTCTGATTGAAAGTATGTATTCAGTATCTCAACAAATATTCTTTAAGCTTCACAAACGAAACAGAATTACTTTTGTACCAGTTATCTTCCTTTCTTCCCAAGTTAAAAACACGTATTTTGAACTTTTCATTACAAAAAAAAGAAAGAAAGAACGAAAGAAAGAAAGAAAGAAAGAAAGAAAGAAAGAAAGAAAGAAAGAAAGAAAGAAAGAAAGAAAGAAAGAAAGAAAGAAAGAAAGAAAGAAAGAAAGAAAACTCGCAACGTACGGTTGTTGGTACTACGAATGCACTTCATTCCTAGCAGATTTTCACGGTAGAGTCCGCTTACCACTGCTAGCAATAAATAAGTTGGGAATTAGTGGCTCGGTTGCGGAAAACGGAATACTTCCAGTGTCCCGCACCCATAACGAAAGAACTGTAATAATATCGCTTTAAATCGCATCACCGTCTGCCCTCTGTACAGACGCACAAACATTCGTAAATATAATACTAATACTAATAGTAATAATAATAATACTAATACTACTAATAATAATGATAATAATAATAATGATAATAATAATAATAATAATAATAATAATAATAATAATAATAATAATAATAATAATAATAATAATAATAATAATAATAATAATAATAATAATAATAATAATAATAATAATAATAATAATAATAATAATAATAATAATAATAATAATAATAATAATAATAATAATAATAATAATAATAATAATAATAATAATAATAATAATAATAATAATAATAATAATAATAATAATAATAATAATAATAATAATAATAATAATAATAATAATAATAATAATAATAATAATAATAATAATAATAATAATAATAATAATAATAATAATAATAATAATAATAATAATAATAATAATAATAATAATAATAATAATAATAATAATAATAATAATAATAATAATAATAATAATAATAATAATAATAATAATAATAATAATAATAATAATAATAATAATAATAATAATAATAATAATAATAATAATAATAATAATAATAATAATAATAATAATAATAATAATAATAATAATAATAATAATAATAATAATAATAATAATAATAATAATAATAATAATAATAATAATAATAATAATAATAATAATAATAATAATAATAATAATAATAATAATAATAATAATAATAATAATAATAATAATAATAATAATAATAATAATAATAATAATAATAATAATAATAATAATAATAATAATAATAATAATAATAATAATAATAATAATAATAATAATAATAATAATAATAATAATAATAATAATAATAATAATAATAATAATAATAATAATAATAATAATAATAAATAGCCCTCGTCATCATCATCATCATTATCATAAATACATCGTCCCGATGGTCTAGAGATAACTTGCTAGCCCCTGGTTCGCGAGGTCGCGGGTTCAAACGCGGCCGAGGGCAAAGTTTTCTTTCGCGCGTAAAAATCTTTGACTTCCTTCGGAAGGAAAGTAAAGCTGGTGTTCCCATGTCGTAGATTTACTACACGTGAAGAACCTCACGGCTCATATAGAGAACTCTGGACAAAGTTAAGACGTCTTTCACGCCCTATATAGAAAAGGATGCTAAGAAACACAGCAATAAAAGAGCGTTCAGAGAAAGAACTCAATTTCAATACATACCTACATATATACATGCAGGTGCGCACACAGAGTTTGAGTTCGTGGTTTCTCACTCGCTTATTTACGTAATATTTCTCATTTTCTGCACATGAGAACCTCTCCCTATCTTCCACCTCTCTCTTGTGATCCATACGCCGCTAATGTAGATGCATTAAGTTTAAATTCGAGTGGTGTAGGTTTATTAATAAACACTGCATGTAATGTAAAACCCTAACAAAAGCTCTACGGATATTGTCAATGTTTTATTGCACATTGATCTCCAAAAAGTGCAATAACTTTTTGATTTAAGTTATTTTCTCTTATGCTGTGACATTTCGTATTTGTTTCGAGATGGTATGCAGATAGTGCTCATTTATTATTTAATATCAAATTTGCATATGCTACTGCATTCTTTTTATATTTAATTTCGATCAATGTTGTACAGCAGCACTCTGGTATCAGTTAGTATTTACAGTTATAAGCCGTGAAGTTGTAAAACTAACCCATTAAATATTCAACGTGAATCCAATGCAAATGAAATTACAGTGGAAAATGTTCAGGAAACCAAATTTATTAACAGCTGTTTCAAAATATTGTTTCTCAGAGCTTTAATAATGATATGGTTACAGTAGTAGGTTTAGTCCACATAAACAGCGGTTATGTTATTGTTTAAAGTTGAATTACGGTAATCGGATCCAGGTCTTAAAAAGTAGGTGTCATTTATAGGTATCTAGAGAGATGGTAACGTGTGAGCCTCGCATTTGGGAGGTTCCGGTTCCGAATACCATTCTCGTCTATCATTTCCCTTCATCTGTTGCACCCTGGTGAGATTGTAGAAGCATGCGACGGCGGTTTGTTGTGGCGGAATGGTTGAGTTTGTGCTGTGTGGATTACTCCTTGGCGCTTGGATGACTGGTTATTACCCTTTCCGGGGGTTGAGGTTATTTTGGAACATGTTGAACACTATGCAGATTGGTGTCACTCTAGAATCATTAGGGTTTCCGCCCTTACTCCGGATCTGATCACCCGAATCTCTCCTTCATCCATTCCATCCAAGGGTCACCTAAAACGCAATGGACCTACTGAGATGGCCTATGCGATGCTGAGCTTCAGTGGCTGTTGCCTTCCTCCGTCTGACCAGACCGTCCTACTCTACTTGTGAAGCAGTGTCTCAGTTACACGTGAAACTGTCTCCGAAAAATAAATACAGGCGATGTAGGTTACGGAAGAAAAAACAAAATTATTTTTAGCTACCCTCAAACCTTAGATTGAGATGGACCTTGGGAAATATTTATTAACTAATTTAGGTAATTAAACTAATTCGTGCAATGAACAAAGTAAGTACTATAATAACAACTCCTTCCCGTAGCGCAGTGCTCACGCCTGCCTCTAGCTCGGGGGGTCCGAGTTCGACACCGGTATCGGTGTGGTCTAGTTCGGTGTGCATTCAGTCTCGTGATGCCAATTGAGTAGCTATCCTGATGGAAAGGTGGCGTCCGCAAAAATACCAAGTGATCTTCTTACGGTCGGGACATTCGGCGTGCTGATCCCTGCCACACTCATCCTGCACTCCTGTGGTTGGAGGACGCAGTGGCTTACCTACTGTATAGGGATTTATATTATTATACTGACTTTCTTTCAAAGAACTTTCAAAAAGAAAATGTTATTTTACCTAGAGGTTCAACAATATTAAACTCATGATTTTCGGAAGGTATTTTTGAGTAAGTTAGGCAACACTTTATTTCTTATTAGATAGTTCGGAGCGGAGTCGGCACCTTGACCAGACTGGTCTTTTTTATCTTGGCCGACCCCAAGGAGTCACGACAATATAGAGGGCGGGGTTCCTACACTTAACTAGATGGAAACCCCCCGGCTGTCCAGGGCAATCGTAACCCCACTTATTGTGGCCACGATACAGTCACGAGGCCGGTTAGGAGACCGGAGCCCCCCCCTCAGACCAAGGAAGACTCCAGGCAGGCTAGCACAACTGGCATCCCACCAGCCGCGTTCCTGAATCGCTCTACTAGGCTGGCTTAGAAACCGGAGTCCGTCCCGCCGGTAGAAAAAGTGTTCACTCAGAACATATCATCCTGCCATGCACCGCCGACACTTCTACCCTGAAAGAGACCACCAGATGAGAGATGATGTGAAATGATAATGGAGATGATATGGAGGGACAGCATTCACCTAGCGACTCAGGGAAATGCCGAAAAATCCATGGATCAGCTAGGTCAGCCATGGGAATCGAACCCGGGCCTCCCGAATGCGGGCCACCGACAAAAACGCCGAGCTTCGGTTCCCCAGGTCCAACCTTAAAATGGATAGAGGAACAAGAATCCCCTAACAACATAACAGTGGTATAACTAGGGAAGTTGAAGAAGAAGTTCCAATTTTTAAAACAAAGAAAGAAATAGAAACTTTGTTCCAGTCCTTCCTTGTCCCACAAAATTTAACTAAGAGTGAATTTAAAGCAAACGCTTACTTTTTTTTTCATTTCTCGGAAGGGAATTTTTACTGAATCGTAATGCTTATTAATGAGAAAAGTATGTCCCTTTGTGAACACTCTTATACCTTGAGACTTACATAATTTCTGTTGGTCAGGTATCACGAGATTTTCTAGGGTGTATGCAACAGAGACAAGAAATAATAGCCTTCTGAGGACAAATAAGTTGGAAGATAGCTGAAGGGCTCCCTGTTTGTATGTTGGTGTAATGAACTTCGAAAATGGAGTCTGTGATCGACCTGTGTTCTAACCTGAGAGCGGTAATTGACTTTCTTGTGGCAGGAAATGAATCTGTCACACATAGACGTTGAATAGAGAACCGTGGCAGCACTAGCCTTTGACGATCTCAGAACGTTCGACAATAATTTCTCTTTGCTCATCCATGGTGCCTTCTAAGGCGAATGTGTTTGTCCCTGTGGCGGAAATAATTAATCCCTTATTCTTTACCATAAAGTTGTTTTCAGTCTGAGACCACTTCACAAGTGCCAACCACGAAGAGGTCAGAGGAGTAAATCATTCAGTGCGTCGTCAGGATAGCTTGGAATGAATAAGTTCAAGGATTTATTAAATACATCTCTATCAAGAAGCGAGATGGTCGTGATAACCTATGAGGCTGGAATTAGAGCGGTCTCGGGTCCTATTCCAGTCGGACCTGCGATTCTGTCCCTGGCCTTATTCGTAGTTTCCTCAGGTTGGTAGGAAAATGCTGGGTGACTTTTCCGCTGTCACAAGTTTCCTTCCCTTTGCTGTCCCTGTAATTTTTATTCATCTGCTTCAACTCATAAGTTTCAGGGTTATCCAAGGCGGCAGTTGGTATGTTACGACATGATGATGGGGTTTGCACTTCGGAAGGATGGGTGGAATTCCTGAAAATTTGGTTGTCTATTTTCTGGACGCTCATATGGCTACGGCAGGGTTAGCCAAAGAAGATTGGCTACAGCAAATCGTGTCCGGATCCGGTCGTTATTTAGGTCTGCTCTTCTCTTCACGTTGGAAGCACAAAGGGTGGTGCCATTCTCTACTTACTATAGGCCCCTCCATTTGACCACAAACCCCTAACCAGTATGTTAAAGTGAATCTCCGTGTCCCACTGCGCATTAGACATCCTCCAGCTTTCTGAACTCTCGTTTGTTTGTTATTCAAAATTATAACTTCGATAGCAGTAAACTTCAAGGAATGGTATGGATTGTAGCGGTCACTAAAAATATAAATTTATTACACACATTGAAGGTCAAATGAGACAATCACCGCTCAATTAACAGGCTGGGTAAATAAAAATATTTAGTCTTAGAACTTCAGAAGGCTTTCCGATAAAATTCAAAATATACATTTCATTTGTCAAGAAAATATGCTAAACAAGTGATACTTCAATTAAACTTATTAGATTGGTTTTGTAAAATAAACATCTTAGAAAAACTGTCTTATGTAAAGGATATATACACAGAATGTTCCAAATTGATGTATACATTGTTTGAACTGTCATTTCTCCGTAACGAAATGTGGATAGAAATACAATTTTTGTTATTATGATCCACAAGGCACTGGAAAAGCATAGAAACACGTTCATAGATCTTCAAGGCCTTATAAACAACAATGACGGCGAGATTATCATTCGAGGAACGTGATACTAAGTGTTTTTGGAAGGACGAGAATGTTGTTGAACTGCAACGACGTGGGATGGTTGAATTTGGGACACCACCACGAACAAAGGTAACAATAACAAGAATTCGAGACAAGTTTGCAGCCGATGGAACAGTGCAAGAGGTGCTGAGAGGTTGGTGCGGAAGAAAGAGAAGTTCCACTGATAACGAGAGTACTGTTGCAGTCGTGCAGGCTTTTGCACGATCCCCAAAGAAGGCAGTGAGGCAATGTTCTCGTGAGATTGGTATGAAGAAAAGCAGTGTTCATCGAATTTTGAGGGACCAAACATGAAGGGGCCGAAACTTCTCCACGCACTAAATGAGGACGATCCTGATAGGCGACTGCAATTTTGTGAATGATTCCTGCAGAAGTGTGATGAAAGGGAACATTTTCCAGACTCAATTGTTTGGTCATATGAAGCCACGTTCAAACTTAATGGCACAATTAATCGACATAATTGTGTGTACTGAGCTAACCAAAACCCACATATCATTCAAGAAAAGGCTGTTAATCTTCCAGGAGTAGCGGTATGGTGTGGTTTGTCTTCCCAAGGATTAATTGAGCTGTACTTCTTCCAAGGTACTGTCACAGGTCAAATTTACCTGGAAATGTTGGAAATCATGATTCAACGTATTGAAGATCTCTTTGAGAATAAAAATGAGGTTTACTTCCAAAAAAACAGGGCTTCATCTCACTTTCACGTCAATGAGAGAAATTTTCTCGGTCGCACATTAAATCAGAGATGGATAGGATGAAGAGGAGGTGCTACGGAGTTCCCGCCACGATCTCCTGTGTACACCCCTCTAGACTTCTTTCTTTGGGGAACTGTAAAGGATATAGTGTACGCCACAAAACTACAAACACTGGAGGAACTGAGAGATGAAATTGAACATGACATCAATGGCATTCCAATAGGAATAATCGAAAATGTGTGTCACTCTGTCCTCGTCGTTTTTGGGAGTTTACTGTGGCACGAGGTGGACATTCTGAACTGAGAATACAAAATTTTGTGATTAACCGACTTTTCTCTCTCTATTTCTCTCTCTTTCTCTCTCTCTCTCTCTCTCTCTCTCTCTCTCTCTCACACACACACACACACACACACACACACACACACACACACACACACACACACACCAGCAGACCGACATGTACACACATATACGACAAAGACCTTCTTACAACAATTCTGTTTTGGATTTCTGAAACATCCAAAGATGTCTCATCACTTTCTCTAACTATAGCTAAATTCTTCCTGATTTTGCACAGAATATCTGGTTAATATACAAATCGGGTTTTACACCACACTGTATGTAGTACATAAAATATCGTTTTTATTCTTATTGCACATGACATTAGGACATCATCCTTTCTCTGAAAACTTCCCGCCACATTGGCTGCCAGGTAGTTGGCGAGCATTTCGTTTAGTTCATATCATTATATGTGTTACTGTTACAAATACCAGATTAACTCATTTATCCTGCAAACCATGATAGTCTATGAATCGCATTTTTATTTCATTACAGCAATATTTACATTCGCTTCACACTTAAAGTTTAGTGCATACTTACAAGTAAAGTATGTATTAATCAATATTTTCTACTTTTTAGTAAAGTTTTACATTTTCTACCATGGGCATACGAGGTCTGTTCAGAAAGTTCCGGAACATTTGTAATTTCGCGCCAATGGAGTGCTGGAGCGAAATACGGTTGGCATCTCTACACGCGCCTGTGTTTGATGTATAAATTCCCAAAGTTTCATTGTTCTATGTTAGTTATTGTTCAGTACTGTATTGAGTAGAACTTGTGTCGCACAGATTGCGAATTTCGAGATGGTAGAGTTAGAGGAGCAACGTGTCTGCATTAAATTTTGCGTGAAACTCAAGAAAATCTTTACTGAGACGCACTAAATGACGCAGGAAGCCTATGGTGACGACTGCTTAAGCCGCACTTGGTGTTACGAACGGTTCACGCGCTTTAAAAATTGCCGGGCGGAAGTTAAACATGACCCTCGTTCAGGACGTCCTTCAACGTCTACCGACGACGCTCTTAGGAACGTCTACGAGTTCTGCGTGCTAATCAAACATTGACTTTCTGAGAGATTGCAGAAGAATGTAACATTTCAGTTGGATCATGTCATGAAATCCTGACACAGCATCTTGGAGTGCACGTGTTGCCGCCAAATTCGTCCCACGGCTCTTGAGTCAGGGCCAGAAAGATCATCGCCTCGCAATCTGTGAAGAGCTTTTGGATCACGCCAATGAGGATGCGATGTTCCCCTGCGGACTTTTTTTTATTTACAAATGAAAACAAGGTTGAAAGGACGTCAGAAGATAGACGAGATAAAAGAAAATTCCCGATCAAGAAAGAGGTGTACCAAGACTGCTACCGGAAGTAGGAACAGCGTTGGGAGCGGTGAATCAATTGTGGAGGAGAGTATTTCGAAAGAGACCATGCACAATAAATAAAATATAAGTCTAGAAATATTTTGTGGAGAAAGTTCCGGAACTTTTTGAAGAGACCTCGTAGTTGGTAGAGAAGGTACTGCATTTCACCCAACAATTCGATGCCAATAAATGAGTGAAAATATGTGTTGAAGTCCCCTTCATTTGAAAAGAATTTTTGAACAATGATAAGTGCGCGCTGTACTTGTGCCTGTGGACTGCATAACTCAAAAGCAATAGATCGATTAAATACCAGAATTGCTATCTAAGTTCAGCATGTTCTAAGGATATAACACAATAAATTGCAAGAACATCCCCCACCTCAGACTACGCTTTACATGAAATATTTTGCTTTTCTCAAAAATGGCTGTCACGATTTTAATTAAGATACAATTTAAAATATTTTGAGAGGTAGGTATATTATGAATATTTTGGGAAATCCTAAGAAGTCCTCTTCTATTTAGATGACTTTTAAATAGCTGTTAAGCTACTGTAAAGCACAGAAAATATCTTGCTATACAAACAATATATATATATATTCCATTAAAACATACTATATATGTCGAAACTATTTTTGTGGAGTATTCTATATCTGGGATATTCCTTGTTATTCATCCGAACTTTCTTATACTTTTTAAAATATGAATTCGTTATTCGTTTTATAAAACTCTTAACCATGCAAATAGAACGGAATTTCATTGTTGTCAAACAGCGAGCTCTTAAAAGACTTGACTATCGCTTAACGCTTCATGTACTCCGTTATTTTCCTTGCACCTACAATAAATTAGTAATAGGATCGTTTTCGCAAATATTATCTCAATTAACATGAAATAGACAAATATTTAAGCGTATGTGAGAATAGTTTATACAAGGGTAGGGAAAGTCGTGTGAGCGCAACGTACCAGAACATTTTTTATTTTATTTATTTTCTTGCTCTATTATTATTTTTTAATGAGGTTTGGCTTATTTTGCATCAATATCTATCCTTCTTTAAAGAATTTTATGGATAACTTCCTGTATTTGGCGGTTGGGATGGTGCTGTTGCGATAGCAAAAGTATAACAGAGTTTTTAATAAATCGTAATTTTACTGTAGTCAGAGCAACAAAAATCATTATTTAATAACTAAAAGAAATAAGTCAATTAGAAACCTGTGTAAGTGCTGCATTTTTATTCCATAATTGTAATTATTGCTAGGTTTGTTTATAACTGAATATGTATTAGGTGCTCTAGTTTCCAATTAATGCATGTTAAACCAATAACGGCGGTGTAATAAAATATGAAAACAAAATGTTTAAAAAAACTAATCTCATCTAAACACCCAGCACGTTAACATCGAGTTCTCCATTTTATGTTCATTTTAATTATGTTATAGCAAACACAAAGTAATCGTATATTACGCTAATTGAAGGTAAAAATAAACAATGATTTAATAGCGTGTTTACAATAATCTTATTCACACAAGCAACAGATCCATTTGATGAATATTGCAACGACAACCTTGCTTCACCTGACTTAAAATCTGCTCAAAATTAACCGTATTTTACATAAAACCTCACAGCAAAAATATTTCTGCCTAAATAGACAGATCTCAGTGCAGGTATTTCACAATGATTACATTCGTTTTAAAGGTGAGAAGTAGGCTTTCGAAAATTGAAATAACAAGAAAAAAATTGCATTCAAATGAAACAAGATGTTAATGTTTACTTGCTGCAGAAATGTTACGGGTTGATCTAATGTCATCACTGCACGTTACACACCTTAGATAAAACCACTTTCAAGTGGCTTTTCTTATTTAGTTCATCCCATTTTTATGAGGTAACATTTTTTCCACTAGCATGAAATAGTATTTTTAGTCAAACACATATGTTTATTTCCTTGAGAAGTTGCGAGAAAAGCGTTGAATTTAATAAAGATTCTTAGCAAACACTGATTTCAAAGCCAGCTAAAGGCTTCTAGAATATATTTTGCATTCATTTTAATACACCTTTTTAATGTTGGTGTATTAAATTATAAATATAAATTAAACTTTTTCTTCTTCTACAACATCTTTAAATGTTGATCTGTGAGCTTCCCGTGCAGGCAGTATCTTTGTGGTATTTAAACAAATAATCACTATAATTAAACATTTTCAATAGACAACTAGTTAGATTTTAACTTCAGCTCACTTTTCTTTAGCAGTTGAAATCCTAGTGATTTTTTAAACTACCCAGTTTATAATTTACAATATTAATTCTTTGAAATTACTTCAATAGCTTTCATTCACTTCGTCTGAATGTTTCACATTATACCTACTTATCAATAGATGTTATAAAAATTCTTGAGATATCACATTCATGCAGAAAAAATAATGTATTTTGAAATAAAATGCAGATATTTCCCTTGCCCCTCTAGTGTAATCTAAATACATGCAGTATATTTAGTAATAAACAGGCCAGTAATATTTTCAACCACGGGAATGATAGACAATTTATTTAGACAGTAGTGGGAAACACAGGGAATGCCTAGAGGAAGGTTAGAAAACGTCTTAAAGTACATGAACCGATAATAGGCCATTGCGTAATGCACAATTATGGTTTAAGCCTAAAATAGGAATTAACCAATCACACAAGAAAGACAATCGATATGGCAATATAAATTGTGTATTTTCCGAATTTTAGGTGGATTAATTTGGAATCTATCTTGTTACATTACAAGTAAACTGCAGAGCTTGGGAGGAAACAATCATGCAGCACTGCTGAGGAGGTAATAAGCAAGCGATGTATTCTAAACCTGCATTTATCCCATCTCTTTGTATTAGTAATAATGCACATAGAGCTTACTCGATAATGTTTACGAGTACGTTGATGGTTTACAGGAAGAACTTTCACTACTTTTTCCCGAAGTACGGTTTGTACCTTGGCACTCTAGAGCGCCACATATGAGCTTACTACTCTGTACCAACAAAACTGGTTTAACCACATTTGCTGATTGAGATATGGAAATAGTTGGGATAAAAAGGAGGGCGCTAAATTTGACACCTGAGAGCCCGGTACATACGTGACTAAGCATGAAATTTTGCATTTATTTGACTTTACGTTTTAGAGTTAGGATATTTGCACACATAAAAATTACCGATCCATTATAGAGAATGAAATAAGAATAGTCCAGATATCTCTGCATAGTGGTGATTTCGCACATGTTGTATAGCAACGTAAAGCATAGGGTGCTAGTTATCGGGCGTGCATAAACGCCTCAGGTTAAAGCCTGGCAAGTGGCTCGATTACTGGTAATCCTCTACGACAATTATTCGAGCCATCGATTAATTGGTGGACTGAGTAACACCTGCGTATAATGAGGAAGGCACATGTGTTGCGTGTAACGCCTGGTGTTTGGCAAGACTGTACTGTATATCTATTTATCGTAATCCTGTAATGGATATGGCAGGATTAGCACATGTTCACACCATGCCATAATGAAGCTATCACACTTTTTGTGGCTAGCATCTGGAATTGTACTTCACTTGTGATGGTTCACTTTGTAATTGACGATAAAAAATATTTTTGTTCAAAGATACTAAAACTAAACGAGTAAGGGTAGGATAAGGATTAGTTTTTTTGCTACGGAGGGGATTCAACACGGAGACCAGTCGTGATCCATTGTACTATGCCCCAAAGTGGGGCACCCCCAGGAAGAAGGATGGGGCGAGAGAAGACAGAGGGTGGCTGTCACAAGGATCCACGACATTGCAGAGGACAGAATCCCCCCTTTTACTTAGACAGAGACCTCCCCCGGCAGGCCAGGATAGCGGACATGCGCCCCTCCACTGCGGTACGGAAAAGGTACCAGCAACCTGTTCGCAAATGGTCCCAGGAGCCGGTCCCGAAGACCGGCAACCGATCTACCGGAGGATGAAGTAGTTTACCTCACAGTATATCATCCTGCCATGCACCGCAGAGACTCCGCCGACACTTCTACCCTGAAAGAGAACACCAGATGAGAGATGATGTAATTTGAAATAGAGGGACGGAAAATTTGGGGGGTGTAATTAACCTACCCAGCATTCGCCTAGCGACCCGGGAAAGCTCCCGAAAAACTTATGGGTCAGGTAGGTCGGCCACGGGAATCCAACCCGGACTGCCTGAATGCGGGCCACCCACGAAACCGCCTGAGCCATCCCGCTCCGTACGAGTAAGAGTATTCCATAACCTGTCTCAAACTGGAGAGACCCTACTGTAAATGTAAGAAGGGGAGAAAGGGAGAAACAAGTATTTCTGCAACTCTTTCTCTCCTTTCATATGTTTACAGCAGGATCGTTCTAGTTTGAGGCAGATTACAGTAACATATGCGGCAACTCCGTAAATAACACTGTTGATGTGCTATTTCCTTACGTTATCAACGTGAACAAGTCTGTGCAGGTTAAACCCATGTAAGATACTTGTAATTGAACTCGTAGTTAAAACCTTTGTCTGTATGGACGACGAAAATCCGCCCTGACTGTTAATGCCTTAGAATAAATATCTTCCTTTAAAACTCTAGTTTTCATATAGATACAGTCATGGAAATAAGTATTCATACAGTATTGCAAAAATTGATCACTGATATTTCCATATTAAATTAAATGACAGAGCTAAGATTTTACGTAAGATGCTACGCCATTACATAAAACTATAATAGTAACAAGGATTTGAGTATTATATATGTTTCAAGGAAATAAACAATACTCTAGTTTTGGCGGTATTTAGCAGAGAAAAAATATTGACACACTACTAGAAACATAAAGATACAAACCACTAACAAACCACTTGTAGCAAAAACGCCTTAAGTGGCAATTTGCACATCTTCAGTGTTGGTTCTGATGCGTAGTGAATGCCATATACGATAAAAGTGGACCCCAAGGGTAAAGAAACAACTATAGAGGAAAGACAGATGGTTATCGCGCTAATATCAAAAGTAAAAATACCTTTTACAAACTGCTGATATCATTGAAAGTAGCATGGATAAGAGCACAATCCATAATAACGCGATTTTAACAGTGAAAGTAGAGGTAGACCATAGACGTTAACAAAAAGGGAATGAAACATCTTAATAAGGATGACAAAAATTAACCAAAGGCGGCAGCCTCTGAATTGTCTAAGTACGTTAACGATCAGCTCGGAAAGAAATCACACCAAGGCTTTTCGATAAACAGTGCAGGCTGTGAAGCTAGGGTACCTTTAAGAAAATCAAATATAAGCAAGAAGAACAAGAAACGAGACTTGAATTTCCTTGAGAGTATAAAAGCAAGGACACACTTTCGAGGACAGGGTGCTGTTTACAGATGAAGGTAGATTTAGCGTAGATGGCAGAATATTGCCGTGGAGCAGACCAAATACTAAGATTGAACCTGAGCATCTTCAAGCTACAGTAAAGCATGGGGGCTATACCGTGTTGGAGCACTTATTTTTGCAGAAGATAACATGGATAAATTTCAGCAGGAGTATCTGCAAAAAGGTGTTGATAACTTGAGTTTAGGCTTTCAACGACTTTCAACAAGACAATGATCCTAAGTATATATGTAACAGTATGTGGTTCCTGTACCTACTCCCCACTTCTTAAGCTTTCACCCTAAAGTGCAAACCTTAATTCAATTGAATATCTTGGAGTACACTTGAAAGAATGGTCAGGAAACATGAAATATCAAGTAAGGCAGCTCTGAAACTGTGTCTATAAAAAGAGTGGCAGAACATTACCTAAAAACTACAAAAAAGCTAGTTATTCCATGCCAAAGAGGTTGACAGAAGAAATGCATAGAAGAGGAATGCACACAAAGTACTTATATCAATATTATTATACTTAAAATTCCATGTTTTTGAGTGTATGAATATTATTTCTCCACCGTGAAAATCCAATAGTGCAAAATTTATATTTACTTTTCAATGTAGGGTAACGTAGCTGATCTTTTTATATGTATATATTTAGGAGAAAACCGCATACTGTTATTTTTTTTTAATCTAGGTCCTCCAACATCAAGTCATATCGGAGGATAAATGGAATGTGTAAAATGATGCTCAAATGAGTCCGAGGTCCATAGAGCTTAGAGTTACCCGATATTTGTCTTTAAGGATAAGGGAAAACCCCGGAAAAAACCTTATCTAGGTAACTGACCCTGACCGAGATTCGAACTGGGAACCTCTTGAACGTGATGCAGACACGCTACCTTCCACGCTACCGAGGTGGGCCCGCATACTGTTAGTGTACCGTATAACATCTCTGTATGTTAATTTTCTGTATAATAAATAGTTTTTATACATAGACAACAATGTATGAATACTTTATTTTCATGACTGTATGCCTATAGAAATTCATAAATTGTTTCGAGAATTGCATGGTAGTCATTAAATATAAATACTTATTTTGTTAAGGAGAGGTGCTATACCCTATCTTCGCACTGCTAAAATAAGTGATGTTCACCTTCATCTTCTGCGTAAAAGTGGCTACTGTGGAAGAGGAACAAGGGTTCTGAAAACCGTAAGTTGGTAAAAAATTCAAAGATAAAGTATTCCTCAATAGAGCCTGGTGAATTTTCACGATACAACTGTCAGAAATTATTTGTTTAAGGAAGGTGAAACTTTTATCGTTTGCTTTATCCTATCGTATTAATATTATATTTTACTATCATTTATCTCATCCTGTGTCGTGGCTTAATGGGCTAGAGCGTCGTGCTTTGGCACCCGGTATCGATTCCACCCCTGGGAGAAGCGGATTTTAAGTCTCGGCTGTAGGACCTGTGCCCACTCAGCATCGCGAGGAAATTGAGGAGCTACGCTAGGTAGCGAACTCTGGTCTAGAAAACTAGCTTTCCGGCTGGGGATACCATGACTGACCACATCTCCTCCCCGTATCGGTTGGATGATCGCCAACCTCTGCCTTAGGTATGTGGGTGTGAGGCCGGCAGTCGGGTTAGCAGGCTCAGGCCCACTTTGGACCGCTACGCCATGGCTTAGTTTTCTATCATTTATCGCGTTAGTTCTAAGCCTCTAACCCAAATGATTTCAACCTCAGGTGCGGAAGACATTGAACAGTTGAAAACAAATGTTTTGTTATTTTGTATTGTCTAATGCCGAAGGAATTGCGACAAAACACGGAAACTATCGATCTACACATACCAATCTTCATCATCATAGCACTGGAAATTTTACTGAAAAAGAAAAATGAGCTTAATTTCTTTTAACCGTGCAGAAATAAGATTCACCACTCTCCTTAAAGACGTTGTCAATTGTGAGGATCATATCAGTGCCACCTGTGTTCCGGAATTTCGTTCCAATGGATTTTTGGTACCTATTACCCGCTAATTTATTTATATAGGCTGTCGCATTTAAGCACATTTAAAACCATCGGTCTTTGCTGGGTTTGAACCCGTAACTTCGGAATGAGTAGGCCAGTGCCTAACCAAATGAGCCACCCAGACCGACAAGCAATCAATGAAAACGTAATAACATTTCTCGATTTCCTTCGTTTGTGAAAACCAGTGTATCATAGTGGAACTTGTGAGAAAAAAACATACTTACCAAACTCACTAATTACCTAACCGACACCTTTCAAAGTTTTGAGCTCGTTCCATATTACACAGCTTTTCTAAGGAAAGTCATTTAAGCTACCGTTTTACCTACTCGTATAATCGTTGTGGAAGCTAACGTACGTTACATCAACTTTCAGGGTAATCGGTTCAGTTACTAAGTGAAAATTACGACACCCACGTGACGTAAAAGTAAGCAAATAGAAACAGAAATCTGATGTGAGCCATCCACAGCTATCATTCTTTTATTCGTATTCAGAGCAATTTCTAATATTTTTGTGAAAAGCTGAGATAACGGCCAACTGTTCAAAATGAATGTAACAATTTTTTTTTTGCTTGTCCTCAAAAGGAGAACAACGTTTGCCACTTTAGATGTTGAAAACTGCTAACAAAATAGCGAAGATATTTGGAAAATGATTAGTGCCAAGAAATTAATAAATTGGCTATGCCATGCATTTTAACTATCTTTACTATGAAATCTTGTACCTATCTACTTTTGACTTACGATTTACATAGATTGGCATACATAGTGATTTGCTCATTTTTTCTGGGGTGATTCGTGCACTTTAAAATTACAAATGCAGTGAAGTTTAAAAGGAATTTTTCTTTACACAGAAAATGAAGCTAGTTACAGTGGAGTAATAAATATTATACAAATAAGAATATATAGTAATTATCTTCCACTTATCTTAAGAAGTTGATGATAATACTTCTATCTCATATAAAGAAGATAGAAGTATTATCATAAGTTCTTAAGATAAGTGGAAGATCATTACTAAATATTTTATTTGTATAATAGGAACTTTTGTTGCTTATTTTACCTTTCGTTATTTTAATATTCATTTCATTGCAATGCCTCACTACAATTTCTGCTGAAATCGGCAGATTTTCTAGTCTTGATTGTCAACAATCATTTATTTACATTAGTGCATGTCAGTATATTTAAATACGATATTAACCTTGAATAATACATTAATTGTGCTCTCATTCTCAATTAATAACACAAGAAAGATAAGGAATGATATTAGCTAAAGAATTAAAGATGAATATCCTTTCTCCGTTTGAGAACCAATCTGTAAGCTCTGTATTCGCAGTCAAGTATGAAAACCAGTCCTCATAAGCAATGATTATAATCGACGACATAAAGCATAAAATAATTGGCTGAATTTCATTTTATGGGAATAGACGATGGTAACTTTCATTTTGTGGAACTGACATTGAATTTCACAACCAGCTTTAATAAAATCATGAACGCGGGGTTTCAGAAACATCAGTACACGATATGACGAACCTCTGTTCCCTTTTGCCCATTAACTCTTCATGTTTGTTTATATTTTATTCACTTGGAGCAAGTTCTGCGTGTATATATGCAGGTCAGGAAACAAGAAATACATCAATACTTTATATATCAATTACGAATAATAAGTCTCTGTAAGCAACACGATATTTAGAAACGAAAAACCGCGCTAGTATAAAATTACATATATTACAATATAATTATTTTGTAAAATCACTTCATTTATCTTGTTTCTTTAAATATTTTCAAATAGACATGCTTCGTAATTATTTAATTGTATCACGACTTTAGCATGTTTATTTACGTTTGATTGTTTGCCATCGTATTGTTACCTTCTGAAAGTAAAAAAAAAAAAAAAAAAAAAAAAAAAAAAAAAAAAAAAAAATATTGAACACAAATAGCCGTGTTTCAAAATTCATTGCGTGATTCCTATTCTTTAAAATAAACATTTTATCCCGCACCATTAAATCTATGAATGTATTTAAATGCTTGAATTATTTAAATTCTGGAGTTATTAATGATTAAATGGTAGAAATGTTCCGCTGTAGGTGATTTACCAATTTGTATATATTCAATATCTCTAAAATGTTCCTTTACTCTGATTTCCAAAGAACGTTTGGTCTTCCTAATATTATCTTAGTCGCAATTTAAACAGTTAAACTGACAAATACCAGATTCATTATTAAAATGTTGCCTTTATTTAATTAAAAAACTTGGAAAATGTTTATGTTGTGTTTATTTTTATGAACGTATTAATACATGTCCTTTTAAAATTGTTGTGAATCTTTTATTAGCCTACGGATAAGTACGTTTTAAAATTAATATTTGATATTTATTTTAAAGAATGGGGATCACGTAATGAATTTTGAATTTCCGAAATTGAATCTGTCAACCAATTATTTCACTTTCAATAGATGGCAATAAGATAGCAATTCATCATTAAACTTAACCCATGGCGCGACAGCCTATAGAGGTCCAAAGTCTGCCAACCCGACTACCGCCTCACGCCCACATACGTAAAGCAGAGGTGGGCAATCATCTAACCTATACGGGAAGGAGACGTGGTCAGCATCTTGGCACCCCCAGCCAAAATGTTGGCTTTCTTATCCAGGACCTTGACCTATATTACGCTTGACCTATGGCAAGCTCCTCAGTTTCCACACGATGCTGAGGGGCAACGGTCCTCACCCCAGGGGTGGGATCAATCCCGGACCGCATTCCGTGGCTGGGAACCTAAGCATGGTGCCTTAGCCTACTACGCCACGGTGAACGACAAGCAATTTATCATTAGGCGGCAGTGATGTAATAGTATAAATGTAATAAAAATGGCGATAGGGAAATACGAAACACATCTTTTGGAAAATGTACTAAAAATAAGTTAAGTAAAGCTGTTTTATAAAACACTTTTTATATTGTAATATTTTTATTGCTTCGCCTTTAACAGCTTCAATTTTTACGCACCACATTATATATTTAGTCCAATACAATAAAATACCCTGACGAAGTTTTCCTGGAAAAGCTTCAACTGCTCCAAATTACTCTTTATATCAAACATGGGTCGTTATTTTTCAGTTTATTTCGGTTAAAATGCAATATTTTTGGTACCTTCGTGACTAATAGAACGTATGTATTAAATCTTCTTTGAATAGCCTGTGGAGTTGTCTTCATTTGGAATGCCCTTTTCATTTGAAGTACAGGCCCTATAGCCTGTTACGACCTAAGAATTGAATCAATCCAACGTTTCCTTGAATGACTTAAAGATTTGTTGCCCTTTGGAAGAGTACATTTCTATAACTGGTAACCCACGAGATATGCAAAGAATTTCCTGCGCAAAAGTATAGAGAAAATTGAAATATAAAATGTGGTCAAATAACTTCTTTTTAGCACTAGCCGTTTCCGAAGTATTCGTGTCTTCAGAGATTGGATGTTTATTAGGCATGTAGGGAGTTTATTCCTTTTCTCCAATATACAGCCATTAAAACGAAAGGCTACTTCACGATATGTTAAGAGTTTCGGTTTGTTTTCTGTATTGTGCATACAACCAAGTTCATGTTTAATTTAAGATAATTTCTTGTCAAATGTTTATTGTAACATTATGAATAGAAACAAGTGTTTATGAACACGAGGGATGTTTATGACACTGAAAGTTTTTGGTAAATAATGAAGGATTGAAAGGGCAGAGCCAGACTGAAAAATTCAATGTCATAGCCGGGATTTGAACCACGGATCTTCTGGTTTCCGTCCAGCCGCTCTAACCATTTGAGCTACTATGGCCAACGTGCTAACATGACATGACATTACACACGGCTAGTGTGAAAGAACAATTAATTTCCAATGAAGGATCGCTTTAAAACATTTTTATTATTTTATTGCTTTTAAAAATATTGTCCTTTAACATTACATTCGACGAAACCTGTCCTTAAAATCAATTATGCCATTCTTTCTGAGTTACTTCAGAAACCGGCTATATAATGTTCCTACTGCCTCATCTGAAGATCAGCATTGCACTAATTTAATTTTTGGAAGCAAAAAATGAACCATAATGTGCTGGGTTAGTACGATGCTGGAGGGACCGTGGTGCTGATACTTACGACATCCTGATACTCGGTTATTAGTTTTGCTGTATGTGACGCAGCATCGTCATGACGTAAAATTATTTTTCGTTTTGGGCCTTATTCATGAACTTTTCTAATCTTTGCGGCAGGCCAACGTTTGTGTAACAATGGGCAGTAACGACAGTGTACTTTCTAATGCTATAGTAGCAATATGGCCCGTGTTTTAGTACAGAAAAGCCTAGCACACATCTTACCACCAAACTTTTGTAAACTTAGGTTATTTTCCAAATACCCTTGGAGCCGATTGACTTTTCTTTTCAGGATCATAATAATTGATCTATGATTCAACCAATAATAATATTCCAAACCAAATTTGAAATATAGCCTTGAAATTTTTCCAAAGTTTTTGTGCATCAATGAATCGTTGTTGTCTTTGGTCGGGAGTTAGTTTATGTGGAACTTTAAATTTTGATGTAAAATATTTTGTATATGACTCGTACTAGTATCTAAATACACTAAATTCGTAAGATGCCGTAGATCTTTTAAGTATTGCTACCGCCTTCCGTGCCGCATGTGGCAAAACCAGACGTTAAACACTACACATATAAGTATTGCTCGAAGAGCAGCAATATTTTGCTATATTACAGCAGTTCTTAGGGAACCATCATGAAAATCTTCACTGAGAAAAACCCAAGCACTTTTGAATTTTTGCACCACTAATAAATTGTTGACTTAGATGGGGCTTTTTCATAAAATGTATTTCTAAGCTGGTCTTGACATTCTTTGGGCGCTAATGGCAATTTAAGGTCATAAACTATCATAGCTCTAAATTTTATTTTGTAAAATTCATTATTGGATGAAACAAAATCCATGGAAATTTAATCGCTCTTCCACACTAGCCGTGTGTATTCAATCTGACTCTATCCGAACACAAAATCGTTAAATAGTAATCATTGACAAACTATTAGAGAAAATCGAACAAACTATCTGGAAAATAGCTTACAAAGCTTTAAGAAGTGGCTGTGAAATACAAACTCCATTTTTGTATGGATTCTAAAAAAATTCAGTGCCACCATCTTATACTGGGGATTATGCCAAGTCGTTGAATGAATCTGAATTTTTTCGAAGGCTAGCTGATATGCTCTTTTTTACCTTCATTAGTAAACAGCCAAACTAACATTTCATCATGGATTTATTCAGTATTACTTCTCGGTTACAGTATAAATACAAACAAGATTTCAAAAATATATACAGAATATAAATAACAGTGGATAAATTTCCACCTGGAAGGATTCTGTAAATCAGATTACATTAAATAAATAATAATAAAAATATTTATATTTTTAGAAAACAGTCCTTATAAAATTAATGTTATTGTTCTGCTTTTGATTCGCTTTTTATATTATAGTTAGTATCTTATGTTTTCACCTTTTCTTTTTGGTTTTCTTTTTTAGGGGGTTTACCATGCATAAGATGGTTTACAGCTTCATCTGTTTGTTTTCCTTTAAGATACTTGGCTCTTTTGGTATTAATGATGTCAGGTACCATATCTCCTAGCAACTCACTGGCTTCATCTGACAAGACGATCTTCTTCGTTTCTTGAATCATAGGAGCTTCTTCTAGCTGGAAATCATCTTTAGGAACCTTATCTATAACCATTTTTCCAATATCTGCCTTGTTAATGGTGATCTTAGGTGTTTCTGAACCTAAAATATGTCCCGTTTTAGTGGAGTCAGTATTCTTGTTAGTATATTTCTTTTTGTTTACCAAAGGTGATTTAAGTTTCTCTTTGTGGCGTTTCAAACGTGCCTTATCTGCATTAAGTCTATTAGAGAAGAATTTTGCTTCTCTTTTGAGCACATAAGTAGGAGGATTTATGGTTTTTATGTTTTCTAAAACAATATTCTGGTGTACCATCTTTCGCTTATTAAGTAAATCATTTAGTGGAGTTTCCGTAGAGAGAGTATCAAAGGTCCATTTTTCTTTAGGCACGTGCATATTTTTCAAAGAATGATGCTCCGCTAGATCTGACTTAATTCCTCTAGACTGTCTCTTATTGGTCTTAGAGATTTCAGGCAAGCTCTGGATTTCTTTGCCACTAAGTTTACTGTCCATATCGAACTTTTCCTGCTGATGACCTGTTACTTTGCTATTGAAACTGCTTAAACTATTCAGTGGTTGATTGACTAGCATCCACCTATGAACAGCCAGGTCAGCGTCCAATCGACTGTTGATGTTTTCAATATATTCATCACTAATAGGCTGAGGAGCATTTAAACCGAATTTATGATTCTCTGCAACGTGGTTTTGATTTTCTTCATTACTGTGATCATTTCCGAAGAGATTCTCTCCACCTCTGTCTACGATTTCACTTTCACTTTTCTGAGGTAAGACTTCGGAAAGCATATTTCCGAGATCATATATATTTATTGACATTATAGATTTCTCACTATTATTTATTACTTCGGATTTTTTTGTCAATTTGGTATGTAAATCTTCGACCTTATAATCATTTAAATTATCATTCTCTCCAAGATGCACCATTGTTTCTAAAATATTTCTCTTCCTTATAAAACTATTTTCAGCTGGTTTTCCAGTTAAGTGGGATGCTTTTGTATTTGCTTTTGTATTTTCTTTTGTATTTGCTTTTGTATTTTCTTTTGTACTTGCTTTTGTATTTTCTTTTGTATTCGCTTTTGTATTTTCTTTTGTATTTGCTTTTGTATTTTCTTTTGTATTTGCCTTTGTATTTGCTTTCGGTTTAATGGTTGGTTTTGTAGATTTTACATTCGTTTTATGAGTTGCATTATGCGCTTTGGATTTATTACGGTGACAAGCCCTAACAGGAGTACACAGTTCCATAGTTGCAGGCTTTTTACCTCGACAGTCTGTATCGTCTGTTATCACCTCCAGATCTTCAGTAGGAGACTGTTTCACACAGTCGACGCGACGCATTCTACATCCCGTATGGAAAAGACATCCCTGGAACATTGAGGACATTAATAAACTTAGCTATATATTTTTAGATACATCTGCTACTACTATTCCAGTATCTGTAAGCTTAGGATAACTCGTGATTCCATGGATGCACTTAATTTGTTGAACAATTGCACACTCGATGATTCACCTGAAACTGATTGTTTTCCGCTAAAGAAACAAAGTTCAAACAGGGGCCCGTAAACATATCCTAATCGAACATTTCCAGACTAATAATAAGTGCATATCCAGCATAAAGTTACACTTTCACCTTCTCTTCCCCCTAGCTAGAATAAGTAAGAGGGAGTACTGGAATCTGCTAAAAATTCGAAATCCAGATTTCACTGAATAATAGGTTTTGAAGCTTGCTGAATCCAAGTAAAGCATTTTCCGAAAAAGAAATGTCCGTATGTATATCTGTATGTTTGGATATTTATGTACGTATGAGTCTTGAATTGGATACTAAAAAAACAAGAAGGTCGAAATATTAAAAATTGTTATTTAAGTTATCTTCTGAAGATACTATAGAATGATTTTAAAAAAAAATTCTTCTCTCCAAAACAAGAATTTGTTTTGAAAATTTGAATTTTTTAAAATATGACTCTAGTGGTTAAGATCAAAACGTCATATATTTAAGATAGTTGCATAAAAAATAAAATTTATGCATTGAATTTTATGGAACATCCTGTGAAATCCTTTTTACTCGAAGGACTTTTGTACAGCTGGTAAATGTTAAGAGATAAACAAAAGTTTACAACAAAGAAGTACATGTCCTTAAACACATTTCCAATAACTTTTGGTAGCATCAGCCATTTCTGAGATATTCGTAGATATCATTATACAAATATAACTACTTATAACAAAAAATTCACTTATCTTAAGAAAAATGATGTCGATTTTTCTTATTAGTTGAATTAGTTAAGTTGAAATCGATTTCACGAACTCTTGTTCGCGTTGTCAGTCAGAGAAAACCACAGGATAAAACACATTCGTCGTTAAGGAAGTTACTATGTTATTATGTTTTAGCATTATTACCAAAATATGAAAACGAAACAAACTTAAGAACAAAATCAACTGCTGGTATTTCAAAATTCATTACACGATGTTTCTGTTTTTAAATAAATATATTTTCCCAACCCATTAAATCTATCGGGATATTTAATTGTTTTAATAATTTAACTTCAGGATTTATGTTATGGTTAAATGTCCAAATATGATCTGCTACGGCCGATTTATCAGTTTGTTTATACCTAATGTTACGAAAATGTTCTTTCGTCCTACCAATGTAAACTCGATCACAATCTAAACAATCAACTTGATAAATGCCAGATTTTTTATTATTGGGAGTTTCATCCTTTTTAGGGAAATGTAGTAAACTTTTAATACTATATTTGTTTTGAGGAACCAAAGTTATACCAAACTCTTTAAAAACCTTTTGAAATTGAAGTTAAATTGTTAAAACGATTAAATGTCCCGATAGATTTAATGGTTTGGGAAAATATATTTATTTAAAAACAGAAACATTGTGTAATGAATTTTGAAATACCAGCAGTTGATTCTGTTATTACGTTTTTTTCGTTTTCGTATTTTGGTAATAATGAAAAAACATAATAACATAGTAACTTCCTTAACGACGAATGTGTTTTCTCCTGTGGTTTTCTCTGACTGACGATGCGAACAAGGGTTCGTGAAATCGATTTCAACTTAACTAATTCAACTGATAAGAAAAATCGACATCATTTTTCTTAAGATAAGTGAAGTTTTTTGTTATAAATAGTTATATTTGTATAGTACTTATTGCTTCACTGCAACTAGCTTCATTTTCTATGTAATTATCAGTATCATCGATTGAAAATTTGGAAAATTTTGCACACTTTTTAAGTGTTGTCGCAATTCAGTTGTTTTTCGTGATATCATGGGCAAATATGGAATGTTAAGGCCGGTAGCAACTCACATTTGAACATCTGAACAATCAGCTCTATTTTCTTTGCCTTCTTTTGTACCTGCAACGAAATGAGCTATGAAAATATTTAGTGACAATGGTTCAACAGGACATTCTAGAAATTTTGGAATTCTAGAAATGCTGGAGTTCTAGAAATGTTGGAATTCAGGAAATTCAGTGAAATTCTAGACTTGAAAAGAAAGCAGTTGGAGCATTAGTTTTGTACCACTATGCTTATAGTATATGGAAGGAGTTTCACAAATACAATACCCAACAACGACTCCAGACACCGATCCTCCAGTGTGCTTTACATGGTTCAGGGCTGCAGAGTCTTGCCATAGGCTCTGGTTTCGTCAGGAACTCGCAGTAGGAATCACTGACCCGCCCGCTGTGCTCTTCAACGCAACTGGGTTCCGACATCTGGACTCCGCCTCCACATTTCACTGAGCATTCTCCCCACTCCAGAAATTCCCAAGAGTGTTTGGACTCAGACAATGTTTTCTCATCTTCGACAGTCTTCTGCGAATTTATTAACGGCAACTCACTATCTGGCGTTGGTGTAGATGTCGTAGTTGGAATTTCTATACAGAAAATTTGCTCAGGGTTTTCCGTCTGATTACAAAAAAGCGGAATCTCTACTTCGGGGAAATTTGGTTCCTCTGTACCGGAAGCCTTCTCGGGTTCAATAGGTAATGCATATCTGCAACAAATATTTGAAAATTAGTAATTATGTACTGCTGATGTTTACAAAGAACTAGAGACACAACCCTATAGACTGTTTGGAAAATTAAGGACACAAAACACCGTTCATATCTAAATACGTGCCAAACCGACTGGCTTTTCTGACAGCGAGCTCCCTCAAATGTCAGAAAAATTTTGGTTTGTGTATTTCAACGTTACGCTCCAAATCTACAATAAACAAATAAAATAGCTGATGCAGCAGAGGTAATCTGTCTGACATCACGTTTACTGTGTATACACCCTGAGCATATTCTGCAATTTCACAATCTTAGAATACCTATTTCCAGTCAAATCAGTAGTAATAAAACGGATGGGACATGATAGCTGGGTGTGAACTAAAGTATCTTTATCTGGTGCACCCTTATTCTGTGTAGTAAATTTTCTGCATAAACATCTTCGCAGTATGAAAGTTAAATTAACACGATATTAAATGAATAAACAAGAAATCATTCGTAACTTTTTAACTAATTGATGTAGAGCATGTTATTAATTTAGCACATGTTTGGTGTTTTAATGCTATTTTTAAGTAATGGTTGTATAAGTCGTTGCCTGCATAGAACAAAAATGGCGGAAAAATGAAAGAAAAGGATATACGTAGTTATGTTTGAAGACGCTATTACTGTATGACAACGTTAGGAAGGGAGACTTAGTTCTCCGACTTATGCGATATCTTTGGTACCTATGTCTCTGAAGGGGTCCACTGCGAGGCAGCCGGCCCTCGTAGCCATGGTCGTTAGAACGTATGTCTCTAGCGTTCCACCGCGTAGAGGGTCGCGGGTTCGAGTCCCGCCCTGGGCATGGGTGTTTATGTGTATACGTATAGTGTATGTGTGTGAAACTACAGAAAACAGGTAGGTAATTAAACGGAAACATTAAAAAACGGTTAAATAAGGAAAAGAAAAATATATATCTATATACATACATATATATATATATATATTATAAAAAAAAGGGATGGATGAGTTAAGAGGATACTAAAAGTGGCCAGATTTGAGGAGAGATGACAGCTACAGACTTTAACTCTCCGGTAGTGACTCACCTGAGAACCATAGACCTTCCTTGATCTTGAGGGTGAGGATTTACAGAGATAAAATTCACTGATGGGCAAGTCGAAACCCTTGCCAACACTTAGAGCCCTAAAATAGCCAGAGGATATAAGGAGAAGTGAAATGATGCATGAGGTGAAATAGCGTGACAAGAAACTAAGGAATGTAATTGTAATAAGCATTCCCTTAGGGACCTAAAGAGACCCTCGAAAAACTCATGGTTCCGGAAGTTTTGCCACGGGACGAACCCACGAACTCCCAAATGCGGGCCACGCTTCCGGCTGAATCATCCCGCTCGGTATGAAGACACTACCTAACTAAAAATACTGTTTCACGTGACAGCTGTTTCTAGAAAACCGTATCATCAGGATTTCATTAAAGGTATTGGAGTTTCTCAATATATTTTACGGGCCCAAATATTCTAGCTATCGACGGGCCCTTAAACCTCAAACACTCACTCACTTATTACACGAATATAATAACTATTTGTACAAAAAACTCCACTTATCTTAAGAAAATAATGTCAATTTTTCTTACTAATTGAGATTGATTTCACGAACATTTGCCCACATCTTCAGTCAACACACACGTTGACTGATTTGTGTTGACTGAAGATGAAGGCAAATGTTCGTGAAACCGATCTCAATAAGAAAAATTGACACCATTTTCTTAAAATAAGTAAAGGTTTTGTTACAAATGGTTATATTCGTGTAATATTTATTGCTTCACTGTAGCTAGCTTCATTTTTACGTAATTACTCGCTCACTTATTCACTCACTCAAGATACCTATTAAGATTTATCAGAATCATGCATGTATCATTCATATTTAAGCCATAGATATTCAAATTATATTTTAAGAAATACAGTAATTATAAAAATGATCGTTGGTTTCCTTAAGTATAAGGATGTATGAATACTTCAACGATAGCTGGTATAGGCACACCATTGCTACTTTCTCTGAAATTAGATTCTCTTTCTTGACCTCCTGAATGAAAATGTCCTATCACAACTGCTGCTAATGTAGTTTGTTTCGAATTTATATACCTTTTTATAACTCTTCTGTTCTTAAATTATAACATTGTCAGCGTGTTTATAAGTTTCCTTATCGTATTGTTCCCGTTACAGTTTCTACTTATCTTCATTTAAGATTACAGATCGACTGCCCTATGATCCAGTTATTATACAATCTTATTCTCCTCATCGTTATCGTCTGTTTGTAGTTCGCACCTATGCCGTCCCATCATGTGTGGTTGTTGTAGCTACGTTTCGAGGTCGATTAAGACTAGTAGGTTTGTGAGCCAGCCCTTAGATTTATTTCGTCCCCATCAAAGCCAAGTAGTTAAAATAGGTTCAAATCTACTCACGCACGAATGGTTCTTTTTTCCCCACTTTCATTACTACTTTTTAGATTAAGTAGGAAACACTTGAACACTTCTACGCATGATCTGAACAGCTTAACCTTACTTGTTATCAAATACAGTGCACTGCCACTGGAATTGAAAAGTTGCAGGAACATAAAAGGATTTAAAAGGAAACTTTTTTAAAAAATTTACTGTAGGCATATTTTTATAGGTGACTGTCACTCGTTTATAGCTGGATTGATTAGGTAGCCTGGTTAAAAATTATGTATGTGTTTATGTCTTACAGGATATGTAGTTTTTTGCAGTGTTCTCTGCTCTTATTACCTCTTTGGTTATAGCGAATGTTTGTATCTTTGTGTGTTTTATATATAAGGGACTTTCAGCAAAAGTGCCCTATCTTTAACATGTGATAGCTGCCGTTGTTATTTTGTAACATCAGTCACGTTTTTGTGTGATTACTGTTGTTATTGAAAAATAGCTATGGAACGTTACAACATTCAGCAACGCGTAGAAATTGTGAACATGTATTATCAAAATGGCCATCTGTTCCCCAAACCTTTCGTGTATTGTGTGTTACTGAGCTCTTACAAGGGATTACTTTTGGCCTCAAATGGATGGTATAGATCTCAGAAACATCTGGTTCCAGCGAGAGTTGCCACATGTCATACTGCTCTCGAAACAATCAATCTTTTGAAGGAGAAGTTCAGAGGTTTCAGTTCCCGAGGTGGTGGTGATGTTAACTGGCCCCTGAGATCTTGTGATTTAACGCGTTCAATTACTTTTTATGGGATTAAGTTAAAACTCGAGCCAAGAAGCCACAGTAAATGATCTTATGAATAATATCACGTGCGTTATTCGTGAAGTTGGACCTAATTTACGTTCTTCTGTAATAGAAAATTGGGTCAACCGTGTACGCGCAACCCAATGAAGTCGCGGCGGTCACTTAACTGATGTTCTCTTCCACACGCAATCACATTATTTTACAAAATGAAAAATAAAAATAAAACAAAGAAACCTCTATCATATATAGTACCTGTTTTATTTAAGTTCAAAGATAGGACACTCTTTTTGAAATACCCTTTATATTTATTTATCTACGGTAATTAACATCTGCTAAGAATGTATTATAAATTTTAAGGGCTGCTTGTTAGCCATCATTTTATATATTTTTGTACTGTTCCTTAGCATGAGCTTTGGCTCTGGGAACCTTTACAGTAAATTAAAATAGAATAAATATAAATAAAAAAATAAAGTATTGTGTTCTAGCTAAACGTTTGATACTGATTTTACAGTAGAAATATGTGTTTTGAGGTCCCCCGAATCCAAAAAAGCATTTTTAGAGAATGGTCCGGTTTGTATGTCCGTGTATGTTTTTGTATGTCTGTAAACAGTATAACTAAAAAACCAATAGTTGGATAAAAACCAAACTTAGTATTAAAGTTCAACATCTTTCAAGGATGCGACAAAAAGATTTTCATGAAACTATCCTTGCCTCAGACTAAACTTTACATGGAACATTTCCCAATAACTTTGACTTCGTGAAAAATGCCTCTAAGGATTTTGATAAAATATACCATGTTTAAGATATTTTCATGAGTATTTTGAATTTTCTGGGAATATCCTTAGAAGTCCTCTTCATTCTCGATAGCTTTTTCACAGATCATAAATCGTAAGAGAAAAATAAAATCTTGGTACTTAAGAATGTAGATATCGTTAAACACGCAATTAATATCATTTTTATGTGGAATGAACTTCGGAGATAATTCTTTTTTTTTTTTGAACTTTTTAATCGCCTTTCTCAAATGGAAAGATGTAATTCATCTTTTCATTTCTTGGCCATGCAAAGAGAACACAATTTTCAAGCTTTAAAAGACCAGCTTTAAAAGATTTGACTATCACTTAAATCCCACTGTATTCCTACATTTTCTTCACTCTTACAAGAAAATTAGCAACAAGTCAATTTCCGGTAATATTTATCTCAACTAACATGAAGTAGGAACAGAAATAATATTTAGTAAGCGTAACTTGTATAAGAGTAGAGAAAGTCATGTGAATGCAATAAATAAATGCTCTTTTTAATAAGATGTTAAAATGTTTGTTAAAAATATGATAATTTCCAATTACAAATGCACTCGACTTACAGCAATTATGTTCAAGCATGAGAACTGTAGCACCTCTCTTTGTTTTGGTATATATGTGTAAAATTGTTAAATATTCTTAAATGAATGAAATAAATGAATATTAGAATTTTAAGCTTTTCATTTCCATTAATATTTACTTTAGTTCTTCTAGCAAAGATTTGGAAACGAAAATAATTTCCTTTCTAGATTTAAGTGAGAATGCCTTAAAATTAAAGTATATCTTCTCCATTAAAATAAAAATAGTACTTCCGTATATTAAAAATTAATGTTACCTAAAACTTATACAGTTATAATTACCAGACAGGTGTGATTGCCAGTGTACATGGTAAGAGTACATGATCTTTCGGGTAGCCATTATTCTATTATTGTTATTCTGTGTATCGTAAATGAACATAAGCGTCAGCTAGGAGCACATGCATAATCAACTGACTTTTTCCGAGTAGAATTAGCTGTTTGATTGTTGCTCATTTTTTATTTATTTTTTATTTAAGAATCTGCTCTCTATATGCTTGATGCCTTTAAAGGAAGCGGGAAGTGTGGAGCTTAGTTTAGTACACCTTAGACAAAGTAATCCTCTGTTTCTCAACCATTACTAAGTGAATTCCTTTGGAAAAAATTATGCACGTGTATCTGGCTGTGGGAAATATTTAGGAAAAATTCAATATCCTAGCTTTCATACTCTCTGTTTAAAAATTTGTTTAATTAGTAAACAGAAGAAACTATTATGTGAAAAATAGGGTATATTGCTCCCCCAAAATTAGAATAACTAGGAATAGCACAGGATTCAAATTTTTTCCACCTGACGTCATATGTCTGTGATGATATTGCCTTAAAATTATGTATCTTTAATGGGTTTTCTAGAATGAATTTTTCAATATGAAGAAAAGTGATACTGTAAAATTTACACAGTTTTCCCAAAAAATATAGGGCTATTCAAAAAGAAAGGACAGATTTCAAACAATTATTTCTTCCAAACTTCAAAAGATAGAAACACGATTTCAACGTTCATTGAGAGAGAAGAGTTCACTTTTTGTTGCAATTTTATGTCATCCAACGTTCAGTCATATCGGACGATAAATGAAATGGGTGAAGTGATGCTCAAGTGTGTCCGGGGTCCATGTAGCTTAGAGTTACCCGATATTTGTCTTTCAGGATAAGGGAAAACTCCGGAAGAAACCTTATCCAGGTAACTCACCTTGACTGAGATTCGAACTTGGGACCTCTTGAACGTGAGGCAGACACGCTACCCCGAACACATTTGAGCATCACTTCACCCATTTCATTCATCGCCGATATGACTGAACACTGGAGGATGTAAAAATGCAAAAGTAAAAAAAAAAAAAAAAAAAAAAAAAAAAAAAAAAAAAAAAATCAACTTTTCTCTCTCAATGAACGCTGGAATCATGATTCTATCTTTTGTAGTTTGGAAGAAATAAATATTTGAAATCTGTTCTTTCTTTTTGAATAAACCTGTATATGGTTGGTATATTCAAATGGTGAGTTATTTCATCATAATTTTAGGTTAAACATATATACATAAAAAGGTGCACACATTTTCAAACCTCAACCCTAATAGTTGCATAGAAAAAGGGCCATATATATGAAAAAAGTTGTTTCCGAGAAAACTTCTTGAAACATGCCATGTTATCATTTAAATGGAATGTACCCACATCTTTAAAGCGTATTTAAATAAAGAAGCATTGTATATAAAACCATAAAAGTGTACGTATTCCTGCTCAGAAAATATCAGAGAATTTAACTGTAATGAAGATGAAAATTGGAATTTTTGACCATTTCACACTTCTCGCTACCCTTAAGGAAATTACTTGACAGAAATGTTGAACTAACGTTCCGCTTAAAAGCTGATAAATTCACTTGAAAATTGAGCTTAAACTTACTTATATGTTACTCCAGGATTGTGTCCTTCGAAGAAACAGACATACAGATTAATGCTATTTTCCAAAGGACCATTGATTACGAGCATCTCTTTGTCTGGCTCAGGATGGGTGTAGACACTGACAGATCCCGCAATTCGGAATTCACCGTCAGCTTCCTCTCGGTAATCTCCATTAAGGTAGAAATACTTCCCACTCTCATCAGCAACTGCAATCGTGTTGGGGGATGACTGAAAATGAAAGGCAAAGGTATGAGTTGTTACATCCTCTACTTCAATATTATGCCCCAATACTGCTGAAATAGTTTTACAAAGGATTATTCATCTATCTGATTATTGTTCTCTCTTACATCGTTTACACCTCATTCCTAATTAGGTAATGCGTCAAACGATTGATTTGCAAGACTAGTCCTGTTTTGGTTTTATCATCATCGTCATCATCATCACCATCATCGGCACCATCATCATCGTCATCATCACTACCATTAACAAAAGTTAGTGCAGTTTAGTCAATACTTATCATAATTTATTAAGGAATACGGAGGTTGAAGCGAGTCAATGCTTAAAAAGCTGGTTGCTACGTGATGGTTTCGAAATTCCATGTTATGATCTATATATCTATGGCTATATAAATATATATAAACAAATATAAATAAACAAATATAAATGAATTGTCGTTTGTTAGTCTCAAAAAAACTCGAGAACGGCTGAACCGATTTGCCTAATTTTGGTTTTGAAATATTTGTATACGTCCAAGGAATGTTTAAATGAAGTGATAATGAAATGGTTTATTAACTAAATATATTAGTACACACAAACTTTTACGGAACACATACACATTCTTTTATTTTCGACACAGAACATTGCAAAGTAGAAAGATATTCCACTCTTTGTCAAAGTCTTCAAAGCTATTTCATTCACCACATTTTATTGAATGACGTTTATCATTTGTTATCAAGACTGAATTTTTTATGTAGCATTACGATATACCTATCAAATATTAGACACAAAATTAATTTCTAAACGCACTATAACACTATAAATATTTGACCACAGACAATTGTCAAGTATTGGGGAACCCTTGAATACCTTCTTTATAATTTGTTTTTGTTAACTCGTGAATGTGAATTGAATTGACACAAAATTAATTTAATTCCTTTGTGACTTTGTGAAGTTTGCGGAAAGTTTTTTACTATGCCAAGGAGAAGACGACCTGACTTAGGTCGTAGCAGTACCAACCACGACTATACAATGTGAAAAAGATAACGAATAACGTAACGAGGCAATAATCAAGGGAAAGCACAAAGGAGAGGAGATCCTGATCCCGCGTATTTCAATGATTCCAACGGATTTTCCTTTTGGTTTTAAGCGTCTACAATTTCCCGTGCGTTTGGCCCTTGCGATGACCGTAAGTAAATCGCAAGGGGAGTTGCTGGAAGATTGCGCAATCAACTTGGAGTTTCCCTATTTCTCTCATGGATAATTAATTATCCGTCGCGTGTTCGTGCGTCGGAAAACCATCATATTTACATATTTACGCACTACAAAAAAGACAAAAATATTGTTGATCAAAGAGATTTAAATTGATTAACTTAATTGTAACTGTGTTGTATTTAAAATTCATCCCCAATTGCAGAATAAACAAATAACTAATTCGAATTTGTTTTATTGATATAGATAAGTTCAGACAATTTTTATTGGCGGTACGAAGTTCGCCGAGTCAGCTAGTTATATTCATATAACTTTCTCTACCCAGTCGTCTACAAGTTACTTGTACAAAAGCTTACTGCCCTATGTAATTCGTTTTGAACCTCGTCACAAATGTTTTTATTACACATTTCGTTGTGAGTATAAGAGGGACACAGAAGGCCGAAACGATTGTCAAAAGTTTTAAACGCGGTTCAGTATATCTTGACCTTAAAATGCTATTTCCTATGTACGGCATTAAAATGAATAGTGAATTAAACCTGAAAAACATGTATGAAGTCTGTGAAAATGGACATAAATTATTTGATTTAGAGATATGTACGGTTTATATGTATAAAATGGCTTCATTGTCAAATTCTAAACACTAAATCTCTCTCCCTCTCTCACACATAGACAATACATTTTGTTGTAGTTAGTATTTGTATATCTCTAACGGTTTACTGGTTTTAAAAATTATATAATACAGATTCGGAATAAATAAACTTCAAGGGATTTTTGCAAAACAAAAATTCTACATGAATATTTTACTTTGTCATGAAACATCTTAAATATTTGGTAATTTAACCGACATTTTATATGGACTTCTCAGAAAATAAAAAATTCACATTTTTTCAAGTGAGGAGTGTTTTGGGGAGAGAGATTTTCTTAAAAATCTTTGTGCCACACATTTGGAAGAAACTGCATTTAAATGCCAAGCTTTTAAGTTATGCAACTGATAAACATATATTTTTCTAAAAGTGCTTGGAGAATTGAGGGATCTGAAAACATATATTTGTGTATACTCAAATATTGAAGTCGAATCTTTGAATGGGATGCAATACTTCTTTTTACCTGATAAAGGTAGAGAAGGTAAAACTTATATCCAATGTATATTTACATAGAAATGGTTCAAGGGAGGCTGATGAAGAGCTAATTGGTAGAAAGTGATGTGACTATCGCACATAAGGACTTTTATTTGAATACCTCAAGCTCCTCCACGAATATTTTCCTGGTTCCATCTGGTATCGTAACGATCTTTTCGTAATTGCTACCTCCTTGTTTTGTGTAAGTGCTCTCCACAATCTGGCAATCACTTCCATCACCGTTGCAGATTCCACATTGGTCTTCCACGGCACTAGAGCCCACTATCCAATCGCAACCCACCTTGCGACAGCTACCAGCAATACACATGTCCCTAGTTCCAGGTTTACATGGTGTACCATCTGCAACTCTGGCTGACAGTATTTTGCATTCCAAATTTTCATTGCAGCAGATTAACTTGCAAGGACTATCCGATTCCTAAACAGAGAGGAAATTTTATTATTTGAATCAAAGTTGTGAAATTGTGAATGTTTACAAGACTAAAATTTATAGGACATTTTACACTCAATAACAGAAATTAAAAATGTTTTCAAACTTTAATATTGTCTATCCTTCTAAATCTACAGATCATTTAGTCATTTTGGTAGTCAGTTCTCAGCAGACTTTCATTAATTTTTCCTTTAGCCTTATAAAATCTGTTAGTATGTTGTATATATTTCAATCTTGAAAACCCTAAAAGCTAGTTATGCACTTACAATGATGGTAACTTTATAGGATATTTACAAAAGTAGCAAGATATTCGCTTGATCAGTCTGAAGATGTAATGTAAACAGACGTGTTTCAATCAAAATCGCTAGGAGAATATTTTAGAAAGTCAAAGCTGGAAACGCAAACTTCGGGTGAAAGGTGAAAGATAGAGGAAGCTGAACTTACAGCTTATATATTCTATTACATACCTATAATAGGTAGAAGAAGTATTAGTATATTCCACCCAAAAATTAGATGTTGCTATTTCACCGGAAATACATTTTCGGCCATCTGAATCAATAAAAAGTATTTTTAGTAATGGTCCGTGAGATCTTTCCGTATGTTAGTGTCTGTGGATAGCACAACTCAAAAAAGAAAAATCGGTAAACATGTAAAGCTTTGTGCTTATAATTTCGGAACCTTCTAAGGATGCGACTCAAAAATCGCCCCAAACCGAAGTACCCTTCACATGGAACATTTTTTACACTTTTTTTTCTTCAAAAGTGATTCTATTATTCTGAATAAAGTACCATATGTTCAAGTCATTTCCAAGGCAAATGAAGCGTACATCTAGAATTGTTTGAGGAGTAGCATATGGTTGTTTATATTCTGAAACCCTTTTGTATAATTAATAAACACTAAGAAATGGAGAGTATCTCATTGCACAAGAAGTATAGAACCCGCTGAAGTACACAATATATGGTAAATAATTTTTTGTGGCATTAACCATTTCCAAGGTATTCAATTTTCAAGTAATTTGTACTGCTCGTAACAAAAAGCCACTTATTTCTTTCTTTACTTTTCTTTTTTCTTCCTTTAGTTTTTATCTGTGAGAACAGCATTTCAAGATCATCATGTAGTGACCAAGATTAAAAAGATTTGATTATCGCTTTAACTTAATGTATTCTAATTAAATATACAAAAAATATGTAAATGAATAATGGAGATTTTTTCTGTATTAACAAGAACTAGACGTAACAATATGCGTTTTAAGTATACTTTATAAATGAGCGAGTAGAGAATGTGAATGTAACATATTTTTCTTGCTAATTCATGCTAATCCAGATAAACATTTTACATTTTATGACCTACAAGGGGTACACAGGAGGCTGAAATAATAATAAATGCTTATATATTCAATATTGAAATTTCATACTCTTTACCTGACATCCCAAAAATACAAATAACCGTATTTTGATTTCCCAGTAAGTGCAAAAATGTTGAAAAATTATACCCAAAGCTACTCTTTGAAAAATCCTAATCCACAAATGTTTTATTTGATATTAATTATTGTAATATATACACATATAGTTTTGTATATAGTGTATGTTTTGTCTACCATTTATGTTTTTCAATTTACATAACACTATTCGTAGTTTACATCAACTGTAGGGGACCTCACAGGATATTCTAAAATTTGAGTTACACAATTTTTATCATGTAAATAAGCTAAACATCTGGCATTTTGACCAAATTCGTTGGAGATACTTTAGAGAAAATGAAGAATTATGACTTCTCTGTGCAAAAGTTCGTTTGGGAGCAGAAATTGTCTCCAAAATCTTCATGTCGCATCCTTAAATGAAGCTGAACTTTGATATTATTCCGATTTTTCATATTTTGGTTATGCATTTACGCACATATACGCCAATATATGCACGGAATTTTTTCTATAATTGTATTCAGAGCAACTCAAAATAAGTGTTTCCTGTAAAATATCTATTTTAAACTTTTAGGTGTAATGTGATATTTCCTCTAGGTACTAGAGAAAGTAATAACATTAAAGAGGGAAGCTTGTAAACAAAGCCAATATTAAAGCGCTGATAACTGAAAAAATACCAGTCATGGCTTGTGCTTCAACACTTTACTGCTCTCATAAACCTACTTTCAGTTCTATACAGCAACTACCAGTATCCGATGTTACTCATATGTACTTTACTGTATGCCTCGAGTAAATCAGCAAGTCAGGTGTGTTGTAACCACCGAACAGTAAATGGATTGCATTTTATCCGGTAACCGAGAGCTTTGATTATATTGCTAACATTCCGAAACATTCTGATCCGTTTAATTAACGAGAATGTAATAGCACATCTAACAAAATATGCCAGGATTCGCTTCAGCCAGCGTATGATTTGGAAATAGAATAATGACAGAAAAATTGGTAGCCGATACGCAAATGACAGAAAAATTGGTAGCCGATACGCAAACTAGGTCATCTTTTTTCTATTCTGTGCATCTTCTGGAATATTGCACTGAGACTAATTTAAAAGATAAATAATTAGAAATCATCTTGATACACTAGCAACATATGTTTATTTTGGAATACAATAATAATAATAATAATAATAATAATAATAATAATAATAATAATAATAATAATAATAATAATAATAATAATAATAATAATAATAATAATAATAATAATAATAATAATAATAATAATAATAATAATAATAATAATAATAATAATAATAATAATAATAATAATAATAATAATAATAATAATAATAATAATAATAATAATAATAATAATAATAATAATAATAATAATAATAATAATAATAATAATAATAATAATAATAATAATAATAATAATAATAATAATAATAATAATAATAATAATAATAATAATAATAATAATAATAATAATAATAATAATAATAATAATAATAATAATAATAATAATAATAATAATAATAATAATAATAATAATAATAATAACAATAATAATAACAATAATAATAACAATAATAATAATAACAATAATAATAACAATAACAATAACAATAATAACAATAACAATAACAATAACAATAACAATAACAATAACAATAACAATAACAATAACAATAACAATAACAATAATAATAACAATAATAATAATAATAATAATAACAATAACAATAACAATAACAATAACAATAACAATAACAATAACAATAACAATAATAACAATAACAATAACAATAACAATAACAATAACAATAACAATAACAATAACAATAACAATAATAATAATAATAATAATAATAATAATAATAATAATAATAATAATAATAATAATAATAATAATAATAATAATAATAATAATAATAATAATAATAATAATAATAATAATAATAATAATAATAATAATAATAATAATAATAATAATAATAATAATAATAATAATAATAATAATAATAATAATAATAATAATAATAATAATAATAATAATAATAATAATAATAATAATAATAATAATAATAATAATAATAATAATAATAATAATAATAATAATAATAATAATAATAATAATAATAATAATAATAATAATAATAATAATAATAATAATAATAATAATAATAATAATAATAATAATAATAATAATAATAATAATAATAATAATAATAATAATAATAATAATAATAATAATAATAATAATAATAATAATAATAATAATAATAATAATAATAATAATAATAATAATAATAATAATAATAATAATAATAATAATAATAATAATAATAATAATAATAATAATAATAATAATAGTAATAGTAATAGTAATAGTAATAGTAATAGTAATAGTAATAGTAATAGTAATAGTAATAGTAATAGTAATAGTAATAGTAATAGTAATAGTAATAGTAATAGTAATAGTAATAGTAATAGTAATAGTAATAGTAATAGTAATAGTAATAGTAATAGTAATAGTAATAGTAATAGTAATAGTAATAGTAATAATAATAATAATAATAATAATAATAATAATAATAATAATAATAATAATAATAATAATAATAATAATAATAATAATAATAATAATAATAATAATAATAATAATAATAATAATAATAATAATAATAATAATAATAATAATAATAATAATAATAATAATAATAATAATAATAATAATAATAATAATAATAATAATAATAATAATAATAATAATAATAATAATAATAATAATAATAATAATAATAATAATAATAATAATAATAATAATAATAATAATAATAATAATAATAATAATAATAATAATAATAATAATAATAATAATAATAATAATAATAATAATAATAATAATAATAATAATAATAATAATAATAATAATAATAATAATAATAATAATAATAATAATAATAATAATAATAATAATAATAATAATAATAATAATAATAATAATAATAATAATAATAATAATAATAATAATAATAATAATAATAATAATAATAATAATAATAATAATAATAATAATAATAATAATAATAATAATAATAATAATAATAATAATAATAATAATAATAATAATAATAATAATAATAATAATAATAATAATAATAATAATAATAATAATAATAATAATAATAATAATAATAATAATAATAATAATAATAATAATAATAATAATAATAATAATAATAATAATAATAATAATAATAATAATAATAATAATAATAATAATAATAATAATAATAATAATAATAATAATAATAATAATAATAATAATAATAATAATAATAATAATAATAATAATAATAATAATAATAATAATAATAATAATAATAATAATAATAATAATAATAATAATAATAATAATAATAATAATAATAATAATAATAATAATAATAATAATAATAATAATAATAATAATAATAATAATAATAATAATAATAATAATAATAATAATAATAATAATAATAATAATAATAATAATAATAATAATAATAATAATAATAATAATAATAATAATAATAATAATAATAATAATAATAATAATAATAATAATAATAATAATAATAATAATAATAATAATAATAATAATAATAATAATAATAATAATAATAATAATAATAATAATAATAATAATAATAATAATAATAATAATAATAATAATAATAATAATAATAATAATAATAATAATAATAATAATAATAATAATAATAATAATAATAATAATAATAATAATAATAATAATAATAATAATAATAATAATAATAATAATCCACTGCTGGATTGGCGATATTTTGTTTCATGTTCTGGAGGGATTGAATTATAACCATTTATGAATGCACAATCCTTTCACTTTGGTATAACTAGCGGTTCTTAATTATCCTGCTTACATTTTAAAGCGAAAGCAATAATCCTAGCCTAATATGAGGTAAATAAAAAACCTAATCTTATATAAATAATCATAAACACATTGTTACGCCTGCTCGCTTCGCTTTGGCATGGCCAGTGATTTAACTCAGAAGGCTATATCCAGAAGTAGCAAATTTGTCGCTAACGAGTATCATTGGCGTTTAGAATCCTCATTATCTCGGTTACATTTTGTTGCGTAGAACTGTCAATTCCATGGCGAAGCTGAGTAGCAGATGATGTTTAGTCTTATGTTAGCAGTTCTAAATGCGTCGTTGGCGTTGATTATGAGCCAAGCGAATATGTTGACAGTACATATCTTCATTTCCAAAACTGGAGGGTGACATCTGTAGGTAAAAGTTGGAAATTATTTTGCAATCCTAATATAATAGCTTATCCGGAAAATTTTATTTAGTAAAACAATCATGCAGACAATCAGCTAACTGAAGTTATCCAAGTTGATTATAACCGTGAAAATAAAAACGCCCTTGCGACAGGCAAACAGCATTGCCATATATCTTTTCCAAAGGAACTTTAATCAATGTTTTCAGCGATTCAATGAAAAAAAAATATCTTATGTATGTCATCACAAGACATTATCTATTCCCTCCTGTACAAACAGTTCTTAAAATTTCGTTTTTCTTTCTACTACATGTTAATGGAGATAAACATTTATTGCATATTTCTATAGATTCAATGGAAGTAGGAGAATATGTAGGCTTAACCAAAATTATTTTTTTTAAAAGCTAGCCACAACGTGATGCTTAACATTCCATTCTCTTTATATGAGCAAGACATAAAAAGAGAATAGTTTCCAATTAAAGAAAAAAAGTACTTGAAAACTAAAACCAAAAGCAACGAATGTCTCGAAAATGGTTATGTTCACAAATAAACCTAATTTAACATAAATTGTGTGCTTTAACGATGAGGCATTTTTGAGAAAACCGAATTTCCGAAAACTTTTCCAACTAAAGGTTAAATTGTGGCGAAGTATTTTCTTGAAAACCTTTGTGAGGCATCGTAGTAATATGTTGAACTTAAATGCTGGTAACTACGTAAAAAGTGAAACTAGTAGCAATGTAGCAAATACAATTACACAAATATAATTATTTGTGTATTAAATGCTGGTATTTAACTAACTTTTAATTTTTTAAATATGCTGTTCACAGACAGCCACGTACGGATCGACACACATACACACACACGCACGCACAAAACATACTAACACAGACTTGTTTGGTTCCCAGTGAAATTTCTGTGGCGAATTTTTGGGTGGAATGTAATATCTTCTTTACTGTGTACCTATATGGTAGCGAAGGTAAAAAGAAACAAAAGAGAACAAAAACATCATGAAGTATCATTTATACCAATATACACGTTATAAAATCCTAAACTTATAAAGTCCTGAAATTAAAATTAACCCTACGGTAAATTATTAATTATTAATTATTATTGTGTTCTTGTTGTTATTGTTGCCTTAAAAGACCTGTAAGTGCTTCTGTTCTTATTTGTAGTTACATCAAGGTCTAGGTTGCTCTTTCCGATATACTACAAAAATATAAGTCTTTTTTATAACTTCCGCTATATACTTCTAAAAGAACATTTATAATTATTACTTTTCATGAAAACACATTATTTTTAGTTAATTGATGGAAATTAATCATTGCTTCACACTAGCCGTATATAGGCTAAGGTTTTTGATAGAGTCAACATGAAAAATTCAATACCATGGCCGGGATTTGAACCACGAATCCCCTGGTTTCCGTCCAGTCACTCTAACCCATTGAACTACCATGGTAAACATGCCGTTCTGACATTAAATTCTCCATTTGACTCGTATATTTCCCCGGTAAACAACTAGTGGCTCTAGCATACGAGATACACCGTTTGTGGCAACTTACTATCGTAAGTACTTGAGTCCCAGGCTTCATCATTTAACTCTTATTATTTTTAGTTAATTGATGGAAATCAAGCATTTCTTCACACTAGCCGTATATAGTCTAAGGTTTTTGATAGAGTCAACATGAAAAATTCAATACCATGGTCGGGATTTGAACCACGGATCTCCTGGTTTCCGTCCAGTCGCTCTAACCCATTGAGATACCATGGTCAACATGCCGTCAAATGGAGAATTTAATTTCAGGACGGCATGTTGACCATGGTAGCTCAATGGGTTAGAGCGACTGGACGGAAACCAGGGGATCCGTGGTTCAAATCCCGACCATGGTATTGAATATTTCATGTTGACTATCTATCAAACACATTATTGTTGTGCATATTGTATCAGTTCCTGAGCTTTCGCCCCGTTATTTTATTCAAGATTTTGTTACGTCGTGTTTTAAATGGAACAAGTTATCCTAATTACTTTTGAATGTTAAAATCATTTTACAATAATTTTCTCCTTAAAATGTTGATCATCTTAGCTTAAAGCACTGTCATATAAGTCTGAATGTGGCACTTAATAGCTTAAGGTTTTCTATTATAGGTTATTAAATTGGAGTTATTAATGTCCGTGTACTTTTATTCCTTAAAAGTTATCTCTATGTAATGTTTTATTTATTAATGATTGATATTATTTCATTAGCAAGATTATTTATATAACTGGAAGCTGTAAAATATATAGAAGAATGAATAAGATTAAGATAAAAAAATCACTTTTGTTTCTAAGGATTTTAAAAAGATTAAACATAACAGATAGTTACCCCTTTATATGGTGTCCAATGATGGTGCTTATCCTTGAATATCGTTTTGTCAAACGCCGCACACTGGCTCGCTCTGTAGCTTGGCTTTTCTTCGTCACAAGGTAAGGTGTTACATACATGATAGCGTCTTCTCTCTCCAGTACAGTACCGGCCATGATTTTGTGGCGTTGGGTTGGTACAGTCACGTTCACTAATAGATATTCCAGCTCCGCAGGTTCTAGAGCATTTCGAGTAGGGTCCCCACTCACCCCAACCGCCATCCACTGCAGTCGGCCGCGCACCAATATCCACGCATTGCCTTTCGAAACACCACATATTCTCTCCACATTTAGTACCATCAGCGGGAGGCTTGCCATATGTGCTGCATTGCTGTTTATCACCCATAGTACACCATAGCTTTTCACAAGTTTCTTTTGGCCCTCTCTTGCAAGGTTTAGAATCAGGTCCAAATTTCTGACGGCATTGCCATTCTATATCGTACATGGCACCTGGGGGCATATCTGGAAGCTTGAATGAATGTTCTTGTGGTTCATCTAGCAAGCAGCTGCCCAAGTCGCTTTCTACAAATTCAGTGATGAAGCCTTTGCTACAGGTAGACCATTTGTTTGTTGCTAGTTGCACATATGGCGACATGACATGTGCGAAATGTTTCTCCGTATCAGAGTAAGGTTCACACCCAGAGGCATCAACCTCATCGTGTGCACATCCCAGGACATGGCCCACCTCATGGGTTACAACGACTCCAAGCGTGAGGCCATTGTCCTCGTTGATACAGCAAGAGTGTTTGGGTTCACACGCCTGAGCCATGTTTGCAAGTCCTAGGAGACCACACTGAGTCACGTTGTCGGAACAGATGTCATAGCGTGTCAAGAGGACAGCGATATCGTGGTGATTAGGATGTGAGGTATCCAGGGGGTTGATGTTGAATTGCCACTTACAAAAACTGGCAAGAGTAGATTCGGCATCTCTGCTGATGACCAAGTCTATTTCTTCTTCTTCTTTTTCGAGGTACATAATGCGAACGACAACGAAGTCTATTAGATTTCCAACACTGGCGTCATGGTAGAAATCGTTAGCCATGTTCATAATAGCAAGAATGTAATTCTCACGATCAGGATTGTTGTGGTATTCAACGAAACGCTTATCCGCCACTACAAGTATCTCCAAATAGCGATGTTCGCTATGAATATTTCGTTTTTGCTCTGGATGTCGCAGTACATGTCTAATATGTTCCAGACGTTCCTCAACATCTCTTTTCAGAGAATTTCCCGGTCCTATATGACGCCCTTGTTCTCTTGTTAAGCGTTCCCTCCATGCTGTTTCCCAATCATCTGCAGTGCCACAGTTTTTTCTTTTTTCTTGTCTTGTTCCTTGCGGATCCTCATATACCATATGTAAATGTCGACCATCCGATTCTGGATGGTGATCCAAGACAGGCTCTATGAAATGGCGACGTCCGTCACTGGTCTTGACATATCCTACCATACCCGACTGACAAACGGATATAGCCGCCCGGGTTGTGTTTCTATTACCTTGAATCCAGCCAGTGTAATGGCACTGCTCCGAGCTGACAGGATGGATGTTCGTGTCCTTAAGAGATCTCCCTGAGCGCTTTTCCACCACCAGGGCTGGTGACATAAGTCTTCTGTTCGGATATAATTCAACCACGTACTCCTGTCCTCTGATAGCAAGCCCATAGTACACAGTATCATTTACATCTACGTCTCTACTTCGTTTTTCTCTGACGGCCGCTATATCTCTTTTATAGAAGTGAGGCAGAGAATATGAAAGAAATTTTCCGTCAGAACTCAGCTTACTGGGCACCGTAATCTCATACTCTTTCACGTTCCTTGTAAACCTGCCTTTAAGGTGATTTGTTTTCCAGCTGCCGTCATCTATACTTAAAGTTTCCAATATCCCGAATAAAGGAAATAACGTTATAAATATATGCAGAAGCTCCATCGTATATCTATCCTATATCTGTGAAAATAAACAGTAATAAATGACTGCTGTTTGAGAAACAAATGCATCTCGCATAACATTATTCCTTCATGGTAAAAATAAATACAACACGATATATCTTTAAGCAAAATCTTTGAAAGTGCATACTTATGGACGGTATTATTAAATATGAAGAATGCATATTCTGAAAATAGTCTATACTTTTATACATGCTAGAAAACCGTTTATTAAATCTGAAAATAACTTTATTTTTACCATCTATTTATGCAAGTTATATTACGCACATTTCAGGTCCTAATTTAAAATATCTAAGAAACAAAAACAAAACACTATTAGTTTATACTATATATATGCCAAGGCACAAAGATTACTAATGTTCTAAAATTAATTTAGAAATATGCCAACATTCGTGAACACATCGATGAGACAAACGTATTAACATGGTATAATTTCCGCTAATAAAACGATGAAAATTCAGCAAAACGTGTGAAAAATTAAAGAATAAGGTTTATTTGATAATAAAATTACTCTAAATTTAGGAAAACGCATATACAGTTTACCACTTGGAGTATTTAAAATACCAGTTAACTAAGCTGCAAAATGACAGAGCATGTTTATTAATAGCCACGCCTAACTTTTTTCTCGCAAACCGTTTTCAGTAATTTATGCACGATGCAGTTTTATACTACCTGTTTCTAAGTTTTTGTGTTATTTCTTAAAGATTACATTAACGAAGCCATATTGTTTTATAATAATACTGCAGATTATAGAAATAGATTATTAAAGTTTAAGAAACTAAGAATTTTGGAGGATAAAACTACAAAGTACTTCTGCAATCATTATAGGTTAATATAAACATAAACGTTATGTCTCAAAAATAGCTTAAATGTTTAAAATCTTTTCCACAAATGAAGCGCATATCTTGAAATTTCTGTGAATGTCCTCAGAAGTAATTTTCATTCTGAGTTACTTTTGCATAACTGGTAAACGGTAAAGAAACAGACAAATCTTACCACAGAAAAATGTAGATCTCGTTAAAACACCTAAATTATGTCAAAATTATATCTCAATTAGGATTAGGTTGTTTGTTTCTTTTTTGGTCATGCAAAGAGAACGAAATTTTATAGCCATTACTTAGCGAACAGTTCTTTCAAGTATTTGAATGTTATTTAAAGCCTACCGTATTCCCATATTCCTTTTGCACCTGCAAGAAAATTAGCAATGGAATAATTTCTTCAAATGCTTATTTGGATTAACATGAAGTAGATATGGGAATAAACGATTGTAAGAATAGTTTGTATAAGGGCAGAGAAAGTCATATGAGTGCTACAGATTATACTTTTTAAGTGAATATTCTTAAAAATATACTTTGTGAAACATTTTATTAGGACAGTGGATTCACGCATAACATGTTATGTGTGAAAAAGTATAATGTGTTGCACTCATATGACTTGTTTACAATATTTTTTGTAGCAGTTTTTTAAATACAAATTGTTACTGATTCTAGCTTACTGATATAGTTCTCTTTTGTGTCTGCATGAGGTTTTAATTCCTAAAGTGAGCCAGGAATTGTCTTTTTTAAAGTTAAATGTTTTTTTATACTTGGATGGGAAGCAAAATTCAAACTGAGTTTTAAAGCATTGAAGAATGCTATTATATTTGTTGTTGGTTCCATTAATCTCATAAGTTTGTTTCCAAGATTCAAGTTTAAGGTTCTTACTAAATTCATTCAGAGTATTTTCGTTTATTTCCCTATATTTAATATATGTGTATTTAGGTTTGAGTTGTAAATTTATCTTATCAATCCTTAGAATTTGTGCATCATGATCTGATAATCCATTAGTTTTTGATGAGACAGAGGAAAATTTAGTTATATCTGAATTTACAAATATGTTATCAATAGCTGTGGATGAATTATTTTGGATTCTTGTTGGAAAGTTAACTGTATGTGTCATGTGGTATGTGGTAAATAAAGAGCTAAGCTGTTCCCTTTGAAGACTCGATTTCAGATAATCTACATTTATGTCACCACAAATGATTATTTCTCTTTTTGTTTTAAATAGAAAGTTCAGAGCATATTCTAATTGATTTTTAAAAATTTGAAAACTTTCTAAGGGAGATTGATAAATGGCTACTATGACTAAGTTCAAATGACTTCCAATTAACTGAACTGCACAGAGTTTGAGGTCTTTTTCATAACAAAATCTGGATAAATCTAAAGCTTTAAAGATCAGATCATTTCTAATATATGTATATACAACTCCACCTTTATGTAATTTTTTTCTACTATATTCTACTCCTAAAGAGTACCCTTGCAATGAAATTGGCTTAAACTCCTTCTGTGTCAAGTGATGTTCAGAAATGCATAAAACGTGTGGTAGTTGAATTTCAGTACGTAGATTAATAGCTAGTTCATCTAATTTGTTTCTTATGCCTCTTATGTTTTGATGAAATACAGATAGACAGTGATTATTATTAATATTATTGATATTATTATCATTACTATTGTTCTTGAGAGGAGTACTTTTAATTGAATTATTACCAAAAATAAACACAGTTTATCTGAAAAGTACATTGCAGTTGTTTAGAGTATACACTGATAAACAGTGCCATGCACTTGGGAAAATTCACAGTACTATAATATCCTGTTAAAATTTATACCAGTTATTACAGAATAGCAGTTTCGCCGTGTTTCAACGATCTTGCATGGTTAAGATCGATGAAACACGGCGAAACTGCTATTCTGTAATAACTGGTATAAATTTTAACAGGATATTATAGTACTGTGAATTTTCCCAAGTGCATGGCACTGTTTATCAGTGTATACTCTAAACAATTGCAATGTAGTTTTCAGATAAACTGTGTTTATTTTTGGTAATAATTCAATTAAAAGTACTCCTCTCAAGAACAATAGTAATGATAATAATATCAATAATATTAATAATAATCACTGTCTATCTGTATTTCATCAAAACATAAGAGGCATAAGAAACAAATTAGATGAACTAACTATTAATCTACATACTGAAATTCAACTACCACACGTTTTATGCATTTCTGAACATCACTTGACACAGAAGGAGTTTAAGCCAATTTCATTGCAAGGATACTCTTTAGACACAGAATATAGTAGAAAAAAATTACATAAAGGTGGAGTTGTATATATATGTTAGAAATGATCTTATCTTTAAAGCTTTAGATTTATCCAGATTTTGTTATGAAAAAGACCTCAAACTCTGTGCAGTTCAGTTAATTGGAAGTCATTTGAACTTAGTCATAGTAGCCATTTATCAATCTCCCTTAGAAAGTTTTCAAATTTTTAAAAATCAATTAGAATATGCTCTGAACTTTCTATTTAAAACAAAAAGAGAAATAATCATTTGTGGTGACATAAATGTAGATTATCTGAAATCGAGTCTTCAAAGGGAACAGCTTAGCTCTTTATTTACCACATACCACATGACACATACAGTTAACTTTCCAACAAGAATCCAAAATAATTCATCCACAGCTATTGATAACATATTTGTAAATTCAGATATAACTAAATTTTCCTCTGTCTCATCAAAAACTAATGGATTATCAGATCATGATGCACAAATTCTAAGGATTGATAAGATAAATTTACAACTCAAACCTAAATACACATATATTAAATATAGGGAAATAAACGAAAATACTCTGAATGAATTTAGTAAGAACCTTAAACTTGAATCTTGGAAACAAACTTATGAGATTAATGGAACCAACAACAAATATAATAGCATTCTTCAATGCTTTAAAACTCAGTTTGAATTTTGCTTCCCATCCAAGTATAAAAAAACATTTAACTTTAAAAAAGACAATTCCTGGCTCACTTTAGGAATTAAAACCTCATGCAGACACCAAAGAGAACTATATCAGCAAGCTAGAATCAGTAACAATTTGTATTTAAAAAACTACTACAAAAAATATTGTAAACTTCTAAAGAAGGTAATAATAGCAGCTAAAGTATTGCATTATAATAAACTAATTCAAAGCTCAGACAATAAAATAAAAAGCACTTGGAATATAATAAAAAATGTGACAGGTAAACACTCATCAGAAAATTGCCCAATAACACTCAGTGTTGACAATCATGAAATTGCCAAACCTCTTTAAATTGCAGAATTGTTTAACAAATTCTTTTTGGATATAACAAAAAAATTAAATATTAATTATGGAAGTAAAGATGCAGCACTAGAAATTCTAAGATCAAGTTTCACAAACTCTGTACCTACATTTAAAATCAGTTTAACTACACCTTCCGAAATAAATAAAATTATTGACTCTTTAAAAATGAAGAATTCTTCCGGTTATGATGAAATAACTACAAAAGTCCTAAAATCTTGCTCCTCACAAATTAGCATTCCCCTTAGTTATTTAGGTAATGAGTCTCTAAAGACTGGTATTTTCCCTGACAGAATGAAATACTCAGTTGTTAAACCTCTTTTCAAAAAAGGTGAATGCAATAATGTTTCGAATTATAGACCAATATCTTTCTTGCCAATATTTTCAAAAGTTCTTGAAAAAGTAATGTTCACCAGACTGTATAAACACCTTGAATGTAACAACATACTTGTCAGTGATCAGTTTGGATTCAGAAAGGGAATATCAACTAATAATGCAACTTACTAGCTTACACATAAAGTGCTGACTGCCTTAAATGATAAAAGACATGTAGGTGGCATTTTTTGTGATCTAGCAAAGGCCTTTGATTGTGTTAATAATGACATTCTTATAGCAAAATTGGAATTCTATGGGCTAAAAAATGAACACTTAAGATGGTTTGTATCATATCTAAATGAAAGAAAACAGTGTTGAAGTAGCTGTCAGTGATATTGGTTATGAAAAACAAACTTCGAACTGGAAAGTAGTAACTCATGGAGTACCCCAAGGTTCCGTGTTATCTATATAAATGACCTCTCACGTTATATAAAGGACATTGCAAGTACAGTTCTTTTTGCTGATGACACTAGTGTCCTGGTGACCAGTACAAATTTAAACGAGTGTATAGTTAAAATGAATTATGTTTTGAACTGTATGTCATGCTGGTTTAAAGCAAACAAATTATCTGTGAATCTAGACAAAACAAAAGTGGTCAAATTTATAACCTGTCGTACATCACATACTGAAATAGAAATCGGGATTAATGATATGTTATTAGAAGAAATTGACAGCTTAAAATTTCTGGGCCTTCAAGTAGACAGATGTTTAGATTGGAAAGCTCACATAAATTATATCTTACCTAAACTCAGTTCTGCCTGTTATGCTATCCGAGAGCTGGTTAATGTGAGTTCTATTGACACACTTAAATTGGTATATTATGCATACTTTAACTCTATTATGGAATATTATTTTGGGGCAACTCAGAGGAAAGTAAAAAAAAATTTTCTTATGCAAAAGAGGGTTATAAGAATCATTACTAACACCCACACCAGATGCTCCTGTAAAGATCTTTTTACAAGATTGAAGATATTAACGCTTCCTTGCATGTATATATTCTCAATCCTAAAATTCTTTGTATGCAATCGTGCCTTATTTGCAACAAATAATGTAATTCACAAAATAAACACTAGACAAAAGTATAATATCCATTATCCCAGTGCTAAACTTTCTTGCTTTCAGAAAGGTGTGTATTATGAAACTATATATTTGGCGCACTTCCTAATGTTCTTAAAGAAAAAGTTGATAATTTCGGTGCTTTTAAAAAAGCTGTTAGAGAGTACCTTTGCTCAAAATCTTTTTATTCTGTACAAGATTAACTAAATGACAAATTATCCTGATAATGCTTCTGTAGCTCTATAAGTTGTATCTAACTATTCCAATGACAAATAATTACTTATAAATATTTGATGCAAGTTGAAAGTTTATTTTTAATGTATTTAATAAATATCAAGAATAGTATCCATTGCAAAAAGGTTGAGACGTACTGGCATAAGCCAAGTGAAAGCTGGTTTAAAAAGTGTTTCATTTTGTATCATATATAATTATCCCTGCTTTGTTTTTCATATTGTTGTTCATATTGCCTGTGTACTATAATATGTGTCTTATGTTAACTTTTGTACATATATATGCTGTTAAACTTTATACCTCTGGACATGTTCAATGTTCATAGCCTTTTCTGGCTACAAGTGAACCTACTGAATGCAAATCAATCTAATCTAATCTAATCTAATCTAATCTAATATACAGTTTAGAAACCATTTAAATGTCGTTAGCAGCATAAGGGATTACTTTACATTTTAGTTGGATGACATTACTGAAGTTTACGTAAATATTGTGGCATGTCACATGCTTTGACTGACTGCAGTTTAACCATCTGTTCCCTATGCTGAGCAAAGCAATCGAGGACTTAATGGGTTGGCCCATAAGTTCTGGCCTTTTCTTTAGTGAACGTTTTGTCAAGTGCTGGCAGTACGGCGCTGTGATCACCGCCGCCACGGTGTCGCGAGGCGCAAGCACGTTTAAATGGATGGTACTGTAGAAATAAAATATAAATATAAAATACGTCAATCTCAGAAGAAACATTCAAATAGGGAAAATTGTAACTGATAAATTTGTCTAATTTTACTTAAAAGTATAGTCTTCTCATCTGCGTAATAAAACGTTGACGTTAACGCACCAGTGAAACTTTTTTTTTATCACAATGAGAGTGATGCTAAAGCATGCCAAAATTAAGAGATCCTTATGAAAGTCTTTTTGGCTCACATTCGAACGTTGGTCCAAATTGTAACAGTTATTTTAATCCGGCCTCTGAGGAGAAAGGAACTAATAATGTTAAATTGTTTTATCATGTTTTTATGAATTTATTTTGAATGTTCGAGTGTTAAATTGTTTTAATTAAGTTTAGAAAAATAAATTATATAGTTTATTAAATAAATAGATTGCGTTGCTCGCTCTGTGTGATTTAGTAAATAAGAAATATGTAGTCACTGTGGTGAAAGAAAAAATCAGTAATCTTTCTGTGAAAAAGAAAGCGTCATTATAAGTTTGAACACAATAGAAGACGGACGTAAGATAGACTAAAATCCACATTCAGTTTGTAAAGATATAAAACTGATAAAAAGTAAGATAATATTAATCAATTGTGTTGCAACGTGTTTTGTTCACTTTAAATATCAATTGAAAATTAGTGTATCTAAAAAGAACTTGAAAAACTGTATTTCATTTTGATAAATCATTTAAAAGGAAATCCGTCCGATACCATGCCCTGAGAAAGAACACCGTGCGTGGGCTGTTGCAGCAACGTATAGCAGAATTAAAAGGATTATTAAAAACTGGTGCAACAACAATAAGAGAATAAGAAATATGTTTAAAAAATCGTCAAAACTTGGAGCAGAATATCACATTTGAAGGAATTTCTGCTACAGAGTTCCATGTACCTATCACTGTTCCCCCCTCAATTGGCAGGTAAATGCCACATTGGATGTTTATTCAGTCACTCAAGGTTAAATTCGCAGAGAGAGAGAGAGAGAGAGAGAGAGAGAGAGAGAGCGAGAGAGAGAGAGAGAGAGAGAGAGAGAGAGAGAGAGAGAGAGAGAGAGAGAGAGAGAGAGAGAGAGAGAGAGAGAGAGAGAGAGAGGAGAGAGAGAGAGAGAGAGAGAGAGAGAGAGAGAGAGAGAGAGAGAGAGAGAGAGAGAGAGAGAGAGAGAGAGAGAGAGAGAGAGAGAGAGAGAGAGAGAGAGAGAGAGAGAGAGAGAGAGAGAGAGAGAGAGAGAGAGAGAGACATCTAAACTGCGCCAATCAGGTGAACCATATAGAAAGGCGACGATTTAACTAAGATCATTTGTTCTTTACATTGATCCGCAGAACAGCAGATCAGGATCACAGGATATCCGATTAATTTATTTGGAATAACTAGACGCGACAGGAAAGCTATTAACAACTGAGGCCAATAGCTACAAGTAAACCATATACAAGGTACAGGAAAGCTAATACAATATAAACCCATCTGTCTCCAGTGCAATGAATCGGGATTCAAAAAATCTACAGATAACTCTACCATTATGACCTAAACTTAAAATAATAACACTTAAACCTCGCAAAAGAGAAAGATTCTTCAAATTCATTACTGGTAATTTCTTAGTTTCATAGTAAATGTATGATTGTTAACTCGTTAATAAAAATAAGTAGTTCTACACTAATACATCAACTGTACAGCTGAAATGCACAACCAACGTCAAACTTTTCCCTTAATAAATTACAGGCCCATACATCCGTACCAATTTTGCAGTTCCTTCTGATGGTCCCGAGTTCGTATCTCGCTTCAGGTGCGTTAATTGGATATTTTTTCTGGGATATTCCTTTATCTTAATAAGGAATGCCGGCTAACTCTAAGCTCTATGGACCCTGGGCTTATTTAAACATCATTTACCCATTTTATTCATCGTACGATATGACAACTTTGGAAGACGTTAAATAATAATAATAATAATAATAATAATAATAATAATAATAATAATAATAATAATAATAATAATAATAATAATAATAATAATAATAATAATAATAATAATAATAATAATAATAATAATAATAATAATAATAATAATAATAATAATAATAATAATAATAATAATAATAATAGTAATAGTAATAGTAATAATAATAATAATAATAATAATAATAATAATAATAATAATAATAATAATAATAATAATAATAATAATAATAATAATAATAATAATAATAATAATAATAATAATAATAATAATAATAATAATAATAATAATAATAATAATAATAATAATAATAATAATAATAATAATAATAATAATAATAATAATAATAATAATAATAATAATAATAATAATAATAATAATAATAATAATAATAATAATAATAATAATAATAATAATAATAATAATAATAATAATAATAATAATAATAATAATAATAATAATAATAATTATAATAATAATAATAATAATAATAATAATAATAATAATAATAATAATAATAATAATAATAATAATAATAATAATAATAATAATAATAATAATAATAATAATAATAATAATAATAATAATAATAATAATAATAATAATAATAATAATAATAATAATAATAGTAATAATAGTAATAATAATAATTGTAATAATAGTAGTAGTAGTAGTAGTAGTAGTAATAATAATAATAATAATAATAATAATAATAATAATAATAATAATAATAATAATAATAATAATAATAATAATAATAATAATAATAATAATAATAATAATAATAATAATAATAATAATAATAATAATAATAATAATAATAATAATAATAATAATAATAATAATAATAATAATAATAATAATAATAATAATAATAATAATAATAATAATAATAATAATAATAATAATAATAATAATAATAATAATAATAATAATAATAATAATAATAATAATAATAATAATAATAATAATAATAATAATAATAATAATAATAATAATAATAATAATAATAATAATAATAATAATAATAATAATAATAATAATAATAATAATAATAATAATAATAATAATAATAATAATAATAATAATAATAATAATAATAATAATAATAATAATAATAATAATAATAATAATAATAATAATAATAATAATAATAATAATAATAATAGTAGTAGTAGTAACAATAATATATCTGACCTGATGGTTGTTAAAGTATTTTGGAAGTGATTTCACATGAGTATAGTAGGATTATAAACAAATTCGATTCCCGTTTGTTTTGCTATGGCTGCTGTTTACATAATTACCAAACGTTACATTAAAGTAAATTGAGTTTTATTTATGGAGGCTCCTTAACTGTTACGAATTTCAGCGTCCACTTTATATTGGGTGTGAAGGACCGCTTAATTTTGCTTAGAGGTCTCTTAATCAGGCTTGAGGTTCCTTTACCTGCCGTAAATCAACGACACGGGGATCACAGACTTTACTCCCCTTCCTAAGGAAGATATGCAAAGGATTTTCACGCCCACAGAATCCATTGTCCAACTACGTGGCGAATGATTGCTTATAATGCTCTATATTAAATATTGCAGATTAGTATGCAATGAAACGTGCGTGGGAATTTGAATACTCATTATTATAACGGTATAAATATATCCACTGAAGTGTCTGTATTCCAAAAGTTTTCAGTATCACTCATATATAACTATTTTGTTGTAGTTTCTTTATATTTATGTCATAATAAAGTTGGTTAGTTGTATGCTAAATAGTAGTACTCTAAAGACAGACGGTCTACTTAAACTAATATCATTGAAATCACTGATTAACCCTGTGATTTTTATTAAAACATAATTGTCAAGCAAAATATTCTCTTCGCTATTAATTGAGATATTTTCTTTCGAACGGTGTAGTCTATATGCATGTTGTACAGTGATTTAATACAAAAAGGGTGCAGCGATAAATGAAATAAATTAACCCACGTTGCAGTTTATAGGGTTATACGAGTAACTTCGGGCAACCAGTTTTTTTAGTCTTTCCCCCTTTAACTGCAATGGCCATATCGGCGTCCGTTCTCCTTTGGAACATATCGATGGTGTTAACTTGTAATCGGTGAGCTGTATCATTAGATCACGCAAACATTCACACTCTCATTTATACTTCCAGGCTCTGGGGAAAATGGGGAATCATCTTGATTGGAGAAAAATCCCTCCAGCCGGGAATCGAGCCCGGGACCCCTAGCACGGCAGACAGGTGCTCGTCTGACTGAGCTACGGGACCAGCCACCTTTATTTTTTGTTATCCAATAGTAGTATGCAGCGTTAATTATATCCCTTATGCTGCTAAAGACATTTCAATGGTTTCTATACTGTATTATCAAAAATAAACACAGTTTATCTGAAAAGTACCTTGAAATTGTTTAGAGTGTACATTGATAAACAATGGCATACTCATAATGATACTTCCTTAATTCACACGATTGGTATCCTTGATGATTTCTTTTTAATCATTAGTGTTTCAATGTCCGGCTGCAAAGAGATAAAAGTAAGCGTAGAACAGATTAAAGATGTTCATCCCAAACGCTACTCCACGTCTAAAGTTATGCTCAGAACACTTCTAATGACTCCTCTAATACAATGATCTGTTATGCAGTAAACCTTTCACAACCGATTTTTCATGTGTAAAATGGAGTAGTTCGCTCTGTTCTATTTTGCTTTGCCACATTTTTAATTTCTCCATAAATACTGCAACCTGTTAAACGTTACTTTGTAAACTAAGGTTGAGAGCGTTGAGGTGAAGTTAAATTACTTAGAAAAGGCAAATTACAAATAAAAAAATTCGTCCTTAAGTTCTGGAAGGCAATCGCTTAGTTATTATGAAAATGTGAATTTCTTTCCGCAGCTCCAAAATTCCATGCAACACTTTGCCTCTGCTTAGCCATCGTATCTGGCAATAGTATGGTAAATCCGAATATTTCGGGTCTCAGACTGTAAGTATGTTTTGAAATAGTGCATGTGCTGTAATTAGATTTACAGGTTTTACACAGAAAGATAATTTTATTAACAGTGGCTGATTTCACACAGTGTCTTCGCGTTAAATAATTCTCAGACAATTTCTCTTCGTTATTGGCTTCAGCATGAGGCGAATTGAATGACTGCTTAGGGAGAAGCTCGTAATGTATTCAATATTAGTAGGATATATCAAGCATTGTGTTTTATGATCATGAAGAATGAAAGAAATGCTTGTTGTACCACTCCCGATCAAACATTCCTTACTCGCTCATGTTGCACAGAAAATCCACCACTGACAAGACGGCACCCGCTTAGTTGGTTCAGTCTAGCTATGTCTAGAAACTAGTGGGGACAAGAGGAAGGGTAAATTCACACCTATACTGCCTTCCTTCCCACTTCTGAGCTAGAGAATGAAGACTATGCGGCACAAGCAGCCATGTGTTGCACGCTGTAGACCAATTACGTTCCGTTCAATTTGCCGGAAAGCAACCAAATGTGGCCACCGAGCGCGCAAGGGAATCTCATGCATAGCTTGGTCTCATGAAAGATAAAATTGATGGTACTTTTATGTTTGCTGAACAGAGTTCCCGGGACAAACTACCTGCACATGTTGCAGTTGTTTCTAACGCCACAGTTGCAACTGAATGGTATCCTTGAACCTGTCATTTATCAACACAGGACTAGCTCCCCATTCATATCTTAAGCGGAACTACCTGAATGAGATTTTTCCTAAAAGGTGGACAGGAAGATTCGTTTATCGCATGTACGCTGCTCCCTACTCTGAGCTAAATTCCCTTTACTTTTTTTAAATTGTTATTTTGCATGAGGTTTCATCAACACCCCAGTTAATGCCACCAGAGTGTCACTTTGGATGAGCTAAAACGGGAATCAGATAGGCATGCTTACTGTAAATAAGCTCTCAAATTTTACAGCGTGTGTGTATTATGGTTTCAAACGACAGTACTATCTAACGCAAATTGATACATAAAATATCTCGTGATTCAATTAGAAGTTGGGCTAAAGATAAATTATCACCATTGTAACCACCATCATTCTCATTATGTTCGTCCGAAAGTAACAGTATAGTAACGGAATGACTCTATGTCCATTACAGATAACTATTTAGCTTTTACCAGAAATTAGACAAAACATGAATCTGTCACAACACCAGTTATTATCGATATCTCTAAAATGGCAATTGAAAAATCAACAACGAGAAGGCTCCTTCAAAAACAATCAATTTTTTCAGTTTTCTCAACTATGCCAGCTGAACATAGGGCCTTTCTGAAAAAAGTGATTCATATACATATATGCAAATAACCATGCTCAAATACAAAAATGTGAAATTCTTGGCTGAATTTGCAAAATAATTTTATAATTAGAATAAGTTATATTCCACCTTAAAAATACTTTGTTACTGACGGTGAAAGTTGCCAAGGTCATACGGGGTGACACAAAACCGGTATATTGGAGCACTCCAATAAAACTAAGAGAAATGGAAGAAAACATTTTCATACATAATGTAAGCCTTACACCTTGCAATTTAAGAAACATTTATGGACTGTATAATCTTTGTAGTAATTCTCTACCAACAACTCATGGCTGCCACTACGCATTTCAAACATTCCCGTTTTTTGTGTCACCTTGTATTAGCACCTCCAGTGTGTCACAATTCCATTCCGAAGTTCTTTACATTCCAGTAGATCTACTGATTTGGGGCTGTTACCGTCGGTCTGAGCTGAGTTTGAACCCAAGACCATATTAGTAGGCCAGCACCTCAACACCTGAGCTATCCAGACTGAATGTGTGTGTGCGTGCGTGTGTGTATGTATGTGTGTGAGGGCAAACAGTACAACTTAAGAACTCTGTTTCAGTACCATATTTGGTATTTAACTTCAGTATCTTCAAAGGAAGAAAATGAAGATATTTGATCTAGTTTATTTTCCCGTATAAAGCTTATGATGTGACACATAGAGAGAGGAAAACACATTCAGACATATTAGGATTAGTATTACTACAGAGGGGATTCGGCACCGAAACCTGTAGTTTGTTGTGTAATATACATTGCTTAAATAGCATAAAATAACACGATGATATATACAGGTTTTTCAGAATTCGGCCGAAAAACTTTAAAGGGTTATAGAGGGCTGTTTGGAGAACAGTTTCAGATGGGACACTTCAGGCTCGAGAGCGCATAATTTTAGCCAGTGCCCCACTGATGCCACCTCAACGATATATGAACTTGCTGCAATGGCAAAATGTGTATGTGTTGGATTAAGTGTTAACGTAAGAATTTCTCAAGCCAGGGGCGTCTTATCCAAGTTCGAGCCCCGTTTTCCATTTATCTTCTTTAGTTTCGCTTACCTACAAACTGTTGATTGTGAAGTATATGGAATACTGCATTGTTCCATTTGCTACTTAAAATGTAATCAAGCAGGTCAGCGAAAAACCTCTGAACAGGAATGTATATATACAACATATTGTAATGTTTTAAAATTACAAATGATACGTAATCAGAAGGCTTTACCTAGCTCACCATTGTGTTATTCTTGTTGCATTGTTTAAAAGTATGCGCTATATAATTTCCTGATTACTTCTAATATCCATGAAAGGGAATATTAATTGCCGTTTCTTTTGTACAACATTTTCATCATTAATTAATCTCCACATTTAATTAACTAGCACTGAATAAAGTTGCAGTGACCTTCAAAATGTAAGGTACATCTAAACATTGCGACCGTATTGTGCAAACAAATACACGAATTTCTGAGTAATACGTCTGAACATTGCTTGTTAAAACCACGTGTAGAGAGAATTTTATTATAACATTACCACTGTTCTTTGCATATGCATGTTCCTTAAGTTTCTTACAGAAGGAGTTGAACCCAGCACTATTTCACTCCAGTCACTAAGTATCTTATACTTATGAGGCTATATCTGCCATTTTTCAGACGTATAGGAATGTTATCCCTTGGTTAACTGGCGCTTCCTAAAAGGAAAAGATTTCAGAAAATCAGAGTTCAATTGTAAAGTTGAGGAGGAATGTGACTGTTATTTGCATTGTATATTAGTTATGTCTTTACAGAGCTAACGAAACATACTTTCAGTGTGGGAGCACAGTAGCGTTTTAGTCCAAGGTAGTGCCATTTATTTGTACGTTCCTGATGGAAATACATCCGTTTCATTTGCATTTATTCTATATTCTTCTCAATCAACAATTTTTACAACGAAAATGAAAAAGATAAAGAAATAGTAAAGAGGCTCGAACTTGCAATGTGGTATAAATAGTTAGAGAGCTCCTTATGTTACCACTAACGCACACAGGTAATTAACTAACAATACAGCAAATGTTTGCACACATTTTTAGGTGACATCAGTTTTCTGCACAAAATTATACGTTCTTTGATCATAGGTGCTCATATCTCAAATTTTCCCCCCAACATCTCTCTATAACCCCCAAAAATTTCGGTCGAATACTGAAACAACCTGTATAATATATGTGTACCTATATAAACGTAACTAAACCTATCTTAATCTTCTATGAATCAGAAAGGCTCTTATAAATGTTCAATCTTAGCATGGTTAAAGAACTTTGGCTCTCTTTGTTAGCATGCTTTGTTTTAGTAATTGTTCATTATATGTAATTTTCTTAGTTGTACAATGAGGAAATTATGCATATATGCAGTATAGCGACTGGGAAGTTTGCTAGCACACGAGAGTATAGCGTTTTCAATTGTCAGGTTCATAACAACCCACCGGCGTAACGAAATTCGGTTCCACAGAAGTTCTTTTACATATCAGAAAGAAACAACATGCGCCTGCTGCTTTTTTGTTTCTTTATGATTTACGTCCTCCCAACATTAAGTCATATAGGACGATGAATGAAATGAGTCCGGACAATTGTCGTTCAGGATAAGAGAACCGGAAAACCTTATCTAGGTAACTCAGCATGACCGAGATTCGAACTCGGGACCTGTTGAACGTGAGGCAGACACGCTACCATCTACGCTACCGAGGTGGGTGGCTGTTGCTTCTAAGGACCCTATAAATGGGTTTCAGCCGGATTTGAATAAGCGGCCTTTGTATTAATGGGATTGTAGCTGCCCTACTGAGACACCCAGACCGATTATCTGTTTTCTAATTTGTAATGTCAGTAATTATAAATCATTTAGAATACCCTGCCAGAGAGTTAGGTTACAACTTCAATACAAAACAAATAAACACTTTGTTACACGATTTGATAACTGGTAATTACAGAAAAAAATGTAACATAGGATCGACTGCGGCTAAACTACCTTCTGGTTTTTGGAGTGTTACACCAGTGCTTTAACCAAACTTATAAATTTTATTTATTTAGATTATGTCTATTTTTATGGTTTACCATTTAAACAAAGATCGTCTAGATAAAGGAGAACTTATTCCCAGAGGTTACTCCCAGAAAATTAAAAGTATGCATTTATCTGCCATAAAAATATAAATTTCTTATTAATCAAGATCGTTACCCATATCTTTGAAAAATAAAAATATTGACGGAAAATTTTCTAAGTAACGTGTAGTTTTGCATCGGATATTGTCTAGAAAATCTTCTTGTAGCACCTTTTGAACTTAAACACCAAATTTGATTTTTGTTCAAGTTTTCGTTTTTCAGTTATCCTATTCACAGATAGATGCACGCGCATACACGCACGCACATCCACACATATACACCAAACTCTTTTGGACTCAGGGCACCAGAAAACTTTTATTTCCAGTTAAACCTCGACATTCTATTTTTGGGTGGAATACAATATTTCCCCTACCTACTCTATACAGTAGAGAAGGTAAAAATGAGACTCTGCAGATGAGTAAATTATAAGCCCTTTTAAAATTCAAACCAATAGCAATAAATATCTTGGAAAGGGTTAATGTTATGCTATTTCATGTAATCTGTGAACTTTAGTAATATCTTAATTTTTTATTATTTAGTTAAACTTATTCATTCAATTGCACTTTAGCAATTACTCAGAAGTATTTGTGAAAAAGTGGAGTTCATAGAATATTGCCAGGTAATTCAAGATAATCATTTTATAGGTCAGTAACATCTAAAACAAACGACGTTTTAATCAAAACAATTTTCGTGCAATAAAATTCAATAATGAACTCTATTTCGTAATGGCACTGTTCACAGACACACGGGCGATTACTAAACATTGGTACGCAGAATACTCTTTTGTTTCTAAATATTATTGAGCTTTTGAAATCTTAAAACGTATGGTTTCAGCAAAACATCGAACCTATGGTGGAATGCAGTACTTTCTATGGTTATTATAAGTAATCGATAGAGAAAATAAAAGGAAGAAAATTAAGAGTGATACATAGGATGAAATCCAAACATTGGATATCAGACGACTTCTTGAGCCTACCGTTTATTTTTATATCGCTTCCACAACTATTTTTGAAAATAAAAATACTTACGTATATCTATCTGCTGTACATTGAGATAGACGTTTTCAAAAATAGCTTCAGTGTACATTTCGCTGTAAATGAAACAAACATACAGAAGGCTGAATTACTATTCAAATGTTTAAAAGGTTATTATTATACATTGCTTTGAAATACCATCTTCCGATTAAAAACAACTGAATGGTGGTAGTGCTTATGCATGTAACAAATTCTTGAAATATCCCAAGCAGTAACAAGCTTCTTGCCTTGTAATGTCACTAAGGTATTATTTTAGATACATTGTGTGTTACAAACATAACTAGTCAGTTTTGTCCATTTATTGTAGTGTATCATTCAGAATGCTAAAGAACTACACGGAAATACTTTCAGAGCGAGTGGAGATATCTTTAAACAAGTAATTTGAGACAGAAGACTCATGGCCTTTGAGTTCAAACATGGAAGTCATGGCTATACATTTCTAAAGGAGCAGTACGCCACTGCTAATGATAACACCACTTGAGTACACAACACACGCAAATGAAGAGACGAGTTTGAGCACTTCCTGTGGCACAATGGTTATGCCATTAGCTTTCAAGCGAAAGATAGAGTTGGAGTCTCTTTCAGTTTTTTAAAGTTCTTTTTCTTTTTTTTGGATTGGTTGTTTTCTAATATTTCGTTTACGTTTTTAATCCTTGTATAAATGCATGCATTTTACGGAGCAATTTTATCTTCTCAGTGCATTTAATTACAATTCTTTCTAACAAAGGTTAATCCAGCTTAATACTTCCACACGCTGTACGTCTAAATATGAGGTGATTTAAAGAGTGAACGAACTTATATAGAAAAAAAGTAAATGCAACTCTTTACGTCAGGTTTATAGGAATTTCTCGAAATGGGCATCCGCGTTTTCAATGCAAAGTTGACAGCGACGAATGAACGATTGTCGTACTTTGTCCAACATTTGTTGTGTGTGACGAATAACTTCACTTGCTGCTATTATTCGGGCAGTTAGGTCCTCTTCTGAGGTAATACGTAGATGTTTCATACACCAGAGACTTGGGGTGTAGTAGTGTTATTGCACTGAACAATCAGTTCTTAGTTAAGAATCACGCCATGTCCACCCATTAAAATTTAGGTATTAAAAATACGAAGAAAAATTAACGAAATTACAGGAACCGAACCAATGATCTTTTGTCAGCAGAATAGTTACGGAAGCAGCACTAGAGTAGGCTGCATGATACACAAAGGCAGTCAATCGCTGTTCAGTGTCGTACCGGCAGGAAATTAGTTCGAGGTTTGAGAGACCGTTGAGTTATTAAATCTTTAGATCACCGATAACGAGTGACAGAAAATCGACATTTCTATAATCGGGAAGCAGTTTTAGAGACATTCTAATCCAATAATTTCACCCATCTTGTTTCAATGCCGAGTTATCATTATCGGATGCCAGTTAGGTTTAACGTAATTAACTGCGTTATGTTTACCGCATACCACGTATTGACTATCTGACCTTGCTTACATTAGTCACGTCCACAATCGCTGAAACTATTTCGGTGAAGTTCATTAACGCTCTGTATATATACAGAAATTAAATAAGTACATTCATTAACCAAACAAATACATTATATATATCTGGTATTTAAAGTAATGTCCTTAAATTTTTTATGAATATATATAAGTAACGAAAACTTTCCTATGTGAAAGTATGATTTGGGGATTTACTTGAGATCGCTCGTATTAATCCATTTTTGCGGCATAATGAATGTAAATGCGAAATTGGCGTTTGTTCGACTCTTCGTTTTGAGTAATGCGTTTCGTTAACTCCCCCCCCCCCCCCGCTCTCTCACGCATACATACACACATAAACCCAATGACATTTTTCAAAACGGATCTTTTTTCTAAGCAGAATATGTCAACGCATTTATTTAGGTGAAATATTGATTGGAATTTTGGGTGCACAGGTTTTTAAGCGTATTTGGAGGTCCCTTTTCCAGCGTGTGTGACATGTGTTTTTTATGGTTTCCCTGAGCTAATGCTTAGGTATAACAGATTCTCTTTCGGCTATCCTTTGCAATTGTTGCTACCGGCTGTGGTGTATGTATAGGAGCTTATCTTCAACTGAAAATTGTCAAATTCTTCTAGTAATTATGAGCCGTATTCCATCTTAAAAATAGCTTGTTTGTTACCAGCGTTGGTTGCCAAGATCATATTTGCGCCGCCAGTGTTTCGAAAACGCCTCTGGTAAGAGTTCTTTTGTAAATTGCAGTAAAACAATTGACTTGCGGCTGTTGCATCGGTCTGAAGCCGCGATCTGTGATTACTAGGTAGACCTGTGTCTAAACACCTGTGATATTCATATAGAGTGCTTTGTGTGTGTGTGTGTGTGTGTGTGTGTGTGTGTGTGTGTGTGTGTGTGTGTGTGTGTGTGTGTGTGTGTGTGTGTGTGTGTCTGTGTGTGTGTGAGTGTGCGTGTGTGTTGGACAGGGTAACTCAAACACGAAAACTCTCTTTACCAATTTCGATATTTAACTACAGCAGCTTCCAAGAATACGATATGAAGTTATTTAACCTAGTGGAAATTAATTGTTCTTTCACACTGGCCGTGTGTAGGCTACGAGTCAGTTGTAAAATTTAACGTCATATCGGCACGTTGGCCATAGTAGCTCAATGGTAGAGCGGCTGGACGGAAACCAGAAGATCCGTGGTTTAAATCCCGGCTATGGCATTGAATGTTTCAGTCTGACTCTACGTTACCACATATTTTACCTAGTTTACTTTCTCAAATAAAGCTCATGATACATAGAGAAAGAACATTCAAATACTTTACCTTATTGGATTTTACAACGAATATTAGAAAATATTGTGGTTGTTATCCATTGCCTTGCGATCGCATTGAAGCCATTAGCATCCTTCCTGTCCAATATCCTTTTATGGTGGATCCAGCAGATATTTACAGGTTCGAAATGTTCTTCAGTCATTTCGTTTTCATTGTACAGGGGATATACTGAACTTGTATATATTCCTAGTTTATATAAATGTTCTGTCAGAGATGTCCTTTGACAACTCTAAATTTCTTCTGCTACCAGGAATTTCTAGCTTAATTTATGGTTTCTGTATCAGAATATTCAATGTTTTATTATTTGGCATCTAGTGTACTTCTAGCATTAGCTTGACCTTATATTAATGTATTTAATTAGTCTTTTTATGCATTTGAAAGGTACGCTTTTTGATTTCTTATGGCCAATAAGAAGTGACAGCGAAATATGAGTGATTTCAATAAACGCATAATTTAATAAGGTAGAGGTAACCTATAATAGTATAATATGTTTTTTTTTTTTTTTTTTGTCTACATGAGAATCAGTGGGATACCTGGTAATCAGGTAGGAAATGAATGTCCTGAATTCATCCGGAAAATTCTTGAATGAACGCTCAGTTTATAATGCGCGCCTGATGATTGGTTAAAGTGGAACTACTCAGATCTTAGCGAAGGGACTTCATGAAATATATGCGGATTGACGCGTACGTCACGAGAGAAATTAGAAGGGAAGAGTAATATTACTGATCCGCTAAAAAGATGAAATTGGTAAGCAAATTGTTAAGGCAATTACTTTAAATTTTATTAAAAAAACAGAAAGGCAAGAGGAGGGAGTACAACTCAACGTATACTCGTGCAGACATATCTCCCGTAATGGCTTGGGGAGTATACAACTTCGTCGGTTATGATCAGAGCGTGCAGGTGCGGGTAGCTGGCAGCAAAGTTGCGTCGATCCTGTACCAGTAACAATAAAAGTTTAATATTTGCAGGAAACCAAGCAGTAGTTGATAATACCGACGAGTTATATTCGGTTATTAAATTATATTCATAATAATTTCGGCAACTCTTCAATAAAATATGTTTGAGAATGTTCTCTTTCAATACTTTACATCAAGTATCTATACATGACATCCTTATTTAGAGTAAATCCACACTTACCCTTACACTGAAAAAAGCATATCATAGCTCATAACATTAGCTAGTTATAAATAACTACAGAAACCATTGAGAATGGAATTTTTATACACGTATTATAACTCACAATGATAGGTTACGAAAACTATCTGACTTTATTAAACTTAATAACTTAACCACATAACAATTCTTTAAACAAGCCCGCACACAGAGCAGCCCCCCAAAGTTTCTTGAATTTTAGTCTAATAAAACAAACACGGATAATACATTGTCTTGCACTCCACTTGGATAACACTTCGCATAAGCCGGAAGCACACAGTCGTTGCGGATTCACTTTCAACCTAAGGCAACAGAGAAAAAATGTTTAAATATAATTTCAGTCATGATAATACAACGTCCTAAATTATTTTCTCACTTTTCTGATTATTTATATATTTATATATTACTGAACATAGCAGATTTTCCCAATTAAAATGTTTACTTAAAATATACCTTAAACAAGATAAATAGCCATTTCCAGAACTACATTGCCTAAGTGAAAAATGCAAAAACCAAAATAAAGTGCATCAGTTACTATAAAATTAAAATCACTGTAGAAATATTGGAACAAAACAAGAAGAAAATTGGGAATATTGGTAGATGTACAGCAATTGAATGTATCTTAAACTGTTAATGATTATCACAGGATACTTCACATTTACTAAACATCATAATCAATGTTTCAATATTGTAACCTGTTATACTTATTATATAAAGTTGGGTTTGAGGGTATTGAAGTTATAACTATTTTGTTAACGTTTGCTACACAGCAAACGCTATCATTGTGTAAATATTTTATATTTTAAAAATTATTATACCAAGTTGCACCTGTTAACAAACAGGTAGATAAACAACAAACACAAAGTGTTAGGGGTAAATGTACAAATATTTTGAAAACTGGTACCTAAGTGTGTATCTACTTAAAATGTTTACAGTTTTCTCCAAATGCACATCACGTAATTTACTGCCGGATGTTTTTTGCGTGGCCGTAAGAGCACTATTGATCACCTATCAGTATAGACCTTCCACTTTGATTCCACATGTTCATATTTCAATACTACGCCTGGAGAACCAGCATTCAAGTGCAGTGTGATTGTATTGAGAATGCTAGGATGAACATTAAATCCACAATTATAAGTTTTTATAAACAACTTCCCTTCTCCATGAATGTATAAATGGTAGATAAAGCAAATAGTAAAAATTTGGATATCTAAGGACCGAGACTGATTCCTTCGTTTATAATAACTTTCGTGAGAGTTACTTCAACATTCGTTATCGCAAGGATTGTCCGCTCTGCTTTACCCCGTAAAACTTCGATGTACGACTTGTGTGTGGCCCACGGATTTGTAGGTACTAACCAAATGAAAACATTACTTATTATGGATTAGTTATTACACATTGCTTATGTAATATAATGTCACTAATTATATACAGGGTGTCCCACCTAACTCTGTGACCTCAAATATCTCCGGAATGAAACAAAATATGAAAATTCCAATCGGCCAAGAATGTACATATTTCGGGGCACACACAATGCAAAGGTATGCACAATCCATAAAGGTAAACAAATAACACTTCCAACACCAAGTTTCTTTTTTTTTAAATGGTACATGTATGCTTATTGTAGCAAAATGAAAGCTAGAGCTACAATTAGTGAACACACTTGGTTTCAAGTTTCTAAACTTGATACCTACTGAAATACCTGAATGTTAGACTATGGCAATGGTGCCACCGTTTCTGACGTAATGCAACGCATATTCTGCTCAGAGCAGAAGTAGCTTGCACTGGCCTGCAGCCTGCAGTAAACAATACCAGCTCGGCCCGTTCTAGCTTCAGAATACTAGTGTCTCTTGATCTGTTCTGCTGTCATAATGTAACGTAATTCACTTACGTTTCGGATATTGCTTTTCCATATTGACACATTAAATCGTGTTTTCGTGTGGCGTGTAACAGTTACGGTCATCTAGTCGATATGCTCACCTTCAGCAACGAAGAAAGTCTTGATATTATTTTAATTTACGGCGAATGTCCCAGAAATGCTACCGCAGGGGTGGTATTGTGCGCTGAACGCTACCCAGATCGACGGTGTGCTTCGCCTCCTACCATTGCCAACATCTGCACGAAACTCATGGAAACAGGAAGCTGGGCTCTACAAAGCGACAACGTACAAAGACAGCGACTGGCACTGGACACGAAGTTGATGATCTGGCTGTGAGCAGAATTTTTCAAAGGCATCTGTTTCATCCGTTCCATATCTCAGTGCACCAGGAACAGTACGTAATGACTGAAGCGCGCATTGTATTCTGTCGTTTTGCATTTCAGCTGTTACAAGGTAATCCAGCATTCCTAAGTAATACGTTTACGGAAGAAGCTTCATTTACAAATTATGCTCATGCATTTGCCAAGTTTAATCAACGAAATTGGAGTGTCAATGTTTGGTGCGGTATCATTGATAACCATGTTCTAGGTCCCTAGTCTATCAGGGAACATTAAGCGGACAGCGATATGCATCATTTCTGCAACACATTCTAGCCCTCCTCATGGAGGGTGTGGGATTGTAAACGGGCTTATCAATGTGGTTCCAGCATGATGGATGTCCCGCACATTATGCCCAAGTTTCCAGAGACGTTGTGGACGTGCAGTTTTTGCAAATAGGTAGATAGGACGGGTAGGTCCTGTACGATGGCCAGCTTGGTCCCCAGACTTGACGCCATTAGACTTCTTTCTCTGGGGTACAGTAAATAAGTGTGTGTCAAAAGTCACCAACGACAGTAGAGGATGTGCAGCATCGTGTTACTACGGTGTGTGCGGCAGTATCTGTAGAAACACTGCAATCCATGCAACACTCTCTTGTTACCAAATTCTAAGTGTATTGATGCAAACGGAAGGCACTTCGAACATCCGTGGAAATGACGCGGTATTATCGGAAAAGACACTACTGCTGATTTGTTATTATTATTATTATTATTATTATTATTATTATTATTATTATTATTATTATTATTATTATTATTATTATTATTATTATTATTATTATTATTATTATTATTATTATTATTATTATTATTATTATTATTATTATTATTATTATTATTATTATTATTATTATTATTATTATTATTATTATTATTATTATTATTATTATTATTATTATTATTATTATTATTATTATTATTATTATTATTATTATTATTATTATTATTATTATTATTATTATTATTATTATTATTATTATTATTATTATTATTATTATTATTATTATTATTATTATTATTATTATTATTATTATTATTATTATTATTATTATTATTATTATTATTATTATTATTATTATTATTATTATTATTATTATTATTATTATTATTATTATTATTATTATTATTATTATTCTTATTCTTATTCTTATTCTTATTCTTATTCTTATTCTTATTATTATTATTATTATTATTATTATTATTATTATTATTATTATTATTATTATTATTATTATTATTATTATTATTATTATTATTATTATTATTATTATTATTATTATTATTATTATTATTATTATTATTATTATTATTATTATTATTATTATTATTATTATTATTATTATTATTATTATTATTATTATTATTATTATTATTATTATTATTATTATTATTATTATTATTATTATTATTATTATTATTATTATTATTATTATTATTATTATTATTATTATTATTATTATTATTATTATTATTATTATTATTATTATTATTATTATTATTATTATTATTATTATTATTATTATTATTATTATTATTATTATTATTATTATTATTATTATTATTATTATTATTATTATTATTATTATTATTATTATTATTATTATTATTATTATTATTATTATTATTATTATTATTATTATTATTATTATTATTATTATTATTATTATTATTATTATTATTATTATTATTATTATTATTATTATTATTATTATTATTATTATTATTATTATTATTATTATTGTTACTATTACTATTACTATTACTATTACTATTACTATTATTATTATTATTATTATTATTATTATTATTATTATTATTATTATTACTATTACTATTACTATTACTATTATTATTATTATTATTATTATTATTATTATTATTATTATTATTATTATTATTATTATTATTATTATTATTATTATTATTATTATTATTATTATTATTATTATTATTATTATTATTATTATTATTATTATTATTATTATTATTATTATTATTATTATTATTATTATTATTATTATTATTATTATTATTATTATTATTATTATTATTATTATTATTATTATTATTATTATTATTATTATTATTATTATTATTATTATTATTATTATTATTATTATTATTATTATTATTATTATTATTATTATTATTATTATTATTATTATTATTATTATTATTATTATTATTATTATTATTATTATTATTATTATTATTATTATTATTATTATTATTATTATTATTAAATAGGGTCTGCTTGTTTGTATCTGTGTTTTTGTGAACAGCATAATTCAAATACAAAGCGTAGATTAAATACCAAACTAGAACTTTTGAGTTCAGCATCTATCATAATACGAGACCAAAACTTTCCAAAAAAAGTCTCTTCCTAAACTACAACCAGCATTTAACATTTTTGAAATTCTAAATCTCTCATTAATGACTCCTACGTTTTTGAGAGGATTACCATATGCTAAGAATCGTTTCAGACAAAATGTAACTATTGAATTACATTTGTATAACCTATAGCCTCTAAAAGGCTCTCTATCTTAAATGGCCTTTGCACAACTCTAAACTTTAAGGCAGTCAAAATCTTATGGAAAATTGCACAAAACAAAAATAGATAAAATAAATAATATATTAATAAATAAAATAAGTGGAATAACATAAAACAATTATGTTGAACAATTGTGTTTGTGAGATAACCATTTACGAGATATTTCTTATTGGTATGAAATTTCCAGCACGTATACCCCTATAAAGTGAGATATTGTTATTCATTTTAATTTTGTCTGCTACATATATTAAGCACGGAATTCGACCCAAAAATTCTAAACCGAGAATAGAGGGAAAAACGTCTTTTGAGACTCTTTGAAAAAAAAATATATGTTATAAAAACTTTCCGTGTATTAGTGTGCCTTTAAACAGGATAACTCTCTAAAGATGCGACATGTACTTCTTCAGAAAATACACGCAGACTACCCCGTATATATAATTTTTCTAAAACTTTTAAATACTAAAACATGTAGAAATTTTGATTTAATACCAATTTAAGATATTTTTATGAAAATGGAATATGTATTGTGACTTTGTGGGTTCGTAGAATTAAGAGTCTAAATTGCAGAAAAGCAAAATGTTCTTTATTTCCGTAGAAGTACACTTACAGTAGCAGAATTACGTCACATACACGATTACAATCTTCCAAGTTCGTTGACCACAACAAAGAGCTCACTTTCAAAAGACGCCAGTTCCAATTACAACTTTTGTGACGACTCTGTTTACAACTACTGTTTACGACGACCCACTCCCATGTCACGAATGAAATGAAATGTGTGCTGTTTAACGCCCGCTTTTACTACATACGGCACCGCAGGCGGTGACACTGATGATACATGAGAAGAAGATGGAGCACCGGTGGAATGAGATGGCGGGGGAAACCGGAGGTCCCGGAGAAGGCCCGCCCCAGCGCTGAGGTGTCCACCACAAATCTCACTTTGCGGTCGCCTGGGAACGAACCCGGGCCGCCTTGGTGAGAGCCAAGCGGTCTAACCACAGAGCCACGGCGTAGCCTGACGTGTCACGATCTCATATATATATGACTGTTCGAAAACAAACAAGAAACCGAATGTCCTCTATCTATCAAGATGTTACTAGAAAGTTCCATTTATCTCTTTATTTGTTTCCGCAGACCTTTATCTCCGTGCTATCTTTATCAGTTCCAGTAAGCTCTTTATCTCCGTGATACATTACATGATCACGATAACGATAACAATAATAATAATAATAATAATAATAATAATAATAATAATAATAATAATAATAATAATAATAATAATAATAATAATAATAATAATAATAATAATAATGATGATGATGATGATGATGATGATGATGATGATGATGATGATGATGATGATAATGATGATAATGATGATGATGATGATGATAATGATGATAATGATGATAATGATGATGATGATGATGATGATAATGATGATAATGATGATAATGATGATAATGATAATAATAGTAATAATAATAGTAATAATAATAATAATAATAATAATAATAATAATAATAATAATAATAATAATAATAATAATAATAATAATAATAATAATAATAATAATAATAATAATAATAATAACAATAATAATAATAATAATAATAATAATAATAATAATAATAATAATAATAATAATAATAATAATAATAATAATAATAATAATAATAATAATAATAATAATAATAATAATAATAATAATAATAATAATAATAATAATAATAATAATAATAATAATAATAATAATAATAATAATAATAATAATAATAATAATAATAATAATAATAATAATAATAATAATAATAATAATAATAATAATAATAATAATAATAATAATAATAATAATAATAATAATAATAATAATAATAATAATAATAATAATAATAATAATAATAATAATAATAATAATAATAATAATAATAATAATAATAATAATAATAATAATAATAATAATAATAATAATAATAATAATAATAATAATAATAATAATAATAATAATAATAATAATAATAATAATAATAATAATAATAATAATAATAATAATAATAATAATAATAATAATAATAATAATAATAATAATAATAATAATAATAATAATAATAATAATAATAATAATAATAATAATAATAATAATAATAATAATAATAATAATAATAATAATAATAATAATAATAATAATAATAATAATAATAATAATAATAATAATAATAATAATAATAATAATAATAATAATAATACCCAATAAATAGAATTATTCAAAGTGATTATCGAATGAAGAGGACTTCAACGTTATTCTTAGAAAATTCCATATATATGTTATTCGTCATGTGAATATCTTCGATCAAAATCGTTTTAGCTACCAGTGACAAACTGCAAATTTTCTGAAGATCTACCATATAAACAATAGATTGGTGTGATGAAATATTCTTGAAAATCTTTCAGCATCTTTGGAACATAGAGAAGTTATTTGGCTGGTTTGGTATCTAATCAACTTTTCTAAGGTATCCTGTTCATGCAAATTAAACATATGGAGCGTTCTTTAAAAAGTGTTAATTTAAGAAGTCCCAGAACGTGTATTTCCTTCATATTCACTGAAATGTAATATTTGTTATGCTTAATATACTTACACAGTAGAACAAAAGGGAATAGCGAATTGCAGTTGAGCAAAGTAAAAATTGCTTGAACATTCAAATCATTGCTAAAGAATGTCTCAGAAATCTTGAACGCTTCAGTATACACCTATATTAATTTACATTAACCTTGTGTTTAAACGAAATCTATACTTTTTTGAAATAAGTCTTTATCTATTACGGTTTACAAGTTAAGTAAAGATCATTCAGGAGGAAGAGGATTTCCAGAAAATGGGTATTTATATTTCATTTATCATGTTAAGGTATACGAGGTGCGTGCAGGTTATAACACCAATATTTTTTCAGGACTGGGACCAGATAGATCTTCTAAGTTTTTTAAAAATACACGTGGACACTCTGTGAATGAGTGACAGAGATAGCAGCACTGTACAATGCATAGAACTCTAGTGGCAGCGACGAGAGTTGCGACTGCTTTTGATGATTAAAATGGCGACGTTTTCATTGCAAGAACAGAGTGTCATCATTCGGTTTCTCCATTTTCTTGGTGCTGAACCTATTGAAATTCATCGCAAGTCGAGTGAGGCATGTGGTGATGATACCATGGATGTGTCTAATGTACGTTCCTGGGTGCGACAGTTCAATGACGGCAGAACATAGTGTGACAACAAACCAAGACAGTCACAGCCTCGCACCAGCCGCTCTGACGACATGATCCAGCGAGTGGAGAACATTGCTTCAGGGGTTCGCCGATTAAGCATTTTCATATCTCCATGCACGATTATGTGCAGATCCCACCGAAATGCAATTTTGGAGGGGATCACTGCAACTGTCTCGGTTTGTACAGTGCAGCCATCTCTGTCACGCATTCACAAAGTGTCCACGTCTATTTGGAAGAAAAAAAAAAAGTTGTTCTCTGGTCCCAGTCATAAAAAAATAGGAGGTGCTATAACTTGAATGCACCTCGTAGTTTATTAATAATTTTGAAAAAAAAATTAAAACTGCTCTTTAGTTAGGGAGACATCGACTTCAGCACACCTTTCCAATGAAATATAAACAATGAACCTTTGGGTGGAGTATAATACCAGCCTTGTACTCCATATAATAAAGTAATAGAGGAAGGAAAGGAAAGCACAACATTGTTCATGCATTTAGCTACTAAACTGCCAAACTTCAATTACATATGACTGTTGTTTATTACCTGAAGCGAAAAACATGCCTTCCTGATGGAATTAGTGCTGCTCTCGTTCTCTTTCTCGTCAATACTCCATCTGCTGATCTTCTGCATCTTCACTAGTTGGTGGTAGTTCCTCAGAGGTTTGCTCTGCTTCTCGCGGAGCCCCAATGAAGTTACCCTCTGCTTCACGAAGTGTTTCATCCTGGTTATTTTCCTGCAGCATTGACAGTGTGTCAGTTTCTGTTCCGGTATATGGATCGAATTTGTTTGTTAGACCTAGCTGATTCTCTTTTCTGTTCCATTTTGTACTAAATTGACCTTGTCCATTAAGCTCTCGGCTTTCTCTTGTCAATTCATCTACGATTTTGGAAGTTGGTGAGTGAATGCTCTGTTGTTCTTCGTCCACGTCAGAGTTTTCCCCCAAACTGGCTAACCTCTGGCTACTTATGTAGCTGTTTCTTAGCTGCTGGCTATCACTCTGGTCTTCCGAACCTTCGTACTCATAATTATTCTCAAAATATGGCGTTTCATTTTCGTCTTCTCCAGACTCTTTATCATTACTGGAGAGCGTTTCGCTTTCTGAATTCTCCGCTCTCCTTGCGGTAATTTTGTTTTTATTATATTCGGATGTTAATAAACCGGATTTACTCAACATTTCCAACTGATGACTTCCTAGTCTTTGTCTTCTGCTCTCCTCTTTGTCTAATTCACCTTCAGAAACCTGACGTTTACGTGGGACTTCCGAAATCACAGCCCCATTATCTTCGTTCTGATTTTGTTCCAGGTTAACTTGAACATTACTTTGTTCTAATGCTGGTGTTTCCATACTCTCCTCATATGTTTCTTCTACTTTATCCTCCTGCATTGCTTGATTGTTTTGTTTCATGCTATCTGGGTCTTCCAAATACTTTTCCTTATTATCCTCGTTAAGAGCCTGGTAATTTTCGTTTCCCAGGTTATCAGCACTTTCCTGTACATATGCTGCGTTTTCTTTGTCCATTGTTCCTTCTTGATCTATAACGGTTCTCTCCTGCTTTGCATTTCCTCCACCTAATAATATGCTGCCACCGGATAGGTGTTTGTGTTGTTCCGGTGATACTCGATCCAGGTATTCTTGGCTTCCAAATCTTTGAGTGTGTCCTTTTTTGTAAAAATCTGTAGCACTACGAGCAATTTTTGACGAAGGCCTTAGTGATTGTGTATTACCATGTCTATGTGGAGAGCCATGGCTATCAGAGAATGTTGCCTTACCTTTATGTGCCAATTTTACTAAAACTTTCCTTGTTGTTTTTCTCTCTCTTTGTACATTTTTCACATTTCCCTCCACTTGATTTTCGTTATTTTCTATTGCTGACTGTTTTTCCCCAGGTATGGCTTCTTGATCGTATCTATCTTCAGAATAATCACTTATAGTTTCTTCCTGCATCGGAGTCTCACCATCCTGTTCGTACTCTTTGTCATCGTAAGTTGTATGTTCTTCCTCTTTGCTGTTCGGGAAATGTTTGTGCTTTTCATAATTTGATTTTTTGTTGGAGCATTGTCTTTTATCTTCTAGAATACTTCGTTGGTTTTTATTTACCAGAAACTGGTTTTTGTTCGTTGATAGTGCTTCTTCTTTTTGACCTACAGCTACTGCAGATAAAGGAACAAAATTATTCTTTGCATGTCTCTTATGGACTACAGCAGAGTTTCTTTCATCTGTTGATCTGAGACTTTGTTCTCGGTTCTGTTCATATTTAGTTGCAGATCTGATAGTGTTTTTCGTAGCTTCCTCTTGCACCTGATCTAAATCGCGAACACTGTCCTTTTCTGGTGAGTGTAATTGTTTACTTCTAGATGATTCTCTTAATCTGTCTGCAGACCACCCCAGTTTACCCCTATTGCCAAATGAGGAGTGCTTATTTATTCGCTGTTGCTTTTTCTCCCAGTCTTTTACCATCTGATCAACAGTAGATTGGGGAATATTTGAATAGAGAATTGGTATATTGCTGGGAGGTGAACCCGGCTGCTTCTCTAAAGTTTTGTTCGAAGACTTTTCATGTTCTGGTACTGCCGTAGGAGGGGATGACCCTTGGGTGTTATTCTCTCTATTTATTTGAGAGAGATTTAGGTACATATTGGTCTCAGTAACCGGAGTGGTGTCGACTTGAATGTCCGACCAGGGTAGCCGGCGTCTGCCACTGGGACACTGCTGGGACTTATCGGCGGCACCTCGAAATCTGGTGCGTATTTTGGCTTGATATCTTTGGCTGTACTCTTTATCTCTCTCCCTGAAAAAAGTTTCAATTTATTTAGTAAAGGTTAAACAAAAATCAGAACAAATGCTATTTTTCGTATGTTTAAATTTCAACACTGAGTGGAACATTATATTAAACAAAGCTATATAAATAAGCACCTTATGTTAGTAAACCTGGGTCAGCTGCATCATTGTATGTTGAGAAACAAAAGCTTCTTGGTCGTTAAATGGGTTATAACTCATTTTCATTATAACTTGTGTCATATAAACAAAATATTCCATATTTGAGTACACAGCTTCCCATTATTATCGAACTTCTAACGTTAAAAGATCTATAAGTATAAGCAGATTATATTTGTGTCTGTTACCTAAACATTTATGAGCTTTCGGGGCAATCAAAGCACTTAAATATGTACAACACAGCATAATTCTAGGTTCTGTGATTGAATAACGTACCCAAATAAAATATATTAACTTAGAAGCGGTCATTTTTTTAATAATGAATTTTCTGTCTTGAGTGGTTAGAAGAATACATGTGACTAAAAGTAAAAAAGCTAAATTGCAAAATAAAACGAAGTCCGGTGGATAAACAACCGTTTTAAGTTTTGAAATCTCTTGCTCTCGTTAACCTTCATTTGTAGGTTATTTGAATCTGGAATTTAGCTATGACATTGTGGTTGACAGAAGTAAACCTGTTATAACGCTCCATTGTCGACTGCTCTCGTTCTAATAATTTACAGCCTGCTTCAAAGGTAACTTAGTCCGTTGTTTTCCGGGACAATATAATTTTCAAATTAAGTTTTTTTTTAAAGTTTTAATAGAAGGAAGAGATGTAGCTTTATTAAAAGGTTTAGCAATTCGATTAGCTGCTAATATAATTGCAGGACACCTTTTAATAACTCTTACGTGAATTAGCATCAGTAATACATTTCATTAGCGTATCAACCAAACAATTATGGTCATAATTTCAGTAAGTAAACCTCTATAGTAAAACTATAATAATTATGAACATGCAAGAAGCCACACCTTTTCATATAGCAGGAACATCGGCACTGCTTGCAGTTAAAACTGCAATTTAGACAGTAAATTGGTAATGCCGGTGTTACACTGTTTTCATCCTACCTCGAATTTCACCATTTCATTGTATCATAAACCTTCAAGACAAAAGACGTTCTCATGAGACAAAGACAGTACATTCAACAGGGAAAGCTCTTGCAGCATACATCATGTATAGATGCATCGAGTGACGTACTTACCTACTGCGAGCGTCCATATTTACCTAATATACTATTATGTGCCTTAGAAATTGTTTTGCCACAACCACCCTGAAATACCTCCAGAACCCTTCACTACCCCTTCAACTAGTAATCTCTAGATTGATTATGCTTGGCGGCCATTTTCTGCCTTTGGACGTCTACTACCCCTGCCATTTTAACTTGTATTCGCTCTCTAACACCATGTATCAGCAATATGTGGCGTGATCGTTCTGTCTTTCTTTATATATTTATTCCTACTTGAGAAGACAAGAGTTGGAAAACTGAAACAAGGAATATCTCGGACATCGTTCATTGCACAGCTCATTTTATATGAATCGGTGTTTTAATAAGTTTTACATATTTTATGTAGTAAGGTGTTGTCTATAGTCGTCATGCTAGTCTCCAGTTCCCGAGGTTGTTGTCTCAAACCTGGCAAAGGATGATGGATGTTTTACACCGTAAAAAGCCTTAGCATGGCTTCCTCCGACAGCTAAGAAAAGCCAGCAGGTATGTGTCAGAGTTACCTACGTAAGTGAACCTCTGAACTTGATAAAGAGGCCGCTGAGCAAAATTGAGCTGTATTTCACGCCCAACCTAGAACGGATAGCTAAGAACCGCACCAGTTAAAGAGCGTCCAATAATTGAAACATTCTTTTTCTTTCTTTCCATCTTTGTTTCGTTCGTTGCTCCATTCTTTCTTGCTTCCTTCTTTCATCTTAGTTCCTTCTTTCTTTCCTTCCTTCTTTACTTCTTTTTTGCTTCCTTCTTTGCTTCCTTCTTTCTGTCCTTTTTCCTTCTTATTTCCTTCTTTCCTTCATTCTTTTTCCATTCCTTCTCTCTTTCTTTCCTTCCTTGCTCCCTTCTTTCCTTCTCTTTCTCTCCTTCTTTCCTTCCCTCCTTTATTTCTTTCTTTCCTTTTTATTTTCCTTATTTCTTTCTTTCTCTGCTTGTTTCATTACTTCATTATTTCTTTCGTTCTTTCTTTCTTTCCTTCCTTCTTTCTTTCTTTCTTTCTTTCTTTCTTTCTTTCTTTCTTTCTTTCTTTCTTTCTTTCTTTCTTTCTTTCTTCTTCCCTTCTTTCTTTCCTTACATGCTTCTTTCCTTCCACCCTTCTTTGTTTGTTCGTTTCTCTGTTTCTTTCTTTCTTTCTTTCTTTCTTTCTTGTATATTTGTTATACAAATATTGGGGGAATAAGGCCTTCTGAGGACGTTGTCAGAATATTTATGTCATACATTTCCATTGTCATAAAAATGTTTTGATGATAATCATTAAAGCGTTTTTGAGAAAATAGAAACGTTCTAAAAAGTTTCATGTAATGCATAATCTGGAGTGGGCGGACATGTTTTGAAAACCCTCGGGTCGTTTCGTTGGAGGATGCAAAATAATGTTAGTTTAGGGTATTTGCATGTTTCATTCCTTGATAGTTTAAGATATGCATGTAAGTAATAAATTTCTTCCACAGTGTAAGTAGTTGATTGCGGAACTCTTATAGTGGCTACAAAGGTACATTTAAGGAGTTAATGTATATTTAACTAATTTGTGCATATTTATGCATGTATTTTACTTTTTAGCAATGACTGGTACAAACATTTCCCCCTGATGCTTTAAGAAGAGGATATGAGAAAATTTCTTTTACTGATCTGTTTGCGTAGGGCTAAAGGTATCACGTTTCTAAATCCAAAAGTTCGCGGAAAATGAGAACATAACTATCACTTCCCGATATAAAAATATACCACTCAGCATCTTAAAACTGAATAGTGTTCAACAATCATTCGGGCATTAAAGTTCGGTTGGGCCGTTGCATCATAAAGCTTGATGCGGTTTACATTAACGTTGCAAACAAAGCCATGTGCCGCAACGATAACATCTCTAAGAATCAAAAATTGTCATTTTCGCTTAAATTTTAAACTTGTACTAACATATTGCTAATCGTAATTTCTGAAGTGTGAATGTTAGGAAAGAGAAGAGAAGTAAAGCCTATTTGCCTCAACAGTAAATCCCACTCTTAACAGATGGAAATATAGTAGTGTGCAACTGTGCTATTCCTTTTTGTATTTTCAGAATATTTTAGAATGGATCCTATTTTCAAGTTAGTCGCTTTTGGTTTTATTTAAAATAAACCCATATTATTTGTATAACCATATTATTTGTTAAAGGTCCCGTGCAACAACATATTATAGATTACACAACATCTACAAACATCTTCTCATAGAACTATACAAATACTTTAAGTGACAATAGAATTGTTTCTTCCAGAAAACGGTGAAAAAGACTTAATTGTCTATTGCAATAAAGAGGACTAATACTAAAATAGACTGGAAGAGAGATTAATAAATGTTAATTAGTTGGTGCCTATTTTGAAGAACTTACTGTTTGATTAATTTATCAACAAAATTAATGAATTGTATTAATATTATTCATTATTTGTTACTACTATTTGATTACTTCAATATTAATAAATTGGAGGAAGGTGAAATAATGTAATTTATTTTAAATACAATAAATATTATAGATGCAGGCATATACTCATACTTTATTGTGCATAATAACCCGGGCTCTAATTATTATCATCACTGATGTATTACATTACTGTAACGCCTGGGAGTTAGGGTACTTACAGAGTTATGTTTTAGAGGTGGCGCGTGACCTTGCTCGGAGGTGCACGATTGACGTCATGCAAATCAGTGGTAGGGGTAAAATCTCTTTCACCAACGGATTGGTGATAAAGCTAGTGGGTTAGATGACATTATTAAACTGTCACCTCGTTTTCTTCCAAATGAACAAACGGGCTCAACCATAAACCTGCGCAACATTACGTCATACTTCACGTCTAAAGTTACCCCTGTAGCTACCGGCAAAGATATCTGGTGTGTTGCACTCACATGGCTTTCTCTGCTCACTCTCTACAGATTATTCTTACAAGCACCTATTCTTCTATGTACTTCATGTTAATTAAGAAAATCATTTTCACAATTGTTTTAGTACATATTCCTCCTTTAGATACGAAGGGATTACTGGATACAGTATAGAGCCGCCTTATGATGTGTTTGAATTTCCACTCTCTATGCACAGAGGCAAGATTTTATGGTGACAATTATTTATAAAATTAGCATTAATTTCGCGCACATTTTCTTGGAGAATTAATGAGTAATGACATGGCGGAAATGAAAAGTAGTAGGTAACTAGAGTAACACAACTGTTAAAACAGTTTTTTCCCAAATTAAGATATTTTATTTAAAATCAGCAGAGAGTAAGTAGCATGAATAAAGTAAAATATCACGCATCAGACACAGCCAAACTGCAGCATACAACAAGTTGTGATAGTTTCGCATTTCTTACTTGTTCTTTTGTTGTCACAACTAAGTATATGTACAGAAAAAATTCTTACTGTCAGCGTTTGACATCGGCAACCAAAGACATTGAAAGGACTCTTCACAGAAATTGCGGTCAAGTGTGGTGTTACCACATCTAACCTGTTATTGGTAACACCATGGCTTTGCTGTTCAACAATTTCACAAAAGCTCTTTGTAACAAAGAAGCAAATCAGAATCACAAGTAATACCCCTAGTTTTAAATGCATTTAGTTGTTTAAATGCTGCCATTGCATGATCTAAATCACCTACACTTGATTTAGTAACTAGTCTAGAAGCCTCAAGCAATTGATATGAAGCTTTTATGGTTATATCAGTTTATTTTGCCGTAATGTAGTTCAATTTAGACAAAGTCATACGGCAGCAAGCTTCTAGATTCACTTCTACTGCTTCTCTAACACTGTGATCCATGATATGATCTACAAGTGCACTTACTCTGTTTCCAAAGTGACCACTCTAATGTTTCACATTTGGCTTTCATCGAGTTAATTCGGAATAGAACATGAACCAGCGGTTTTTGTTTAGTTTGAAATTCTAATATTGGATCTGTTAACATTATGCAATTTTCAGAAACAAATGTTGCCTGTACCTTTACAATATTGCATCACTTGGCATCGCAAAAATGATCATTTAACATATTTTGCACAGGAACTGAGAGCTTTTCCTTTTTTAGAAAAGAAATCGACAATTGCATCAAAATAGCTCACAATGTAAACACCGAATTAAACCAGCGATACCAGGGTGACAGTACACGCAATGGGAACAATTATCTTCTAAATCTGGGGGGTTTTCAGTGAGGGGGTTTTCAGTGAGTTTGTATTGATTTGTTAACTTTCGGGCATTTCGGAACACATTCTTAAGCCCTGAGAGACAACATTTTCATGTTAATGAAATGTCTGAGAGTAGCTTCCAAGAAGTTCAGCACCTTCTCAGTACCTTCATACAGCATAATAGGAGTTTTTTCTGTGCACGGTGTGCTATCCAGTAAATAACATTTCCAGTTAGCATACGACAAACAGTTCTCAGAAACACAGACCAGCCGGGTGCTGTGGTGTCAGTTTGTTGCAACGCTCCTGTTATTTCAGCGCGCATAATTATGTCACTTTATTGGCTTTGTTGAGTATTATATTTTATCTCCCTTTCCTTAAGTTTGTAAGCATATTTTTCATGCTGGTTGAATTCAAATAATATTTATGTAATTTGCAATAAATGTAAATTTTTTCTATGCAGACTAAAAATATTTGAAATTTGCTCATTTATCGTCAAAAGATATATTATTCTCGAAAAAGGAGATATTCCAGAAAATTCACGAAAAAATTGTCAGAAACCAAGACTAACCTATGCATGACCAAGAAAAGATATGTGGGGAAGAATTGTGACTTTCCATTGGAGAAAAGCAAAAACGTTTTAAATTGGAAACCATTAAGGCCGACTATTTATCACATCCATAAGACCCATTTTTCAGAAAATTGAAATATTTCGAACAAAAAATTTCATCAAAGTAAGCAGTTTGTGGTAAGGAGTTTCATTGAAGATTTTCCAGTCATATTCTTGAAAGATGTTGAGTTTCGTATTTAACCGACCTTTGTTTTTAAAACTACGCTTTACAGGTGAGCTTGCGCGGTCGCAAGCTGTGATTTGTAATATATTATATAAATTATAAATTCACTTTGGTTTCTTTCATTCTTTCTTTCTTTCTTTCTTTCCTTTTTTTTTGTTTGTTTATTTCTTTATTTCCTTCTTTCTTCTTTTCTTTCTTTCTTTCTTTCTTTCTTTCTTTCTTTCTTTCTTTCTTTCTTTCTTTCTTTCTTTCTTTCTTTCTTTCTTTCTTTCTTTCTTTCTTTCTTTCTTTCTTTCTTTCTTTCTTTCTTTCTTTCTTTCTTTCTTTCTTTCTTTCTTTCTTTCTTTCTTTCTTTCTTTCTTTCTTTCTTTCTTTCTTTCTTTCTTTCTTTCTTTCTTTCTTTCTTTCTTTCTTTCTTTCTTTCTTTCTTTCTTTCTTTCTTTCTTTCTTTCTTTCTTTCTTTCTTTCTTTCTTTCTTTCTTTCTTTCTTTCTTTCTTTCTTTCTTTCTTTCTTTCTTTCTTTCTTTCTTTCTTTCTTTCTTTCTTTCTTTCTTTCTTTCTTTCTTTCTTTCTTTCTTTCTGTCTGTCTGTCTGTCTGTCTGTCTGTCTGTCTGTCTGTCTGTCTTTCTTTCTTTCTTTCTGTCCGTCTGTCTGTCTGTCTTTCTTTCTTACTTTCTTTCTTTCCTTCTTTCCTTCCTTCTTTCCTTCCTTCTTTCCTTCTTTCTTTCTTTCGTTCGTTCTTTCTTTCTTTCCTTAATTCTTTCCTTCTTTTTTCTTTCCTTCTTTTCCTTCATTCTTTCCTTCACTATTTCTTTCTTTCTTCCTTCCTTCCTCGACGACATATGTCTTTATGGCTTCGGATTAAGGAAGCGAAACTCGGATGAGATAGAGAAATCCAGGATTGGTGATCAGCCCGTTGTCTGGAATGCGAGTGAAAGAACTACATGAACGAAATGAGGGCGAAATGGACGAAAAGAAAGATGATAATGGAGCAATTGGTGGAATTATGTCAGCGGAAATCAGAGATACCGGAGGAAACCCGACCCATCGCCGTATTGTCCTCCAAAAATCTTATATGCGGTCGCTTGGGATCAAACCCGAACCGCATTTGTCAGAGTCAAGCAGTCTATCCGCTCGGACACTTCGCGGCCAGGCACATATTTATTCCACCCAAAAATTTGAATACAATTAATGGTCCCAAGTATCTATAAAAATCATTCTAACGTTCCGCTATGTGTGTATGTGTGTACGTGCGTGTGCACGTTGTGTGCGTGTGCGTCTGTGTGCGCGTGCGTGTGTGGGTATATGTGAGTGTGTATGTATGTATATGTATGTATATGTATGTGTGTGCGTTTGTGTGCGTGCGTCTTTGCGTCTGTGAGTGTGTTCGCGTGAGTGGTGTGCGCGTGCGTCAATGTGTGCCCGTGCGTGTGCGTGTGTGCGGGTGTGTGTGAGTATCATATCCTAAAAGCGAAAGGTCGTTTAAATACTACATTTGGTATTTAAGTTCAGCTTCTTCCAAGGAGATGCGACACGAGGTTTAAATAATTCCTCCACCTCAAACTAAGCTTATATGGAATATTTGATTTTCCAAAATGTGATTTCCCCAAACATTGCTGTAACGATTTTTATGAAAACACCATATGTTTAAGACATCTTCATGAAAAATGAAATGGACATATGTTGAGTTTTCTCGGAGGAGCCTTTAAAGTTCTCTTTATTCTAGTTGACTTTCGCTTAAAGTTAAACTGCAAGAATTAGATAAAATCTCAGTACACAGAAAAACGAAGATGTTAATGCACACAATTTATTTTAGTGGAAGTAGGCATTTTTGTTATGTTCTTTGTTATTGCTTTGAGTTTTTAAGCTCACCTTTCTAAGACAAAAAGCCGTTACTCCTTTTTTTTTTTTTCTTGTCCTGGTCATGCAAGGCGAATTGAATGTCAAACCACCACAATGCGACTAGCTATTCAACGATGTAACTATCGCTTAAAGATAATTTATTGCCATATTATTTTTGCATGTAAAAAGTGGAATAAAATAAGTTCTTAAAAAACGTTATTTTTAAATGAGAAGATCTGAAAGGTATATTTCCAGAGAAATCATGCTCTCGAAATGTTGGGTGCAATGCAATATCTTCTGTACTAATTACTTGGGAGAGAAAGTAAAACAGCTCACAAGGTATTTTTACGGTATATTCCCTTCTAGATACATTTTTGAATCCACAGACTATTAAATGTGTCCCTTATCGTTACAGCTGTTCTCGAAAAATTAAAACACAAAGCAACCGTTCTTTTTAAAATGTGCTTTGAGCCGACAGGATTTCATGATAAGCTTCGTCTTCCACCTACAAAAGTACCTGAATACAGTACAAAACTCAGCTTGTTTCAGATCTCAGGGATGAGCGGAGGCATAAACACACTCACAGATGGTAGTGATTCACGATATCAAGTTTTACGATGCAACTTTGTAGAAAACCTCTGGCTTCTAATATATTGGAAATATAAAACTGATACGATAATGTTTTGTATATGTACATTTTTGATTTCAGAATGGAAGGAATTAAATCTGTATAGTTCAATCAATCAAAATATAGTATTGCTCTAGTTTTGAAAACATTAAGTTCCTATGGGATGCTATCCTAAGGTAGATAAAATAAAATAAGTATATTGTGAATCTTGATACCTTCTTTGATACTTCAGAATATGTATTCTGAGTTTTGTGATTTAATTAGCACATCTTTCATATGATACATAATTGTAGAGGTTCTTAGAACAAATGAAACAAAAATTAGAACAAAAATTAATGCCACATGTAAAAAACAAAACACTAAGTATTCAAAGCTTCAAGGTAATTTTAACTTAAAATAAAAACTTTTGTATATTTCTTGTTAATGGGAGCCAGTACCATAAAATAACTGGTATTCACCTATTCCTAACTTCTTGTAAGTAATTACTGTATTAAACAAGATGCTGATCTAAACTGCTTTCTAAGAACCGATTTCTAGCAACCACACTTAAAGTAGATAAAGGACATGCTTCAATTTTCTATGTTGTTTGCTGTGCTGATATATTAAGTGTGATACATTTAAATCGACTTGAAATATAATTTCCAATATTCAGTTATTTGTTAATGATGGACTTATGTTAGTAGTTTATGTCATTTATGCTTATTAAATAGTTGCTACACCAATCTAGCCGTTAAAAAGACCAATCAAATTATTCCTTAGTGTAACTGTATGTTTATATTTTATCTATGTTTCAGGAATGAGCTTAATTGATTTTATAGCATTTCTAAACAAGACTCTCCATACTGTGATTGTGGCAATTATGTTTATATTTATCCCTTTGGATGGTCAACCACTGTATTGAATATTGAAAATTATTACATATTTACAAAACAGGCCTTGTAGGCAATACTTCCATACTTACCTTCCAGTTAATACAATCGTATGTAAAAGTGGTAACTTAGGGAAAGACAATACACATATAGGGGCTTAAAAGATATATATATATTAAACAGGTTGTAGGCTAAATTAATCTACAGATCTAAACAGGGCAAGTTATTTATTATAGTTTAACTTGAAAATGTAATACCACCCTTTGGGTATGAAGTGAATAATACTGTACAACCTTGTAATCCCAAAATTCACGATGTAGAGTTTTATGAAGACGGTAATTCAAAGTTGGATGATAACTCTAATAATAATACTGGAAGGGACAATCTACATAAAATGTGAGTAATTAAATATGATTACAAAGATTCAGGACCTTATGTGGTAATCATAAATGGTAACCAGGGTAACGTGAGCAAAATTCATCCAAAGAAATTTGGTAGGATGATTTTCGAAAGTGGTTTTAAGGTAAAAGGTTAATTCCATTTGGGAGAAATAGATTGGAAATACACTTCAATACTTATATCAAGGCAAATAAATGCTTTGAGTCTAATTTAATTAAAAAAATTTTACCAAAAAGTTACATACCTTATTACAATTGTATCACAAAAGGATTAATTAAAGGAGTTCATATTGATATAACAGGACAGGAGCTAATCAAGAATTCTGTAAATGATTGTAATTATGAAATCATAAAAGGTTATAGGTTTTCATGAAAAACTGTGGATGATGAGGGTAACGTTACAATGGTATCTACTCAAACAGTATTAATTAATTTTAGATCTCAGATGTTACTTGCAAGAGTATTGATGTATGGCATCGCTAGTCCAGTATCAGAATTAAAGGAAGAAACTTTTGAATGCAAAAAGTGTTTCAGTTTTGTTCACTCAATGAAATGGTGTAGATATAATCAGTTATGCAAAAAAAACGCAGTAGAGATCATAATGTTAATAATAATTGTTCCTCGGATACAGTTTGCTATATTAACTGTGAAGCGAAACATAATTCTGAAGAGCATGGATGTCCATTTCAATTGGAAACTAAAATTTTGGAAACTATAAATAAAATGAGAATTTTGAGATTGGAAGCTATCCATCTCATAAAACAACAAGAATTCATACTGTTGCCGACCGCATTGCTGCGAGGAGGCGCGGCCGAAGCGCACAAAGAGATAGATTGTGCAGCGCGGAGATAAGGGAGAGATAGCGCAGCATGGAGATAAAAGCTTGCCGAAACAGCGAGAGACGGATAGCTGAATGGAAGTTTCGATTTCTTGTTTGTATCAGAACATTTCAGAAAGGTCTAGAAATATGAATGGTCGTATAAAAGAATGCCGTGACTACCAAGGGGAGTCGAGAGGTAATCAGAACTGCAAGTGCGTACAGCTGTGTTTTGAAAGTGAACTCTTGTGTTTGTGGGTGTGGCAGACGACCTTGGAGTCTATATTTGTGTATGTTACGTATTTATGTCTGTATTTGTGTATGGAAGGCCAGACAGCCCGTTGGGTCCAGAGGCTGCAGGAGTACGACTTCACCTCTGAACATCGTAGAGAGAAGAACCAGGGTAACGCAGACGCCGTGTCCCAAAGACCCTGCCCGGAAGAACAAGGCCAGTGCACAAGATTGGAAGAGAAGGAGCGTGCTGCAACTGTCAGTGTGGTCACGGCAGTGCCTGCGGAAGGCTGGGATAGCGCAGGCCTGAGGAGAAACCGAACGATCGAGAAACTCCAACAGCGCCACTAGTGGCTGAGGCTTCGAATGTCACGTGTACGTGGCGAGTCGCGGCCCCCAGACTAGGAGCCGGTGTCGTATGCAGCAGTACAACGTCGGACTGCCATTCGAACGCATCGCTGTCGACATAGCTGGACCATTCCTAGTGTCCGACCGAGATAATAAGTCCCTGATTTTTAATCTGATTTTTCTTACTCTTTGACATGTAAATAAAACTATTATAAATTAATCAATAATTTGCAAAAAATGATTTGAAACTATCTCCACCAACATTCGGAAGTTTGCGTTGCTATTTATTATTAAATCCCTTGATGGTGATCGGGGACTACCTTACCAAGTGGCCTGAGGTGTATACCATCCCGAACAAGGAGGCAAAGACCATCACAGACTGCCTCGTGGAGCAAGTGTACTGCCGTTTTGCCGTGCCGCTATAGCTCCACAGCGACCAGGGCACCATTTTTGAGTCTCGCCTGATGAAGGAGGCTGTGGAAAGGCTTGGGGTGAGACCCGCACAACCCCTCTACGTCCACATTTGGACGGCATGGTCAAGTTGTACATCAAGAACTTTGAAGTACAACTGAGGAAGGTCGTGGCCAGCCATCAGCGAGACTGGGACGTCAAGGTGCCGCTGTTCCTGCTGGTCTACCGCTCGTCAACACACAGCACCACTGGGATGACGCCAGCCAGCTTAATGTTCGGCCGAGAGTTACGCCTCCCTTGTGACCTGGCTTTTGGGAGACCCCCGAACGCAAAACAGCCAGCAATTGAGTATGTGGAGAGCCTCGTAGATCATCTCCACGACGTGCATGAGATAGCCCCTCAGAACATCCAGAAGGCGAGCGACCGCATGAAAACCCGATACGACAGGCAAGCCAACAGCCAAGGGTTCCAGCAAGGTGACCTGGTCTGGTTGTATCGCCCTACTTGGACCAAGGGACGCTGCCCGAAACTTCATGAAATGGACAGTATCGGGTGTTAAAGAGGATAAACGACGTGGTCTACCGCATCCATAAGGTGTCCCGAGAAAAAATGTTGGTGGTACGCCTGGATCGTCTGGCCCGCTACGATGTTGCTGTTTGGGACGACCGGTCTTGAGGAGGAAGCAGTGTCGCTGAGCTCATTGTTGCGAGGCGGCGCACCTTAAGCGCACAAAGAGGCAGAGTGTAGCGCGGAGATAAGGGACAGATAGTGCAGCGCTGAGACAAAAACTTGCCGAAACAGATAAAGAGACAGACAGCTGACTGGAAGTTTTGATTTCTTGTTTGTTACAGAACATTCCAGAAATGTCTAGAAATATGAATGGTCGTATAAAAGAAAGCCACGACTCGCTAAGGGGGAGTCGAGAGGTAATCCGAACTGCGTATGCGTACAAGTGTGTTTTGAAAGTGAACTCTTTTGTTTGTGGGTGTGGCAGACGACCTTAAGGGCTGTATTGGTGCATGTTACGTAAATCTGCTACTGTAAGGTTGACCAAAGTGTATTTCTACGGAAATAAAGAACATTTTGAATTTGTGCAACTTGGACTTGTAATTCTACGAACCGCGAAAGTTACAATATGCAGATAAAGCAAGAATGGTAGAAAGTAATAATACTGGCATTAGATTTCATACTTTATGTGAAGTAGCAGCCAAAGGGTTACAAAACATTAATGATAATTGTAATAATAGAGTACGTAGTAGACAAAGCATTCCTTAACTAAAAGGGCCTTATTTTTCAGCTCCTGATAGGAAAAAGGCGACTCTAGAGGTCGAGATACAACAGGAAACAAAGTCCACAATACAACCTATGTAATACCTTTACCCAAACAAATCCAAAAGAGGACAATAAGCAACTTAATAATCATAAGTACACAAACTCCAAATAAAATGTTGGATGTATGTAAATTGTACATTATGAGTTGGAATACTAGAAGTCTAAACACTAAAAAACAATAATTCCTTTCATAGAAGTGTTGAAAACATTGTTGTTGTAACAAATTAAATTTAAAGGGAGTCGATTAATGACACTAAACAACAAATACTTTTAAACTTTCCCGGAGCATGTTTCAGAGTCTATTTCCTCCATTGTCAACCAGAAATCGACTGGTTCTCAGTGGTGTAGCTGGCGATAAATTTTCATAGGTCTCCTCTGGTGGGGGTTCAAGGAACTTGCTGAACAAATCTTTCTGGGGGATGTCAAAATCGAATACTTGGTTCCTATTTTTTGAAATGAAGATTTGTTACCATGTGAACAGCTCTTGTTTTCCTGTTGTATGTTTAAGTAGTTTTGGTTCTGGATATATGTTGAAGTTTTTTTCCCATAAATGCGCGACAAATGCTGATTTTTCTAATTGTTTGTGTTGTAATGGTTGACTGGTGCTAGTTGAATTTGTTTTGAAGACTTTTTTTTTAATTTATCAAAGGTCCATGGACGGTAAGTGAATTTTTTGAAGATCATATTAGTGCCTGTAGCCGAGAGGTTTGTGGTTTCCTTTATTAGCTTCTTCTTCTTTGCTAATTTCACTTTTTTATTTATTAATGTTTTGGGAAAGTCATTTATCTGCTATTTAAATACTTTTGTTGTATTCTGTTGTATTATTCTGTTGTGACAGGGATGTTGACCAATCTGTGTGCTAAACTATTGAAGATTGCCTGTTTGTGGGATCTTGGGTTGTAGTCATTAGCTTTTATGTAGTTGTCCGTCTGTGTTGGTTTTCTGTAAATGCCAAAGTTTATTCTGGTTTTATTTCTGATTACTTTTAGATCCAAAAATGCTAAATACTCATCTTTTTCTATTTCTACAGTGTACTTGATGTTTTCTTGGGTATTTAAAAGTTTTAGTGCATCACTGATGTGCTTTTTTGTACTATTGCAAAGATGTCATCTGCATACCGTTGTCAAAACTTTGGCAACGATATGTAGAGGACATCTTTGCTATAGTATTAAAAAAGACATGACAGGCAATCTTCAACAGATTAACACATAGACTGGTCAACATTCCTCTGACAACAGAAGAATACAAAACAGAACACAACAGAATTATTTAAATAGCTCAAAAAGTTACTTTCCCAAATCATTAGTAGACAAAAAGTGAAATTAACAAAAAAGAAGAAGCTAATAAAGGAAACCACAATTTTCTGAGTTACAGAAATTAATATAATCCTCAAAAAATTAACTTGCCATCCATGGGCCTTTGATAAACTCAAAATAGTCTTCAAAAACAAAGCATTCAACTAGCACCAGTCAACCATCACTACTTAATAAACCTAATTTGCTCAAACATCAAATATGTCATTTCATCTAACAAAAAATCTGGTATTATCCAATTGAATGCTGTGAATGTAGTCAAATTTATATTGCAGAAACCAAAAGAAATTTAGAAACAAGAGAAAAGGAACACTTTAGGAACATAAAAGGCAAACAATTAGAAAAATCAGCAGTTGCCACGCATTTTGGAAAAAAAAAAAAACACAACATATATCCAGAACCAAAACTACTTAAACATACAACAGGAAAACAAGAGCTGTCCACATGGGAACAAATCTTCATTTCAAAAAATAGGAACAAAGTATTAAATTTCAACATCCCCCAGAAAGATTTGTTCGGCAAGTTCCTCGAACCGCCACCAGAAGAGACCTATGAGAAAATATCGCCAGCTACAGTACTGAGAACCAGTCGAATTCCGGTTGACAGTGGAGGAAGTTGCCTCTGAAGCAAAATTTAAAAGATAAGTATTTAGTATCATTAATCGATTCCCTTTAAATGTAACTAAAACAGGAGTAAATCAATTTTATATTGCAGCATGATATTGACATATTTCTCATTACTGAAACTTGGTTCAAAGTAGGACACAAATTTAAACTTAATCATTATAAAATAATAAGGTTTGATAGGATAAGCAAGGTGGTGGTGTGTGATAGGTTACAAAGAACATCCTATTGTAAATGATTATTCAATTATAGTAAATACAAACAATAATCTACAGGGAATCATGATTCAGGTTGGCGAATTAAAAGTATATAATTATATGAAGAACCAAATACATATGTTACAAATACATTTTGGAACAACATTTTTCAACTTTAGAATAATGAAAGAGCCTTTATATGTGGAGATTTCAATTTCAATACTATTCAGAATGATGGAAGCGTTAATATTTTAAATATACCCTTTGTTAAATGGTTGGCTAATTTAAATTTATATATGTTGACTGATGAAACACCTACCCGCTTGGGGTCAGGAAGTCAATTGGATACTTCTCCAGATCTAAGTTTTTTTTTTAAAAGATTTGGTTCACTGGATGGTTCCAAAAGACACTATGGGCAGCGATCATTTCCCAATGTTAATTAATTTTGGTACACAAAAGATTAAAGTAATAGCTAAATTTCTTAAAACAAGAAGCAAAATTATCAACTAAAATTTATTTGATTCTGAAGTCAATGAGAATTTAAAGAGCATACATAACATCAAGGGTGAACAAATATTTAATCAATTCTATAATGCCTTATATAATTTTTAGGTACAAATAATCCCTCAATTATCAGAAGTAAACCTAAGAAACTTAAGCCTCCCAGATGGATTAATGAAGAACGCAAAAATGCTACTTTTCAAAAAAAATTATTAAAAACAAAAACATAAATACTTTCTTAGAAATAAAAAACCCAGATAGAACAAACTAAGAAGATATTAATAGATTCCAAGAGAAGTCATTAGAAGCCATTAGTTTATTTTTGTAATTCACTACCACTACAAAATAAGAATATGACTAAAATATAGAAGGATATATTTTTCAAAAACCAGAGAAAATAACTTTACTCCCATTAATGGCAACGGTGATATGCAGTTAAGTTTTTTAAAACAAAGCGTAAGAGATATTGTGTCACGTGATTTTATGTTAGAAGTGGATATTAAAGAAAATAAGAAAGACTTAGTGGTAAAATATGCTTTAGAAGAAGATATAAAATTAAATGATATAAAATTAAAATGCATTATTCAGAAACACAAAAATAATACTCCTGGTCCAGATGAAATAACCTATAATATGATTAAACATCTAGATATTAATGGCTTAAATTTAATTAGGAGTGGTCACAATTACTTACTTAATTCTGGAGAAATACCCCAAATATAGAAAAAGTGTTATATGATACCAATTCTAAAACCAGCCAAAAACCCAAAGGACCATAGAAGCTACAGACCTATTGCACCATCTAGTGTCCTAAGTAAGATTTTTGACAACATATTAACTAACAGATATGGATTTTGGTCAAAAATACAGTATGGATTAAGGAGAAAATATAGTACTATCAACAGTCTAGTCATTATAATTACAGAAATTCCCAATAGCTTCATGGAAAATAAATATCTCTTAGCTTCAAGCCTGGATTGTAATGCTGCATATGACTGAGTACAAATTAATATCCTATAAACAATATTAAAGGAAACCAACATTTCTGTCAAAATAAGTAAATGTGTAGTAAATCTGTTATTAAGTAATATAATTACACCCAAAGAACCACTCAGACCAGGTTAGACAAGCAAATATTGGTCTTCCACAAGGATCGTCCTTAAACCCTGTATTATATGTGATATACACTATGGCTATTTCTTGCAAACTTAACTCTATAATTACAAGCTTAGACTCTGCAGATAATATACTGCTGTACTCAATATGTCGCAAAGATAAACTGGACTTCAAAATTCAAGAATTTGAAAGTAATATTAAGGAAATTATAGAAGCTATAGAGAATTTAGGAATTAGTATTAATCCTACTAAAAGTAATTGGATGAAATTCAAGAAAGGAAGAGCCATACAAAATAAAATTCTGAACATTGGAAACCAAGAAATTATTTCAAAAGCTAATATGAAATTTTGAGTATGTATTTGGACCATAAATTATCATAAAAACAACATCTAGAGCATTTAAACAATCAACTAGAAGATATATAATGTGTATTTAAATATATATCTTGTAAGAAATGGGGAGCACATATTTATACTTTAAAAATCATCTTTAATAATCTTGTGCATTCGAGACAGGAATATGGATCAATTTTGTTAGAGAAAATAAAAGAAAAAGCCATGAATACTATTTACAAAATTGGAGTATACTATTTAAAAAGTTCTCAAAATAGTTTAGGAATAAATGGGAATCCATCAAAGAATTTAATTTTAAACCAATTAAACTTTGAAATGCAATGTTATCATGCAATTTTATTGATAAAATGATGTACCACTTGGAAAATAATCTAATGGAATTAGCATATACCACAGTTGAAGTAGATAAAGGTAAAAGCGATTATTTTAGAACAAATTTTGTGCTAATGTGCCTTTTACTTAAATAAAAAAAGACGATTCAAAAAATGGTTTGCCAAGATTACCTTGCTATTGTATATACTAGGAGAATTTATATACGCAGATAGACATTAATTTAGAAACTTTATACAAAGATAATATAGGAATAAAACAGTTTCCATCGAGTCATAGAAAATTATTTTACATAAGACATTTATTTACAGTGACGGTCCAAGGTCACCGAAATGGGAGTAGGAGCAGCTATTGATAATTTTAATAATGAGGATGTACTAAAAATTAAACTAAAGAGTAACTTTTCCATTTACTCAGCAGAATTGATTGCCCTTCGAGCTGCTATCATATATATTTTGGATAACAACGTAGAAAAAGCTGTAGGTATTTTTGGATTCCAAAAGTGTATTAACAACATTTTATAATTTATAGCTCAACTCAAACCTCAACATAAATGAAACTAAGTCAAAAATAAGATTTATATAGTGCAAAGGAACGGTATAATAATAAAATTCTTTAGGACACAAAAACATAAGAGGCAACGATAGGCTGGATATTTTAGCTAAAGAGGCACGAAACTCAGGAGAAGAATCTAAGATATAAATACCATCGAGTGATTTAACTTGAATGCTTCAAAAAAGATGTTAAAACATGTGGATAACAGAACTCAACTTCATTTTGGCAACTTAGAAATAGTAAAGATCTATGGTACAAAAAGATATATGGATCAAAAGAGGACTTCTTATATATATTTTCAACATTAGACTTAATATACCCATGAATCCGATATTATTATATAAAATGAAACGAAAAGAAAATCCGTATTGTCAGTTTGGGGAGGTTGGAACCGCGGAACATATTAGTTGGATGTTAGACAAATAAGCAAGAGAAAGATAATTTTTTGAAATCCTTATATGATATGGAATTATAAGGTGCAATAAAAATCACTAATATTATACAATATGACCCCAATTTTACATTTAAAAAATAAATAAACACATAATAAAATCCAACATAAAAATGTAATAGGTATAATAAAACAAAGGGTACTAAAAGCTCAACGTCATAGGAAGTAAGCTGACTATGGGGGCGTCCTTAGAAAATTCAAGAAGAAGAAATATGAGTACCTGAAAACTTTTTCGCGAAGCTAGCAATCTAAGATACTTTGATAAGAGCGATGTGTCATATCACTCCATTTTACTAATGTTTGCTACAAACTACGAGTGTTATATCTATGGCCATAACTTCACACCGAAATTGCTCCGTCTCAAAATTTAAGTAATTCACAGCTGCAGAGCTGTCAACGTAAGACTAGAAAAACTGGCATTGTGATGCAACTTACGATTGAATTAGGGTCTAAGCTGAGAAGTGTAGTCCAGGGATTACTATTTTTAAATAAATAGAAAAATGACTGTAGAGCGTATTTTCGTTTCAAATAATAAATAATATATTAGAAATTGCTGTGCTAATAAGATGTGCAGACGACAAAGAAAAACAGCAAGTTAAATCCTCGTGAATCTAGCAAATTCCACTGCCTGCATTATGTTGGTAATAACAGTAGCACATGAACAATAGCGGCAAGATGGCATGGTTTGTTGACGTAACATATGATGTTCCTGTAAAAAGAGCATTCTAAAGGAGTGGTAGGCGTGTCTCAGGCCCAGAAAGGGTTAACATAAACCCTAAACAAGCTCCTAGGTTATTCAAATCATTATTTCTTTTTTAAGTTTAACATCCTCTGGCCGGATTAGGTAATATACGAATGATGCTCCAATGGGTCCAGGATTCTCACAGCCTAAAGTAATCGGGCATCGTCTTCTCAGGATAAAGGGAAACCCTGGAAAAAACTTATCCGTGTAACAAATACATCCTAACCAAGATTCGAATATGGTACCTACCCACTGAATACGAAGCGGAAAATCTTAATCCAATACCGTAGAGGTCGGCTGATTAACATATAATTTTGTAAGTTCATTGGGGGCCATAGCTACTGCAGTGTAGCCGCAACCTACATAATTCCATACTTGCTTTGCTTAATGAACGAAGGTCATCACGACCGGTGTCTCGTTCAAGAGAAGATTCCGGACTAAAAGGCCGTGGTCCACGGGGCTTCCTCATCTCTCTGCAAGAAGTTTCACTGGCAACAGCGGCAAGCATCGTCAGTGGCGTAGAAAAGTTCTCCTTATTATCTTCGTATACGAAATGAATCTTATATGAATCGTATACGAAGACAAGGAGAACTTCTCTACGCCACTGACGATGCTTACCGCAGTTGCAAATGAATCGTCTGGAAGAGAGATGAGGAAGCTCTGTGCACCACGGACTTTTAGCTCGAAATCTTCTGTTACTTTCCTTAGTTTATGGTTTCGCAATTGATGGTCACATTCTAATTATTTTAATTGGTGTAATTCATCCTAGAGGGCCCCAATATTTAGCCTGTACATATAAAAATGTAAAATAAAATTTACATGTCGGCTTATTTTCTTCTGGGTGTTTAGTTTAACTATTTTCTAAAGCATACTGAAATTAAAAATTTGGTTCAAGAGTTCTTTAAATATACCCTGCCAACCAGAATATTCATAAAATTACGCTGTTAACAATTGAAATATAAATTTCTCAGATATATTTCAGAAGAAATTACATTAAAGGGCTGTTTAGAAGAGTTACAAATAATTCATTCTAAATTAGCAATATGATATGAAATATTTTAAAACTGAAGTACTTACTTATGGTGTCGCCGGCTACGTAATAAGAAGAGTCTGCTATTAATCAAATTAGTTTTAGTTGTCTTTTCATCTGTAGCAATAGAATTCCTTACAGCCTCTGTGGCTAAGGCTAACAGGCAAACGTAGAAAATATTAAATAACATAATGAACTAAAACCAAATAACGAAAAAACTATAACAAGGAACGAACTAACGTTCTAACGAACGTTCTAACGAATAACTAGTAACATTTCAACAATCCTTGTTATTAAACAAGTGAACATTAACATTCGTGGCCTACCACATCTGCAATGCTGCACCATGGTTTGATTGGAATATTCCAGTAACTCCTCCGCTATATTAAGTTAATTTTTAAGAATTCTGAAAACAGTAAAATTGCATCAAGAGCAGAAATTAAAATATAAAACCACCTGATTTAATTTTTAGTGATGCGTATCGAAAAGAAACAGTATAAAACGAAAATAAGTTCTAGAAATCTGGCGTGCTTTACAACGTTTCGTTGAAGTTGAACGTCCTTTAACCTGGTAGGTCATGTCGGATAATGAGTGAATGAAATGGGGGAAAATAAAATCTGCGATATTCGTCTTCTTACAGCAAAGGAAACCACAGAAAAGACCTTGTTTGGGTAACTCAATCCAAGCCAGATTGGAACTGGAACCTCTTGAATGTCTGATGTATTACTGTGAATAGTTACACTTACTTCTTGCTCGCCACTATGAGATGAGTAGTATGTCCCAGTAATGTTAGCTGAAATCTCGCTTCAAGCGCATTGTCTGGATAGACATTTATTGACGGCGTTCTGCTGTACTTATATATCTGTATACAGACAGATCACAAAGCAAAACTATTTTTGCAATACATATACGTTACCATACATTTTAATTAGGAAGCAGACACTACAGCTTCTTTTACCAATCACTTAAAAAGCAAAATTCAAACTATTTGAATGCCACATTTTATCCGATACCTCATTTTTAAAATATTTGAATGCCTTAGGATGTAACAACCATTTAGAATAAAATATAATATTGTGTGTTTAAAGACGCTAATTAATTTCTACACTACCCATCTATAGTTCTAAGTATATAAAGTACTATAATTCCCCCCAAAACGATATATATATATATATTGGAAATTAGGTTTTTTGTGCTTGTGTTGCTATATATAAGGAAATAATCTGTGATTTAAGTGAAAGAGAAAAGTGTAATTTAAAACGGAATATCAATCAAATAAACTTGCTGCTTACGTTGAGAATGAACCTAGGATCAGATACGAAAGCTTTCAAAGCTCCTCCTTCCCTTTATATGCTACAAATTTCGTTAATGTTTAGTATCTGATGAAAAAACTACAATTTTAATAAAATATTATGTGCTTAAGATGTCTGCATCATAAGTACAATGTATAGATAGATATCCTTAATTGTCTATCTGTATCCTGCAGTGTCCGCTTCATTCGGAATATGCTTAGTATAATTGTCATCTCTCTAAAATAATAAGTTGAGTTCAAAGTTTTAGAGGAAATAGTGGTTGGTCTATGAGTCGTGGAGTTTTCTTTTTCCATTTTGGTAAAGTTGAGTTAACTATCCCATAGGGAATAGCATAAAATTAATTCCCAAAACGTTTTACTTTGTATGTAAAACTTTCACTTAAGAAATAGCCTAGATGTATAAGTCAACCCAACTCCTGACGGTTTTAGATACCTTAAAAGTCACTAGATATTTTATTTATTTATTTATTTATTTATTTATTTATTTATTTATTGTTATCTGAAAAGGTTCCCAGAGCCATAGCTCATGCTAGGGAACAGTACAAAAATATATAAAATGATGGCAAACAGCCCTTAACAATACTTATATTACATTTTCATAGCAGGAATGAATTACCATACAAGAATAACATATATGAAACATACAAAGATACAGAAATTCACTATAACTCAAGAAATAATAGTAACAAAGAACTTAACAGAAAAATAGAAGCTACATATTCTATGGGACATTAATCCATATTAATTTTTAAACACTTCAGCTTCCAAACCAGCTATAAATGTGTAACACTTTATCAGCTATAAATATATGCCTTCAGTAAATTCTCTGCAACTTTCCTTTTAAAACCCTTTATGTTCCTGCAGCCCTTCAGTTCCAGTGGCAGCGCATTATATAAGTTGATAACGTATGAGGTTAAGCTGTTCAGGCCATAAGTAGAAGTATTCACTGTTGGTTTTGTTAAGTTTCCTTTATTTCTTGTATTATATATATGTGAGGAGCTTTCAAATGTTAGATTGGACTTTAGAAGATTATTTTTTATTTTGTGGAGATATATTGTCAAGGACAACTCTATGTTTAAATGTAATGGTAACATGTTAGTTACATGGTAGAGTGTTTTTGTGTTTGTTCTAAAGGGTAGATTGTAGATTATTTTCAAGGCACGATTTTGAAGTACTTCGAGGTAATGAATTAAATATTTAACAGAGTTACCCCATAAGATGTTTAAGTAAACCAAATGAGATTGAATTAAAGCATGTTAGATACTTCGTAAATGATTTACACTGAATCCTTTGAATTTTAGCCTGTGAATTACACCCAGCACAGGATGAATCTTATTTTTTACATGCATGATATGGTCCTTCCATGTGAGCGTACTGTCTAGAATCAAACCTAGATATGTGATTTTTGTTACTCTTTCAATCACTGCGTTATCAACATGTATATTGTTATTTACTACTGGTATGTATGATCTTTTATGAAATAACATATCTTTTGTTTTACAGACATTTAATGTTAACTTATTGCCCTTAAACCAGCTATTCAATGCATTCAGGTCTTGCTGTATGTCATACATCAGCTGGTGCTCAGAGTTATCTATATATAACAAACATATATCATCAGCAAACGTAGTCAATTTACCTTTTAGTCTTAAACATCCTATGTCATTTATAAAAATTAGGAATAATATAGGACCTAATACAGAATCTTGTGGAACACCATGATGAATTACTGATAGAGAACTGGAAATGTTGTTCATACTTACAAATTGTTTCCTATTACTGAGATAATTCTGAAACCAGTTGAGAGGAAGTCCTCTTACACCAGCATACGCAAGTTTATTTAGTAATAGAGTATGATCTACAGTGTCAAAAGCCTTTTTTAGGTCAATAAATAAACCAGCAGCTAAACAATTTCTATCCAGAGCTCTTTGAATAGGTACGATAATATCTACCGTGGCAGCAAGAGTACTAGATTTGTTAATAAATCCATACTGATGATTGTGAAAAAAGTTGTGTTTTTCTAGATGCTGTAATAACCTAACTTTTACTACTTTTTCCAGAATTTTGGCAAATACAAGAATAATACTTATTGGTCTGTAATTATCCATAATTACTCTATCACCTGTCTTATAAATTGGGACAACTCTTGTGATTTTACAACCATTAGGTACTGAACCTGAACTAAGTGATAAATTAATAAAGGTTACAATGTGTGGAACCAAACTGTACTTGCACTTTGTTAACAATTCATTTGATAAAATATTATCTGTCTTATTACCTTTGTTTTTTATTGTTGCTATCATTTTTAGAACCTCATTATTATTTGTTGGATATAGAAAAAGACTATTTGGTACTGAACTATAAGGTGGTGGAGTATATTGTGCAGTTATACATATCTTCACTAACTGATCAGCTATATTTACAAAGTATTGGTTAAAACATTCACATATTTCTAATTGATTTACTATTTTCTGATTACCTACCATTATTGTTTCTATTTGATTGCAATGTACTGGGGTTTTATTTCTTAAGATTCCATTTATTGTCATCCATAGGAGTCATTATAGGAGTTATTCAGTTTATTTGAGTAATATGCTTCTTGAAGTTCCCTTTTCATTTTAATTACTTCATTTGCACACTTTTTGTACAGTTCAATTGCTATCGGAGAGGGGAATTTGCATTTTGTTTTGCTATACAGTAAGTTTTTCTTTTTAACTAGAGCCAAAAAGTTACTATTAACCCATGGTTTATGTGTCAGTTTATTTGACACAACCTTTCTGCACCTGTAGGAGCAGACTGAAACCCCTTCCTTTATAAACTGCAATAATGAGTTACAATATTCATTAGGGTCATTTGTGAGACAGTTAAATCCAGTATTTTGTATAAATACGGAAAGTCTATTATGATTTATAGTGTTAAATTCTTGAATTGACATTCTGGTATTGATATACTTATCATGAAGGGCCTTGCAAAGATGTTATTTTATGTCGATTATAAGTATGTTATGGTCACTGATATCAGGCATTATGTTAGATATAGATATTGGGGTATCATTGTTATTGATAAGTACGTGGTCAATTAGTGTAGCTGAGCTATTGCCTATTCTTGTTGGGTATATTTTATTACCTTGTACAAAATTGGAACTTTTAATTAGTGTATTATAGTTTTCAATAGACAGATATATTAGAGTTTCAAGGATTGGCAGATGCGCTTTATGTAGAAATTCGGCAATTCTTTTCGACATATTTAATAAATAGATACAAAATAAAACATATATTATACAGCGTTCCTGACTTAATTAGATTTATGAAAACCCAATTATTGTATTCAAGATTTTGAGGAAAATTTCCACAATGCATCATATATAGTAGCAATCCTTACACTATTAACTTTGATGACCTTTTCACCCACGGAGGTACACAGGCTATAGGGCATCTTTTAATTTATACTAATAAATTATTAAAATGTATAAACATAAGTTACAAATTCCAGTTATTAGAATCACATAAACGCACATACTACCAAGGTTGACTATGACTTTTTGCTGAGAAATGCTATGGAGTAGGAAATAGTCAACACTATATTTGTGAATTAAGGTTTCTAAAGGAAATTTTGGTTAATATATTAGGCAGTAAATAGTTTTATTGGCATTACATATGCTAAAAGTTATTTGATTTGTTAAAAGCTGTACCAGCATCCACCGTTATACAGCAAAATCAAATGAACATTGTACTAAAGTATTATAAGGTGAAATGTTTATAATATGTTGAGGATTATAGTTATAGTTTGATTATTATGAAAATAAAAATATAAACTATGGTTAGATACCTTATTATTTTTATTGTAAAGTTGTAAGCTGGAGTAGTAGTAGGTGTGATCTTGAAACTTAAAGAATTTGGCAGTATTGTAGTCTATTTAGAGGAATCTGCTATGCAATCGATAGTCCATGTTAAACCTTACTTATATTATTCCTTGTATACTGCTGTTTATGAATATCCTTATAGATAATATAATATTAATTAAAATTTCAGGTCAAGGTGCAGTAATATATAAGTTGAATAATGGATTAAAATAAATTTTATTGATATGAATTGTTATTGGAATATAATTTGAAGGTCCATTTTATTGTAATTTGTTAAAAATTATTAAAGTCATTCTTTTTATTAAGATGAGATAAGTCGTAACAAAATAGGTGTGAAGGAAATGGACCTAAAGGGTAATCAGGATAAGTTAAAATTTAAGGCTTTCATTTACACTGTAATTATTTATCATGCAATTCAATTTAATCTGAAATTAATAAAACTTGTTTTATTTGTTTTAAAATGAGAAATTTAAATTAAACAGACTGTTTAAGTTATTGTAGAATTTATAGATTAAATTAATTTTACTTTAATGAATTAGTTCTGTGATGGAAATTTGTGTAATTATCCTATAATTACGAAAACATAATTGTGTTATTGTATTAAGGTAGTTAAGTTGTTGTATTATTGTATTAAAGTAATTGTATCTTGTGTTTTAGAATATATTAAAATGATTTATTTATTCTTCTGCTTAAATTTGAAATATTTAATTAAAAATGGTAAATTTTGAGTCATAAAAATTAATAATTTTTAGTTGGTAATGTGATGTTAAACGTTTTCAAGGATTTTTGATATAAGTGTATAAGTCATTAATAAGTCATTAATAACTTAATTATCTAAATGTTTTATACACTTAATTTTAAAAGGGATTAACTTTTTAAGATATAATTATAATCATAAATTGGCTAGAGTGTTTTATGAATTTAGAAACTGTTAATGATTAAACGATGTTAAAATTTAATTCATGTTTTAAAGGAATTTTAATTTTTATTTAACTTTTATATTAAAGTGTTAAGATTAACTTGAAAGTTTAGAAATTATGATTTAATTAGTAAAATTTTCATTTATTTAGTATATAAAATTTAATGTTAATATGAAGAATTAGAGGTCCTTACCTTTTGCGGTTTTACGAGGTTTGTGTTTTCAATTATGTGTCGGAACGAAAGACCAATGCTTGAAAATTGCTTACGTTAGTCATAACATAATTCTGAGTAATTAAGGAGTGGTTTAAGCAAAAGTTGTTGTAGCGATGAAGTATGTGGGCCAACCCACCCTTTCATTCTAGCGACGTTATTTAAATAACAGAAACTAACATTATGTTCTATATACAGGTTTTTCAGATTCGGCCGAAAATCTTTAAAGGGTTATAGGGGGCTGTTTGGAGAACAGTTTGCGATAGAACACTTCAGGCTCCAGAGCACATAAGTTTGTGCAGTAAATTTGAGCCAGTGCGCCACTGATAACACCTCAACGATATACGAATTCGCTGCAGTGCCAAAATGTGTATGTGTTGGATTAAGTGTTAACGTAAGAATTTCTCAAGCCATGGGGCGTCTTATTCCAAGTTCGAGCCCCGTTTTCCATTTATCTTCTTCAGTTTCGCTTATCTACAAACTGTTGATTGTGAAGTATATGGAATACTGCATTGTTCCATTTGCTACTTAAAATGTAATCAAGCAGGTCAGCGAAAAACCTCTGAACAGGAATGTATATATACAACATATTGTAATGTTTTAAAATTACATATGATACGTAATCAGAAGGCTTTACCTAGCTCACCATTGTGTTATTTTTGTTGCATTGTTTAAAAGTATGCGCTATATCATTTCCTGATTACTTCTAATATCCATGAAAGGGAATATTTATTGCTGTTTCTTTTGTACTACATTTTCGTCATTATTTAATCTCCACATTTGATTAACTAGCACTGAATAAAGTTGCAGTGACCTTCAAAATGTAAGGTACATCTAAACATTGCGACCGTATTGTGCAAATACACGAATTTCTGAGTAATACGTCTGAACATTGCTTGATAAAACCACGTGTAGAGAGATTTTATTATAAAATTACCACTGTACTTTGCATATGCATGCTCCTTCCATCTGAAACACAAAAATAAAAGCTTAAGTTTTTTTACAGAAGGAGTTGAACCCAGAACTATTTCACTCCAGTCACTAAGTATCTTGTACTTATGAGGTTATACCTGCCATTTTTCAGACGTATAGGAATGTTGTTCCTTGGTTAACTGGCGCTTCCCAAAAGGAAAAGATTTCAGAAAATCAGAGTTCAATTGTAAATTTGAGGAGGAATGTGACTGTTATTTGCATTGTATATTAGTTATGTCTTTTCAGAGCTAACAAAACATGCTTTCAGTGTGGGAGCACAATAGCGTTTTAGTCCAAGGTAGTGCCATTTATTTGTACGTTCCTGATCGAAATATATCCGTTTGATTTGAATTTATTCTATATTTTTCTCAATCAACAATTTTTACAACGAAAATGAAAAAGATAAAAAATTAGTAAAGGGGCTTGAACTTGCAATGTGGAATAAATAGTTAGAGAGCTCCTTATGTTACCACTGAGGCACACAGGTAATTAACTAACAATACAGCAAATGTTTGCATATATATTTGAGGTGACATCAGTTGCGCACTGGCTGAAATTTTCTGCAGAAAATTATACGTTCTTTGATCATAAGTGCTCCTATCTCAAAGTGTCCCCCCAACATCTCTCTATAGCCTCAATAATTTTTCGGTCGAATTTTGAAACAACTTGTATAATATAGGTGTACCTATATAAACGTAACTAAACCTATATTAATCTTCTATTAATCAGAAAGGCTCTTATAAATGTCCAATCTTAGCATTGTTAAAGAACCTTGACTCTCTTTGTTCGCATGCTTTGTTTTAGTAAATGTTCATTGTATGTAATTTTCTTAGTTGTACAATGAGGAAATTATGCATATACGCGGTATAGCGACTGGGAAGTTTGCTAGGACACGGGAGTATAACGTTTTCAATTGTCAGGTTCATAACAACCCACCGGCGTAACGAAATTCGGTTCCGCAGAAGTTATTTTACATATCAGCAAGAAACAACATGCGGTTGTTGCCTTTGGGTTTGAGCCGGATTTAGGTAAGCGGCCTTTGTATTAATGGGACTGCACCTGCCCTACTGAGACACCTAGACCAATTATCGGTCTTCTAAATTGTAATGCCAGTAATTATACAAATATTTAGAACACCCTGCGACAGAGTTTGATTACAACTTCAATACAAAGCAAATAAGAACTTTGTTACACTTTGTTGGCACCTGCCCAAATGAGACACCCAGACCGATTATCGGTTTTATAATTTGTAATGTCAGTAATTATAAATAATTTAGAATACTCTGCCAGGGAGTTAGGTAACAATTTCAACACAAAGTAAATAAGAACTTTGTTACACGATTGTATAACTGGTAATTAAAGAAACAAATGTAACATAGGATCGACTGCGGCTGAACTACCTTCTGGTTTTTGGAGTGTTACATCAGTGCCATATATATATATATATATATGTATAAATGTCATATAAATTGCCTGCTTTAACCAAACTTATACATTTTATTTATTAAGATTATGCCTATTTTTATGGTTTACCAATTAAATAAAGATCGTCTAGAAAAAGAACAACTTATTCCCAGAGGTTACTTCCAGAAAATTCAAAGTATGCATTTATCTGCCATAAAAATATCATAAACTTCTTATTAATAAAGATACTTTCACATATCTTTGAAAAATAAAAATATTTACGGAAAATTTTCTAAGTAAGGTGTAGTCTTGCATCGCACAAAGTCTAGAAAATCTTCTTGTAGAACCTTTTGAACTTAAACACCAAATTTGGTTTTTGGCAAAGTTTTCGTTTTTCAGTTATCCTATTCACAGATAGATGCGCGCGCATACACGCACGCACACCCACACATATACACCAACCATTTTTGAACTCAGGGCACCTGAAAACTTTTATTTCCAGTTAAACCTCGACATTCTATTTTTGGGTGGAATACAATATTTCCCCTACTTACTCTGCACAGTAGAGAAGGTAAAAATGAGACTTTGCAGATGAGAAAATTATAAGCCCTTTTAAAATTCAAACCAATAACAATAAATATCTCGGAAAGGGCTAATGTTATGTTATTACATGTAATCTGTGACCTTTAGTATTATCTTAATTTTTTATTCTTTAGTAAAACTTTTTCATACCATTGCACTTTAGCAATTACTCAAAAGTGTTTGTGAAAAATTGGAGTTCATAGAATATTGCCAAGTTATTCAAGATCAACATTTTATAGGCCAGTAACATCTAAAACAAACGACGTTTTAATAAAAACAATTTTCTTGTAATAAAATTCAATAATGAACTTTATTTAGTAATGGCACTGTTCACAGACACAGGGCGATTACTAAACATTGGTGCGCAGAATACTCTTTTGTTTCTAAATATGATTGAGCTTTTGAAACCTTAAAACGTATGGTTTCAGTAAAACATCGAACATATGGTGGAATGCAATATTATCTATGGTTATTATAAGTAAGCAATAGAAAAAATAAAAGGAAGAAAATTAAGAGTGCTACATAGGATGAAATCCAAACATTGGATATCAGACGACTCCTTGAGTCTACCGTTTATTTTTATATCGCTTCCACAACTATTCTTGAAAATAAAAATGCTATATCTGCTGAATATTGAGATAAACGTTTGCAAAAATAGCTTCATTGTACATTTCGCTGTAAATGAAACAAACATACAGAAGGCTGAATTACTATTCAAATGTTTAAAAGGTTATTATTATACATTGCTTTGAAATACCATCTTCCGATTAAAAACAACTGAATGGTGGTAGTGCTCTTACATGTGACAAATTCCTGAAATATCCCAAGCAGTAACCAGCTTCTTGCCTTGTAACAAGCTTCTTTCACTAAGGCATTATTATAGATACATTGTATGTTTCAAATATAACTAGTAAGTTTTGTCCATTTCTTGTAGTGTATCATTCAGGATGCTAATGAACTACACGGAACTATTTTCAGAGCGAGTGGAGATACCTTAAACAAGTAATTTGAGATAGGAGACTTATGGCTTTTTGGTTCAAACGTGGGAGTTATGGCTATACATTTCTAAAGCACCAGTACGCCACTGCTAATGATAACACCACTTGAGTACACAACACATGAAAATGAAGAGACGAGTTTGAGCACTTCCTCTGGCACAATGGTTATGCCATTAGCTTTCAAGCGAAAGATAGAGTTGGCGTCTGCTTCAGTTTTTTAGTTTGTGTTTTGTTTATTTTTGTTTGATTTGGCTGTTTTTTTTTTTTTTTTGCCTTCAGTAAAGTCCCATATGGCCATCGTAGGGAAAAATAAGAAAAATAATGAAAGGAAGGTTAAGAGGATGAGAGGAGACTAGATCTGTAGATCACTTTCTTTAAGAAATTGCAGAAGAGCTTGGTATACAGGTTTGTTGCATAACTGTAATATGGTGTTGACGCTAGCGGGAAAAGGAACAGACTGCTGAAGTAGGCGACGGAGGAAGGAAGAACGGTGGGCTCGGTAGCGAGAGCAACTGAACAGGAGATGATTGAGGTCAGCAGTTTCGCCTGGGTCATCAGGACATACAGGGGAATCGATGAGACGTAGTCGGTGTAGATGCGCAGGATAACATCCATGTCCAAGTCGCATTCTAATGATGGAGGTGAGATGTCGACGTGCAATCCTGAAGCTGGAGAACCAAGGGGTCGTGGATAGATGCGTCTGAATGGCGGCGTGGTGTTTGCCTTTGATGGACTGCGAACGAATCCAGGCGTCATTCCAGCGACAATAGGCGTCACGATGAAGGACCGGGAAGAAATCCGTGTAGGGCAGTTGGATGCCTTGGAAGGTGCCTTGGGTGAGTCCCTGTTTTGCCAGGCGATCGGCGACTTCATTGTGTCGAATTCCGACATGCCCTCTGATCCAAAGGAAGTGAATTTGATGTCCAGCTATGGTAGTGTTGTTCACCAACGTCAGTATCTCGTAAAGATAACAGTGCATATCTCTCGTCCAGCGGGGAGATGAGAGTCTCTGCAGCACACTCTGCGCATCGGTTAAGATCAGCAGTTTGGGGAAGCCGTGAGAAATACCATATTGCAAAGCTGTTTTCTAATATTTCTTTTAAGTTTTTAATTCTTGAATTAATGCATGCATTTTACGGAGCAATTTTATCTTCTCAGTGCAATTAATTACAATTCTTTCTAACAAAGTTTAAATCCAGCTTAATACTTCCACACACTGTAGTCTAAATATGAGGTGATTTAAAGGGTGAACGAACTTATATAGAATAAAAGTAAATGTAACTCTTTACGTCAGGTTTATAGGAACTGCTCGAAATGGGCATCCGCGTTTTCAATGCAAAGTTGACAGCGACGAATGAACGATTGTCGTACTTTGTCCAACATTCCTTGTGTGTGACGAATAACTCCACTTGCTGCTATTATTCGGGCAGTTAGGTCCTCTTCTGAGGTAATACGTAGATGTTTCATACACCAGAGACTTGGGGTGTAGTAGTGTTATTGCACTGAACAATCGGCTCTTAGTTAAGAATCACGCCATTTCTACCCATTAAAATTTAGGTATTAAAAATACGAAGAAAAATTAACGAAATGACAGGAACCGAACCAATGACCTTTTGTCAGCAGAATAGTTACAGAAGCAGCACTAGAGTAGGCTGCATGATACACAAAGGCAGTCAATCGCTGTTCAGTGTCGTACTGGCAGGTGATTAGTTCGAGGTTTGAGAGACCGTTGAGTTATTAAATCTTTAGATCACCGATAACGAGTGACAGAAAATCGACATTTGTATACTCGGGAAGCAGTTTTAGAGACATTCCAATCCAATAATTTCACCCATTTTGTTTCAATGCCGAGTTATCATTATTGGATGCCAGTTAGGTTTAACGTAATTATCTGCGTTATGTTTACCGCATACCACGTATTGACTATCTGACCTTGCTTACATTAGTCACGTCCACAATCGCTGAAACTATTTCGGTGAAGTTCATTAACGCTCTGTACATAAATTAAAGATGTACATTTCATTAACCAAACAGGTTCATTATATATATATATATATATATATATATATATATATATATATATATATATATATATATATATATATATCTGGTATTTAAAGTAACGTCCTTAATTTTTTCTGAATATATATATATATATATAACGAATACTCTCCTATGTGAAAGTATGATTTGGGGATTTACTTGAGATCGCTCGTATTAATCCATTTTTGCGGCATAATGTATGTAAATGCGAAATTGGCGTTTGTTCGACTCTTCGTTTTGAGTAATGCGTTTCGCTAACTCCCCCCCCCCCTCTCTCACACTTACATACACACATAAACCCAATGAAATTTTTCAAAAAGGATCTTTTTTCTAAGCAGAATATGTCAACGCATTTATTTAGGTGAAATATTGATTGGAATTTTGGGTGCACAGGTTTTTAAGCGTATTTGGAGGTCCCTTTTCCAGCGTGTGTGACATGTGTTTTTTATGGTTTCCCTGAGCTAATGCTTAGGTATAACAGATTCTCTTTCGGCTATCCTTTGCAATTGTTGCTACCGGCTGTGGTGTATGTATAGGAGCTTATCTTCAACTGAAAATTGTCAAATTCTTCTAGTAATTATGAGCCGTATTCCATCTTAAAAATAGCTTGTTTGTTACCAGCGTTGGTTGCCAAGATCATATTTGCGCCGCCAGTGTTTCGAAAACTCCTCTGATAAGAGTTCTTTTGTAAACTGCAGTAAAACAATTGACTTGCGGCTGTTGCATCGGTCTGAAGCCGCGATCTGTGATTACTAGGTAGACCTGTGTCTAAACACCTGTGATATTCATATAGAGTGCTTTGTGTGTGTGTGTGTGTGTGTGTGTGTGTGTGTGTGTGTAAATAAAATTTGTAGTGTTTAACGCCCGCTTTTACTACATACGGCACCGCATCGATGACACCGACGATACATGAGATGAAGATGGAGCACCGGTGGAATGAGATGGTGGGGGAAACCGGATAACCCGGAGAAAACCCACCCCAGCGCCCTGTTGTCCACCACAAATCTCACTTTGCGGTCGCCTGGGATCGAACCCGGGCCACCTTGGTGAGAGCGAAGCGGTCTAACCACTGAGCCACGGCGCGGCCTTGTGTGTGTGTGTGTGTGTGTGTGTGTGTGTGTGTGTGTGTGTGTGTGTGTGTGTGTGTTTGTGTGTGTGTGTGTGTGTGAGTGTGCGTGTGTGTTGGACAGGGTAACTCAAACACGAAAACTCTCTTTACCAATTTCGATATTTAACTACAGCAGCTTCCATGAATACGATATGAAGATATTTAACCTAGTGGAAATTAATTGTTCTTTCACACTGGCCGTGTGTAGGCTACGAGTCAGTTGTAAAATTTAACGTCATATCGGCACGTTGGCCATAGTAGCTCAATGGTAGAGCGGCTGGACGGAAACCAGAAGATCCGTGGTTTAAATCCCGGCTATGGCATTGAATGTTTCAGTCTGACTCTACGTTACCACATATTTTACCTAGTTTACTTTCTCAAATAAAGCTCATGATACATAGAGAAAGAACATTCAAATACTTTACCTTATTGGATTTTACAACGAATATTAGAAAATATTGTGGTTGTTATCCATTGCCTTGCGATCGCATTGAAGCCATTAGCATCCTTCCTGTCCAATATCCGTTTATGGTGGATCCAGCAGATATTTACAGGTTCGATATGTTCTTCAGTCATTTCGTTTTCATTGTATAGGGGATATTCTGAACTTGTATATATTCCTAGTTTATATAAATGTTCTGTCAGAGATATCCTTTGACAACTCTAAATTTCTTCTGTTAGCACGTGACGAGGAATTTCTAGGTTAATTTATGGTTTCTGTATCAGAATATTCAATGTTTTATTATTTGGCATCTAGTGTGCTTCTAGCATTAGTTTGATCCTTTAATTAGTCTTTTCATGCATTTGAAAGGTACGCTTTTTGATGTATTATTTCCAATAAGATGTGACATCGAAATTATGAGTGACTTCAGTAAACGCATAATTTAATAAGGTAGAGGTAACCGATTATAGTATAATATGTTTTTTTTTAGTCTACATGAGAGTCAGTGGGATACCTGGTAATCAGGTACGAAATGAATGTCCTGAATTCATACGGAAAATTCTTGAATGAACGCTCAGTTTATGATGCGCGCCTGATGATTGGTTAAAGTGGAACTACTCAGATATTAGCGAAGGGACTTCATGAAATATAATGCGGATTGACGCGTACGTCACGAGAGAAATTAGAAGGGAAGAGTGATATTACTGATCCGCTGAAGCGATGAACTTGGTAAGGAAATGTTTAAGGCAGTTACTTTAAATTTTATTTTAAAAAAAGAGAAGGGCAAGAGGAGGGAATACAACTCAACATATACTCGTGCAGACATATCTCCCGTAATGGCTGGGGGAGTATACAACTTAATCGGTTATGATCAGAGCGTGCAGGTGCGGGTAGCTAGGAGCAAAGTTGCGTCGATCCTGTACCAGTAACAATAAACGTTTAATATTTGCAGGAAACCAAGCAGTAGTTGATAATACCGACGAGTTATATTCGGTTATTAAATTATATTCATAATAATTTCGGCAACTCTTCAGTAATGTGTGTTTGCATCAAGTATCTTTCCATGGCATCCTTATTTAGAGTAAATCCACACTTACGCTTACCCTGACAAAAGCACATCATTGCTCATAATATTAGTTAGGCAGTTATAAGTAACTACAGAAACCATTGAGAATGAAATTTTTATACACGTATTATAACTCACAATGATAGATTACGAAAACTATCTGACTTTATTAAACTTAATAACTTAACCACATAACAATTCTTTAAACAAGCCCGCACACAGAGCAGCCGCCCAATGTTTCTTGAATTTTAGTCTAATAAAACAAATATGGATAATACATTGTCTTGCACTCCACTTGGATAACACTTCGCATAAGCCGGAAGCACACAGTCGTTGCGGATTCACTTTTCACCTAAGGGACAGAAGAAAAACGTTTAAATATAATTTCAGTCAATATAATAAAACGTCCTAATTTATTTTCTCACTTTTCTGATTATTTATATATTTATATATTAGTGAATATAACAGATTTTCCTAATTAAAATATTGACTTAAAATATACCTTAAACAAGATAGAACTACATTTATAGAACTACATTGCCTAAGTGAAAAATGCGAAACCAAAATAAAGTGCATCAATTACTATAAAATTAAAATCACTGTAGTATTATTGGATCAAAACAAGAAGAAAATTGGGAATATTGGTAGATATACAGCAATTGAATGCATCTTAAACTGTTAATGATTATCACAGGATACTTCACATTTACTAAACATCATAATCAATGTTTCAATACTGTAACTTGTTATACTTATTATATAAAGTTGGGTTTGAGTGTATTGAAGTTATAACTATTTTGTAAACGTTTGCTACAGAGCAAACGCTATCATTGTGTAAATATTTTATATTTTAAAAATTATTATACCAAGTTGCACCTGTTAACAAACAGGTAGATAAGCAACATACACAGTGTGTTAGGGGTAAATGTACAAATATTTTGAAAACTGGAACGTAAGTAGGTATCTACTTAAAATGTTTACAGTTTTCTACATATACACATCACGTAATTTACTGCCTGATGTTTTTTGCGTGGCCGTAAGAGCACTATTGAGCACCTATCAGTACAGACCTTCCGCTTTGATTTCACATGTTCATATTTCAATACTACGCCTGGAGAACCAGCATTCAAGGGCAGTCACATATTAAAATAAAGAGTGATTTTATTGAGAATTCTAGGGTGAACATTAAATCCACAATTATAAGTTTTTGTAAACAACTTCCCTTCTCCATGAATGTATAAATTGTAGATCAGACAAACAGCAAAATTTGGATAGCTAAAGACCGTGACAGATTCATTCGTTTATTATTAATTTCGTGAGAGTGTCTTCAGCGGTCGTTATCGCGAGGATTGTCTGCTCTGCTTTACCCCGTAAAACATCGATGCACGAATTGTATGTGGCCCACGGATTTGCAGGTACTAACAAACTAAAAATATTACTTAGTATGTATTAGTTATTACACATTACTTATGTAATATAATGTCACTAATTATATACAGGGTGTCCCACCTAACTCTGTGACCTCAAATATCTCCGGAATGAAACAAAATATGAAAATTCCAATCAGCCAAGAATGTACATATTTCGGGGCACACACAGTGCATAGGTATGCAAAATCCATAAAGGTAAACAAATAACACTTCCAACACCAAGTTTCGTTTTTTTTAATGGTACATGTATGCTTATTGTAGCAAAATGAAAGCTAGAGCTACAATTAGTGAACACACTTGGTTTCAAGTTTCTAAACTTGATACCTACTGAAATACCTGAATGTTAGACTATGGCAATGGTGCCACCGTTTCTGACGTAATGCAACGCATATTCTGCTCAGAGCAGAAGTAGCTTGCACTGGCCTGCAGCCTGCAGTAAACAATACCAGCTCGGCCCGTTCTAGCTTCAGAATACTAGTGTCTCTTGATCTGTTCTGCTGTCATACTGTAACGTAATTCACGTACGTTCGGATATTGCTTTTCCATATTGACACATTAAATCGTGTTTTCGTGTGGCGTGTAACAGTTACGGTCATCTAGTCGATATGCTCGCCTTCAGTAACGAAGAAAGCCTTGATATTATTTTAATTTACGGCAAATGTCCCAGAAATGCTACCGCAGGGGTGGTATTGTGCGCTGAACGCTACCCAGATCGACGGTGTGCTTCGCCTCCTACCATTGCCAACATCTGCACGAAACTCATGGAAACAGGAAGCTGGGCTCTACAAAGCGACAACGTACAAAGACAGCGACTGGCACTGGACACGAAGTTGATGATCTGGCTGTTATGGCGCTCAATCCTGAGGTGAGTGTCCGACAGATTGCACGAGGTCTGGAATAAGCCGCAGTAGTGTGGGCAAAATTTTTCAAAGGGATCGGTTTCACCGTTCCATATCTCAGTGCACCAGGAACTGTACAGGAACGACTTTGAATCCCGCATTGTATTATGTCGTTTTGCACTTCAGCAGTTACAAAGTAATCCAGCATTCCTAAGTAATACGTTTACGGACCAAGCTTCATTTATAAATCGTGGTCATGTGAATCTGCGGATAATGCACTACTAGTCCGTGCAAAATCCCCACTGGATTCTCCAAGTGGTTCATTAACGAAATTGGAGTGACAATATTTGGTGCGGTATCATTGGTAACCATGTTTTAGGTCCCTATTTTATCTATGAACATAAAACGGACAGCGATAAGCATCATTTCTGCAACAGACTACCCGTCCTTATGAAGGATGTGGGATTGGAAACGTGACTGTCACGCACATTATGCCCAAGTTTCCAGAGACGTGTATGGGAATTTTTCAAATAGATGGATAGGACGGGGAGGTCCCCTGCGATGGACAGCTCGGTCCTCAGACTTAACGCCATTAGACTTCTTTTTCTGGGGCACAGTAAAAGATAAGTGTGTGTTAAGAACCACCAACGGCAGTAGACGATGTGCAGCATCGTATTACTACGGCGTGTGCGGCAGTATCTGTAGAAACACTGCAATCCGTGCAACACTCTCTTGTTACCAAATTGCAAAAGTTTATTGATGCAAACGGAGAGCAGTTGGAACATCTGTGGAAATGACGCTGTTTTATCGGACAAGACACTAGTGCTGATTTGTGTGTGCATTTTCCATGCCGGATGTAATGCACAGCAATGAAGTTCCTGAAAAATATAGGCCACTAGTAAATGTATTTAGAAAAGCGGAACCAAATGTGTTATCTCTAATTGTAGCTCTACTTGTCATTTTGCTAGAATAAACATACACGATCCATTTAAACAACCAACTTGGTTTTGGAAGTCTTATTTGTTTACCTTTATGGCTTTTGCACACATTGTTACTGTTTCTCCCCCTGACATAGGTACATTCCTGGCCAATTGGAGTTTTCATATTTTGTTTCATTTCGGAAATATTTGAGGTCACTGAGTTAGGTGGCATACCTTTTATGTTAATGGTTAAAATGAGTAATTAACTGAATTAAAAGTTATTATTTTACAGAGTTTGTAGAAGTTAACCAAAGTATGAGTGCAACTGTTCGGTTATCCAAAATAGTTTCCTCAGAAGTTACTAATGAATGATTGTATTATTCAGTTCATGTGTTTCAGTGGTTCGAGTTTTAGCCCATCTCTGCCCAAATGTACTATCTCGTATGCATCTATTTCTGTACTTATAGCAGCACAAACAACAAAGTCCTTGCCACAGATTCACCAAATAGCAATGAGTGGATTAAAGGAAAGAGCTGATATGCTGCCGATGCTGATAACCATATAACACCTGGCTTTCACATTATTTTACTTTTGTTTCGTGTACATGTACGAGATATATGTAAAATTAGATAGAGGTAGAGGTTTAGTAACCCTTATTAATCAGGGTAGAGAACTGAAGATAAGCTTAGATTACTAACTTCGACTGATAATTACGGTGATTGTTCAATTTCATTGAGCAGATTTAAAACAAGGGCTTTAAATTGAGTACACTAAGGGATGCAGACGGCTTGAAGCAAATATTCAGCAAAATGGTATAGGTCTTTTACTTCTGGCAATCTCTTTACAAAAGCTAAACACCATTTTGTAGACAAAAATCTCTATTGATAAGGGAAAAAAACAGCATTGGCGAAACATTTTATTTTGCACGCAAAAGTTTCACTTATAACAAAACGTCATAACTTGTGTGCCCACCCATGATATAATGAAATGACGAGCAAAATAGTCCCACAGCAAGATAAGAGGTTCACACTTGGGGGTCTTGATTTCGATTCCTGCATTCGGTCACTCGCTTCGGGGTTTTAGTGATATTCCTGGTTGGCAAGAGAAATGCTGGGAAGCTTTTTATTCTACAATGAATTGATTTCAGCCATTTAGTATTTCGATTCCGAAGGGAACCCTTCAGAAAGACTTTTCCTTAAGCGTTAAGCCGTAAGATAGAACAGTCTTACTACAAAAGAAATGTACACTAGTGTCCAAAAGTTAAGCATAATGTAATATGTTGTTATCAATGCACCATAATATAATCTGAAATGAAATATAGTAAGAAATAGCATAGAATTCTGATCCTGGGACACCTTTTTACGCAAGCAGAAAATCTGACGATGACTTCCACAATGACAATGAGCGGTTTATGTGGGGTGTGGTGACCCCTCATGGCTACACAGGCTTCGCCGTTACATACTCTATAAGATCGTTCAAGAGCTCTCAGGCAGCAGTTACCGTTCTTCATGGAGAGCAGGTCGGAGTTCTGGAAGTATCCTCGGTGGGGTCTGACGGGCTGCAACTCGTCTTTCTAATGCACCACAGGCATGTTCTACAGGGTCCATATCCGGGATATAGCTGGCCAGTCCATGCTCTGGATATCTTCCCTCTCAGGATAGTCGTCCACCAGGTGGGCTCTATGTGGATGTGCATTGTCGTCCATTAAGATAAGGTGTGGACCAACTGTACCTGTGAAAAGTTGTACATTTGGTAGCAGTAGCTCGTCTCTGTACTTCTGTGTGCATTCACAGTGCCACCGTCGATGATATGCAGATCTGTACGTCTGTAGAACCTTATGCCTACCTACACGTGTACGCCACCACTACCAAATGAGCGCGTTTCCACGATGTTGGTGGGATGAAACGGAGTTCCTCGTTCTCTCCAGATTATAGTGCGACGAGAATAATTGTTTTTTTTTTCTTATTTAACCGATTTTTCATTATTTCCGTTTATTTTCTTATCTGTTTTCCTAGTTTCACAAATATTCACTATACACATAAACACCCATGCCCAAGGCGGGACTCGAACCTGCGACCCTCTACGCGGCGGAACATTGTTCAAACAGAATCTGGACTCATCTGTAAACGGAACATTCCTGCACTTATTCAAGGTCCAATGTTGACGTTGCTAACACTATTATACACGGGACCTATGTATATATTCGAGTGGGACACACACTGCTGAAAGTCTGGCTTAGAGGGAAATTGCCCTGAGTCTCCGGTATACAGTTTGCCTCGAAACTCAAACGCCTGAGGCGGCTGCAAGCTCGCAAGACAGTTGTCTTGCAGCCATCCTTCAAAGTCGTTGTGCTGTTAAGGACAAATATCGGTCCTGTTGTGGCGTTGTGACCCTGGGCAACCACGTGCAGGGATAGGACGAACATCTCCTGTTTCTTGGAACCTCCGCCAAAGCCCGGTAATGACATTTTGTGGCACATTCAAGGGCTCAAGAGAATGCAGTCTGTGTCTGACCTGCCCCGAGACATCCGATGATTCCACCTTTAAAAACAATGTCTAGTTGACGTCTTTGTGGCACGTTGGTGCTGTTTTGTAAACAGTTTCCGATGACACTAGTCTCTTACACAATGGGAGAACAATTACTAATGAGCCACGCACTGGGTCTGATACTCTGGTATTAGTTTGCTGCTGTGGTTTTTTCGACCTTTGAAGCTTGAACTCGCTTATCTATCAGAGTCCACTAGTAAGGGGAGACACACACTGTGATAACATTTAATGACGCTCAAAAGTACATAAGTATATAAGTAATTAAACCATTTCTTAAATCTTTTATCTCCACTATTTAGAAGAATAACAGTTTGCAAGAACATAGAAGAGTGTGTAGAAAAAGTGTTCTGAGTACAACACATAATATTTTTATAATGCGTGTAATGGTTTTGGAAGTTAGTCTTTACTATATATACAGCTTAATTTTAGCACAAAATACTTCATAAGAACTATCAAAGGTATATGACTTCATTATATTTTGCCATTAGAGTCAGTCCGGCAAGTCTAACATTTAAATATGGCCCTATCATAATTTAATGTGTATTTGGGGATTTATCGATGCTATGAGCATTAATCCCATAGAAGTACGAGCATTTGCACTAATTATTTCATTCATTATATAAGGATGTTTTGGAAAAACGTGTGGAATGAATTGGGCAAAAAATTAACGGTTGAGTATAAGGGAACGATCACTATAGAATAAATAAGCTTTTTCTATATTGAAATGCATTAATATCGTACATAATTTGTTTTCAGTGAGGGAAGAACGAGACCGTAATGTTAGCTATGACATTTACCAAGTTTTAATCATTTAATAATATATCTTAGAAAAAGAACTTGCATCTAAATTCTGCCAACGCAACATTTTATCTTCACATTTAGAGAAGACACAGAGGCATACTCAGTACTTAGTCCTAATGAGTGGGGTGATTCGTTTTGAAATAGGAAATATATATCACTAGATATTCAGCATATTTTATAACTTCAAAAGTACATGAATATTATGATAAAGACATACCTAACTATGTTTCTTCTCTACGTTTGTACAAACTATTATTAAAAACGCTTATTGTTGTATTTCAAGTCAAACGAAATAAACATTTTCAGAATATATATTGATGATTATTTTCTTGAAGATGCAAACATAATCACATTAACCTTGTGTTTAAACGAAATATATATATATATATATTTATATATATATATATTTTAAATAAGTCTTTATCTATTACGGTTTACAAGTTAAGTAAAGATCATTCAGGAGGAAAAGGATTTCCAGAAAATGGGTATTTATATTTCATTTATCATGTTAAGGCATACGAGGTGCGTGCAAGTTATAACACCAACATTTTTTCAGGACTGGGACCAGATAGATCTTCTAAGTTTTTTAAAAATACACGTGGAAACTTTGTGAATGTGTGACAGAGACAGCAGCACTGTACAGTGCATAGAACTCTAATGGCAGCGACGAGAGTTGGGACTGCTTTTGATGATTAAAATGGCGACGTTTTCATTGCAAGAACAGAGTGTTATCATTCGGTTTCTCCATTTTCTTGGTGCTGAACCTATTGAAATTCATCGCCAGTCGAGTGAGGCATGTGGTGATGATACCATGGATGTGTCTAATGTACGTTCCTGGGTGCGACAGTTCAATGACGGCAGAACATCGTGTGACAACAAACCAAGACAGTCACAGCCTCGCACCAGCCGCTCTGACGACATGATCCAGCGAGTGGAGAACATTGCTTCAGAGGTTCGCCGATTAAGTATTTTCATATCTCCATGCACGATTATGTGCAGATCCCACCGAAATGCAATTTTGGAGAGGATCACTGCAACTGTATTGGTTTGTACAGTGCAGCCATCTCTGTCACGCATTCACAAAGTGTCCACATCTATTTGGAAGAAGAAAAAAAAAAGTTGTTCTCTGGTCCCAGTCGTGAAAAAAAAATAGGAGGTGCTATAACTTGAATGCACCTCGTAGTTTATTAATAATTTTGAAAAAAAATTAAAAATGCTCTTTAGTTCAGGAGACATCGACTTCAGCACACCTTTCCAATGAAATATAAACAATGAACCTTTGGGTGGAGTATAATACCAGCCTTGTACTCCATATAATAAAGTAATAGAGGAAGGAAAGGAAAGCACAACATTGTTCATGCATTTAGCTACTAAACTGCCAAACTTCAATTACATATGACTGTTGTTTATTACCTGAAGCGAAAAACGTGCCTTCCTGATGGAATTAGTGCTGCTCTCGTTCTCTTTCTCGTCAATACTCCATCTGCTGATCTTCTGCATCTTCACTAGTTGGTGGTAGTTCCTCAGAGGTTTGCTCTGCTTCTCGCGGAGCCCCAATGAAGTTACCCTCTGCTTCACGAAGTGTTTCATCCTGGTTATTTTCCTGCAGCATTGACAGTGTGTCAGTTTCTGTTCCGGTATATGGATCGAATTTGTTTGTTAGACCTAGCTGATTCTCTTTTCTGTTCCATTTTGTACTAAATTGGCCTTGTCCATTAAGCTCTCGGCTTTCTCTTGTCAATTCATCTACGATTTTGGAAGTTGGTGAGTGAATGCTCTGTTGTTCTTCGTCCACGTCAGAGTTTTCCCTCAAACTGGCTAACCTCTGGTTACTTATGTAGCTGTTTCTTAGCTGCTGGCTATCACTCTGGTCTTCCGAACCTTCGTACTCATAATTATTCTCAAAATATGGCGTTTCATTTTCGTCTTCTCCAGACTCTTTATCATTACTGGAGAGCGTTTCGCTTTCTGAATTCTCCGCTCTCCTTGCGGTAATTTTGTTTTTATTATATTCAGATTTTAATAAACCGGATTTACTCAACATTTCCAACTGATGACTTCCTAGTCTTTGTCTTCTGCTCTCCTCTTTGTCTAATTCACCTTCAGAAACCTGACGTTTACGTGGGACTTCCGAAATCACAGCCCCATTATCTTCGTTCTGATTTTGTTCCAGGTTAACTTGAACATTACTTTGTTCTAATGCTGGTGTTTCCATACTCTCATATGTTTCTTCTACTTTATCCTCCTGCATTGCTTGATTTTTTCGTTTCATGCTATCTGGGTCTTCCAAATACTTTTCCTTATTATCCTCGTTAAGAGCCTGGTAATTTTCGTTTCCCAAGTTATTAGCACTTTCCTGTACATATGCTGCGTTTTCATTGTCCATTGTTCCTTCTTGATCTATAACGGTTCTCTCCTGCTTTGCATTTCCTCCACCTAATAATATGCTGCCACCGGATTGGTGTTTGTGTTGTTCCGGTGATACTCGATCCAGGTATTCTTGGCTTCCAAATCTTTGAGTGTGTCCTTTTTTGTAAAAATCTGTAGCACTACGAGCAATTTTTGACGAAGGCCTTAGTGGTTGTGTATTACCATGTCTATGTGGAGAGCCATGGCTATCAGAGAATGTTGCCTTACCTTTATGTGCCAATTTTACTAAAACTTTCCTTGTTGTTTTTCTCTCTCTTTGTACATTTTTCACATTTCCCTCCACTTGGTTTTCGTTATTTTCTATTGCTGACTGTTTTTCCCCAGGTATGGCTTCTTGATCGTATCTATCTTCAGAATAATCACTTATAGTTTCTTCCTGCATCGGAGTCTCACCATCCTGTTCGTACTCTTTGTCATCGTAAGTTGTATGTTCTTCCTCTTTGCTGTTCAGGGAATGTTTGTTCTTTTCGTAATTTGATTTTTTGTTGGAGCATTGTCTTTTATCTTCTAGAATACTTCGTTGGTTTTTATTTATCAGAAACTGGTTTTTGTTCGTTGATAGTGCTTCTTCTTTTTGACCTACAGCTACTGCAGATAAAGGAACAAAATTATTCTTTGCATGTCTCTTATGGACTACAGCAGAGTTTCTTTCATCTGTTGATCTGAGACTTTGTTCTCGGTTCTGCTCATATTTAGTTGCAGATCTGATACTGTTTTTCGTAGCTTCCTCTTGCACCTGATCTAAATCGCGAACATTGTCCTTTTCTGGTGAATGTAATAGTTTACTTCTAGATGATTCTCTTAATCTGTCTGCAGACCACCCCAGTTTATCCCTATTTCCAAATGATAGGTGCTTATTTATTCGCTGTTGCTTTTTCTCCCAGTCCTTTACCATCTGATCAACAGCAGATTGGGGAATATTTGAATAGAGAAGTGGTATATTGCTGGGAGGTGAACCGGGCTTCTTTTCCGAAGCTTTATTAGAAGGCTTTCTATGTTCTGACACTGCCTTAGGAGGGGAGGGCTCTTGGGTGTTGTTCTCCCTATTTATTTGAGAAAAGTTTAGGTACATGTTTGTCTCTGGCTTCGGAGTGGTGTCGACTTGAATGTCCGACCAGGGTAGCCAGTGTCTGCCACTGGGACACTGCTGGGACCTTTTAGTGTCATCTTGAAGTCTGGTGCGTATTTTGCCTGGATTGTTTTTGTTGTACTCTTTATCTCTCAATCTGAAAAAAGTGTCAATTTATTTAGTAAAGGTTTAAAAAAATAAGAACAAATGCTATTTTTCGTATGTTTAAATTTCAGCACTGAGTGGAACATTATATTAAACAAAGCTATATAAATAAGCACCTTATATTAGTAAACCTGGGTCAGCTGCATCATTGTATGTTGAGAAACAAAAGCTTCTTGTTCGTTAAATGGGTTAGAACTCATTTTCATTATACCTTGTGTCATATAAACAAAATGTTTCATATTTGAGTACACAGCTTTCCATTATCATCTCTATAAGTATAAGAAGATTATATTTGTGTCCGATACCTATATATTTATGAGCTTTTGGGGCACTCAAAGCACTTGCATATGCACAACAAAGCATAATTCTAGGTTCTGTGATTGAATAACTTACCCAAATAAAATATATTAACTTTGAAGCGATCATTTATTTAATAATGAATGTTTTGTCTTGAGTGGTTAAAAGAATACATGTGACTAAAAGTAAAAAAGCTAAATTGCAAAATAAAGAAAGGTCCGACGTATAAACAACCGTTTAAGTTTTAGTTATATTATGGAAATTAATCACTTCTCCACACTAGCCGTATATAGGCTAAGGTTTTTGATAGAGTCAACATGAAAAATTCAATGCCACTGGACGGAATGCGACTGGACAGAAACCAGGAGATCCGTGGTTCAAAACCCGGCCATGGCATTGAATTTTTCATGTTGACTCTATCGACCGTTTTAAATTTGGAAGCTCTTCCTCTCTTTAACCTTTATTTTTAGGTTATTTGAATCTGGAATTTAGCTATGACATTGTGGTTGACAGAAGTAAACCTGTTATAACGCTCCATTGTCGACTGCTCTCGTTCTAATAATTTACAGCCTGCTTCAAAGGTAACGTAGTTCCTTCTTTTCCGGGACAACATATATTACGTGAATTAGCATCAGTAATACATTTCATTAGCGTATCAACAAAACAATTATGATCATAATTTCAGTAAGTAAACCTCTATAGTAAAACTATAATAATTATGAACATGCAAGAAGCCACACCTTTTCATATAGCAGGAACATCGGCACTGCTTTCAGTTAAACTGCACTTTAGACAGTAAATTGGTAATGCCGGTGTTGGGATTGGAATTGGTATTTCATTTCGGAGGTAATTTGGTACGTAGGCCACAATGCTGTGCCCGTTGTTTCTATGCACCCAAGTGGAAGGATGAGGCGAAGGAGACAGAGGGCGGCCGACCCAGGGAGCCACGACTATACAGTGGGCAGGGTCCCTACAGTTTACCTGGATATAGACTGCCGGTGTTACATGTTTGCATCCTACCTCGAATTTCACCACTTCATTGTATCATAAACCTTCAAGACAAAGACGTTCTCATGAGACAACGGCATTACATTCAACAGGGAAAGCTCTTGCGGCAGACATCATGTATAGATACATCCAGTGACGTACTTACCTACTGCGAGCGTCCATATTTACCTAATAGACTAACTATGTGCCTTAGAAATTGTTTTGTTAGAACCACTCTGAAATACATCCAGAACCCTTTATTACCCCTTCAACTGGTAATTTCTAGATTGATTATGCATGGCGGCAATTTTTCCTATTTGAACCTCTGCTCTCCCTGCCATTTTATTTTGTTTTCCCTATTTCCCACCAATGTATCAGCAATATGTGGCGTGATTGTTGCCTTTCTTTATATATTTATTCCTACTTGAGAAAACAAGGATTGGAAAACTGAAACAAGAAACAAGGAGTATCTCGGAAATCGTTCATTGCACAGCTCATTTTATATGAATTGGTGTTTAATAACATTTACATATTTTATGTAGTAAGTTGTTGTCTACAGTCGTCATGCTAGTCTCCAGTTCCCGAGGTCGTTGTCTCAAACCTGGCAAAGGTTGATGGATGTTTTACACCGTAAAAGTCCTTAGCATGACTTCCTCCGACAGCTAAGAAAAGCCAGCAGGTCTGTGTCAGAGTTACCTACGTAAGAGAACCTCATACATGATAAAGAGACCTCTGAGCAAAATTAAATTGTATTTCACGCCCAACATAGATTGGACAACTCAGAACCACATTAGTTAAAGAGCGTCCATAAATAACAAAATCTTGTTCTCTCTTTCCTTCTTTCTTTCGTTTGTTCCTTCTTTCTTTCCTTCCTTCTTTCTTACTTTCTTTCCTTCTTTCCTGCATTCTTTCTTTCTTTCCTTATTTCCTTACTTCTTTCTTTCCTTCTGTCCTCCTTTCCTTCTTTTTATTTCCTTCCTTCTTTCTTTCTTTCTTTCTTTCTTTCTTTCTTTCTTTCTTTCTTTCTTTCTTTCTTTCTTTCTTTCTTTCTTTCTTTCTTTCTTTCTTTCTTTCTTTCTTTCTTTCTTTCTTTCTTTCTTTCTTTCTTTCTTTCTTTCTTTCTTTCTTTCTTTCTTTCTTTCTTTCTTTCTTTCTTTCTTTCTTTCTTTCTTTCTTTCTTTCCTTCTTTGCTTCCTCCCTTCTTTCTTTCCTTCTTGCCTGCTTTCCTTTTTCCTTCCATCCTTCTTTTTTATTTATTTCTTTCCCTCCATTTTACTTCTTTCTTTCCTTCTTTCTTTGCTTCCTTCCTTATTTCTTTCTTTCTTTCTTTCTTTCTTTCTTTCTTTCTTTCTTTCTTTCTTTCTTTCTTTCTTTCTTTCTTTCTTCTTTCTTTCTTTCTTTCTTTCTTTCTTTCTTCTTTCTTTCTTTCTTTCTTTCTTTCTTTCTTTCTTTCTTTCTTTCTTTCTTTCTTTCTTTCTTTCTTTCTTTCTTTCTTTCTTTCTTTCTTTCTTTCTCTCTCTTTCTTTCTTTCTTTCTTTCTTTCTTTCCTTCTTTCTTTCTTTCCTTCCTTCCTTCTTTCTTTCTTTCTTTCTTTCTTTCTTTCTTTCTTTCTTTTTCTTTCCCTATTTCCTTCCTTCTTTCGTTTCTTTTTATCTTACCCTCATTTCTTTCCTTCTTCCTTTCTTTCATTACTTCCTTCTTTTTTACATCCTTTATTTTTTGTTTGTTTCTTTCTTTCTTTTTCTTTACTTTCTTCCTTCTTTATTCCTTCTTTATTTCCTTACATCCATCTATATATGTGTGTTTCTTTCTTCCTTGTATATTTCTTATACAAATATCAGGGGGAGTGAGGCCTTCTGAGGACGTTGTCAGAAAATTTATGTCATACATTTCCATTGTCACAAAAATGTTTTGATGATAATCATTAAAGCATTTTTGAGAAAATAGAAACGTTCTAAAAAGTTTCATGTAATGCATAATCTGGAATGGGCGGAAATGTTTTGGAAACCCTCTGGTCGTTTCGTTGAAGGATGCAAAATAATGTTAGTTTAGGGTATTTGCATGTTTCCTTCCTTGATAGTTTAAGATATGCATGTAAGTAATAAATTTCTTCCACAGTGTAAGTAGTTGATTGCGGAACTCTTATAGTGGCTACAAAGGTAAATTTAAGGAGTTAATGTATATTTAACTAATTTGTGCATATTTATGCATGTATTTTACTTTTTTAGCAATGACTGGTACAAGCATTTGCCCCTGATGCTTTAAGAAGAGGATATGAGAAAATTTCTTTTACTGATCTGTTTGCGTAGGACTAAAGGTATCACGTTTCTAAATCCAAAAGAAAATGAGAACACAGCTATCAAAATTGAGCACTTCCCGATATAAAAATATGACGCTCAGCATCTTAAAACTGAATAGTGTTCGACAAACATGCGGGCACTAACGTCCGGTTCGGCCGTTGCATCATAAGGCTTGATGTGGTTTACATTAACGTTGCAAACAAAGCCATGTGCTGCAACGATAACATCTCTAAGAATAAAAAATTGTCATTTTCGCTTAACTTTTAAACTTGTACTAACATGCTACTAATCGTAATTTCTGAAGTGTGAGTATTAGGAAAGAGAAGAGAAGTAAAGCCTATTTGCCTCAACAGTAAATCCCACTCTTAACAGATGGAAATATAGTATAGTGTGCAAGTGTGCGATTCTTTTTTGTATTTTCAGAATATTTTAAAATCGATCCTATTTTCAAGTTAGTCATTGTTGGTTTTATTTAATTAAAACAAACCCATATTATTTTATGCTATTGTTAAAGGTGCCCTGCAACAAAATATTGCAGATTACACATCTACAAACATCTTCTCATAGAAATATACAAATATTTTAAGTTACAGTAGAATCATTTCTTTCAAAAAGCGGTGAAAAATACTTAATTGTTTATTGCAATAAACAGGACTAATACTAAAATAGACTGGAAGAGAGACCAATAGGTAAATGTTAATTAATTAGTGCCTATGTTTAAGAATTTACTGTAATTTATTTAAATAAATATTATACAGTTTTTAGAGCAAATTTAGTTGATTTTTACTGCACAGATGCGGGCATATATTCATACTTTATTGTGCATATAAACCCGAGCTCTAATTAGTATCATCACTGATGTATTACATTGACGGCAACTATGAAGCCTGGGAGTTAGGGTACTTACAGAGTTATGTTTTAGAGGTGGCGCGTCACCTTGCTCGGAGGTGCACGATTGACGTCATGCAAATCAGTGGTAGGGGTAAATTCTCTGCTTTCATCTGTAGATTGGTGATAAAGCTAGTGGGTTAGATGACATGACTAAACTGACATCTTTTTTTCTTCCAAATAAACAAGTGGGCTCGACCATAAACCTGCGCAACATTACGACATACGCCACGTCTAAAAATACTCCTGTAGCTACCGGGAAGGATATCTGATGTGTTGCACTCACATGGCTTTCTCTGCTCACTCTCTACAGATTGTTCTTACAAGTGCCTATTCTTCTATGTACTTCATGTTAATCAAGGAAAAAAAATTTAAATAGTTTTAGTTCATATTTTTCTTTTAGGTAAGAAGGAATTACTGGATACACTATAGGGCCGCCTTATGATGTGTTTGAAGTTTCAATTCTCTATGCATGACCAAGAAAAGAGGGGTGGGGAAGAATAATGACTTTCTATTGGAGAAAACATTAACGTTTTAAATTGGAAACCATTAAGGCTGACTATTTATCACATTCTTAAGAGGCATTTTTCAGAAAAATGATATATTTCGAAAAAAAAAAAATGTAATCAAAGTAAGCAGTTATTGGTAGGGAATTTCGTTGAAAATTTTCCGTTCACTTTCTTGAAAGACGTTGAGTTTCATATTTAAACGACTTTCGGTTTTAAAACTGTGCTTTACACAAAGAGTCATACGTGGGCTCGCGTGGTCGCACATTCACACACCTTCCTGTTTCCTTCCTTCCTTCCTTCCTTCCTTCCTTCCTTCCTTCCTTCCTTCCTTCCTTCCTTCCTTCCTTCCTTCCTTCCTTCCTGCCTTTATTTGTTTCTTTCTTTAGTTCTTTATTTCTTTGTTCCTCTACCACATATGCCTTTATGGCTTCAGATTGAGGAACCGAAACTCGGATCAGATAGAGAAATCCAGAATGGGTGATCAGCCCGTTGTCTGTAATGAGAGTGAGATAACTATATGAACGAAATGAGGGCGAAATGGATTAAAGGAAAGATGATAATGGAGCAATTGGTGGAATTATGGCGGGGAAAACCGGAGATACCGGAGAAAACCCGCCCCAGCGGGTCCCCCAGAAATCTTAAATGTGGTCGCCTGTGATCGTTCTCGAATCGTATTTGTGAGTCAAGCGGTCTAACCACTCGTCCACGGCGCGACCAGGTACATATTTATTCCACCCAAAAATTTAAATACAAGTATTATGGTCCCAGGAATCTATAAAAATCATTCTAATGTTCCGCTATGTAAGTGTGCATGCGTGTATATGTGTGGGTGGATGGACGGATGGACGCATGGAAGGACGGACGGACGGACGAATGGATGTAGTGTGTGTATGGATGGATGGATTGATGGACGGACGGATGGACGGACGGACGTTTGGATGGATGGATGGATGGATGGATGGATGGATGGATGGAGGGAGGGATGGACGGACGGACGGATAGATGGATGGATGAATGGATGGACGGATGGATGGACGGACGGACGGACGGACGGACGGATGGACGGACGGATGGATGGATGGATGGATGGAGGGAGGGAGGGAGGGAGGGAGGGAGGGAGGGAGGGACGGACGGACGGATGAAGGGACGGACGGGCGGTATTTAAGTTCAGCTTCTTCCAAGGAGATGCGACACGAGGTTTAAATAATTCCTCCACCTCAAGCTAAGCTTATATGGAATATTTGATTTTCCAAAATGTGATTTCCCTCAAACATTGCTGTAACGATTTTTATGAAAACACCATATGTTTAAGACATCTTCATGAAAAATGAAATGGACAAATGTTGAGTTTTCTCGGAGGAGCCTTTAAAGTTCTCTTTATTCTAGTTGACTTTCGCTTAAAGTTAAACTGCAAGAATTAGATAAAATCTCAGTACACAGAAAAACGAAGATGTTTTAGCACACAATTTATTTTAGTGGAAGTAGGCATTTTTGTTATGTTCTTTGTTATTGCTTTGAGTTTTTAAACTCACCTTTCTAAGACAAAAAGCCGTTACTCCTTTTTTTTTGTTTTTTCTTGTCCTGGTCATGCAAGGCGAATTGAATGTCAAACCACCACAATGCGACTAGCTATTCAACGATGTAACTATCGGTTAAAGACAATTTATTGCCATATTATTTCTGCATGTAAAAAGTGGAATAAAATAAGTTCTTAAAAAACGTTATTTTTAAATGAGAAGATTTGAATGGTATATTTCCAGAGAAATCATTCTCTCGAATTGTTGGGTGCAATGCAATATCTTCTCTACTAATTACTTGGGAGAGAAAGTAAAACAGCTCACAAGGTATTTTTACGGTATATTCCCTTCTAGATACATTTTTGAATCTACAGACTATTAAATATGTCCCCTATCGTTTCAGCTGTTCTCGTTAAATTAAAACACAAAGCAACCGTTCTTTTTAAAATGTGCTTTGAGCCGACAGGATTTCATGATAAGCTTCGTCTTCCACCTACAAAAGTACCTGAATACAGTACAAAACTCAGTTTGTTTCAGATCTCAGGGATGATCAGAGACATAAGCAAACTTACAGATGGTAGATTTTATAAAACAGTCCTTGAATTTTAAATTCATAGCACTTTGAAATATAAATTTCTAAGTTATTCACGATATCAAGTTTTACGATGCAACTTTATAGAAAACCTTTGGTTTTAATGTATTGGAAATATAAAACTGTTACAATATAGGGTTTTAACTCTTTATAACATTTATTATATTAAACTTACAGTTATAAATGATATGTCAAATGAAAAAGCAACACAAACAGTTTTGTTTGTTGGCACCAGTGCGCATGTGCGTGCAATGTTTCTGCCGCAATCTGCTAGAGAGCGGTAGTAGCAAAGATGGCGACTAGTAAATAAAAAGAGTTTTGTGTTTTGCATTCGGTAAAGACCGAATCTGTAGTTACTGTGCAACGTGCGCTCCGCATTAAGTTCCCCCCAGGGCCCTACTTCGGTAGGTACGGGTTTGGCGCACCCGGGGTCACGAGCCACCAGTCTCCCTCGTGTGGGCTTCTCTTCGTGGTTGAGGGAGACAGTCAACGGGCCCACCCACGTGTAGGCCGTGTGTGGAGACCCGTGGAGAAGGTTTTTAGATTCTTGTCTAGTTTAGAGTTTAGGATTTAGTGAACGAAACTTTTAGTAGATTTTGATTGATGTTTTTTATGTACGTGTATTTTTAATAGGTTTTGTTACACTTGTATAGTTTTTAGAAAGTTTTATATCTGGCTTTTGCCATGACTAGTTTTTTAAAGGGCGCTGATGACCGCCGTTGTTGAGCGCCCTTGTATATATATCATCATCATTATCATATCATCCGCATTAAGTTCGATTGTGATCCTCCAAGTGATAACATTCGTAGACGGTATCATCACTTTGAAGATACCGGTTGCCTTTGTAAAGGGAAGAGCACGGGACGGCCAATAGTAAGTGAAGAAACTGTTGAGCGAGTGAGAGTCGTTCACACGTAGCCCAAAGAAATCATTCCGAAAGGCTAGTCCTGAATTAGAAGTTCCTGTGTCGACTCTTTGGAAAGTTGTAAGTTATTGCAGGCTCTAAAGCCGATAGACCACGGATTACGTGCCAAGTTGCAAACGACGTGTTGTTTCATGAAGGTGACGATTTTATAGATCGTGTTGTCTTCAGTGATGAATCGACCTTTCAACTTAGTGGACATGTTAACACGCATATTGTGAGCACCTGGGGCTCAGATAATCCTCAGGAGATGGTACAAATGCAACGAGATTCCCCTAAAGTGAATGTTTTTTTTGTGCCGTATCCTGGCGAAAAGTTTATGGGCCTTTCTTTTTGGTGAACCTAGTGTAACAGGCACTTCTTACCTCGATACACTACAGTAATGGCTCTTCCCTCAGTTGGAAGAAAATGAGCCAGAGAACTTAATTTTCCAGCAAGATGGTGTGCCACCTCACTGGCATAACGAAGTACGCGATTAGTTGAACGTCGCTGTACCCGAGCGCTGGATAGGCCGCAAGGGCTCCAATAACAGGGCTTGCTATGCATGGCCTCCACGTTCTCCTGACCTAACACCATGTGATTTTTACCTTTGGTGCTTCATCAAGAATCATGTGTACGTGCCTCAGCTACCAGCTGACCTCCCTGAATTAAGAAAGCGGATAGAAGCAGCTGTTGCTACAATTACTGTATACACACTTATCAACGTTTGGGAAGAACTCGGCTATAGACTTGATGTGTGCTCTGTGACAATGGGTAGTCACATTGAACATTTATAAGGTTCTTGGTAAAACTGAGTTGCTTTTTCATTTGACATATCATTTATAACTAAGTTGAATGTAATAAATATTATAAAGAGTTAAACCCTGATATTCATTTATATATACCCTGTATTTTGTATATGTAGTATGTACATTTTGGATTTGAGAATGGAAGGAATTAAATCAGTTTAGTTCAGCTAGTCAAAATGTAGTTTCGCTCTGGTTTTGAAAACATTAAATTCCTATTGGTTACTTCCTAAAGTAGATAAAATAAAATAAAATAAATATAATGTGAATCTTGGTACCTTGTTTCATTCTTCAGAATGTGTATTCTGAGTTTTGTTATTTAATTAGCACATCTTTCATATTTCTTAGAATAAAGTAAACAAAAATTAATTACATAGAATAAAAATAAAAGACTAAATATTCAAAATTACAAGGTATGATTGAACTTCAAATAGAAACTTCTGTTCCTCTCTTGTTAATTGGTGCCAGTACCATAAAATAACTGGTGTTCATCTATTCCTAACATCTTGTAAGTAATTACTGAATTAAACAAGATGCTGATCTAAACTGCTTTCTTGCAACTACACTTAAAGTAGATACTTTGATTTTCTTTGTTGTTTGCTGTGCTGATATATTAAGTGTGATACATTTAAATCGACTTGAAATATAATTTCCAATATTCAGTTATTTGCTAATTATGGGCTTGTGTTAGTAGTTTATGTCATTTATACTTACTAAATAGTTGCTACACCAATCTATCCGTTAAAAAGACCAATCAAATTATTCCTTAGTGTAACTTTATGTTTATATTTTATCTATGTTTTCAGGAATGAGCTTAAGTGTTTGTATAGCATTTCTAAACAAGACTCTCCATACTGTGATTGTGGCAGTTATGATTATATTTATCTCTTTGGATGGTCAACCAGTGTAGTGAATATTTAAAATTATTACAAATTTACAAAACGGATGTTGTAAGCAATACGTCCATACTTACCTTCCAGTTAATACAATCGTATGTAAAAAATGTTAACTTTGGGAAAGAAAATACACATATAGTGTATACGAAAGTGAAGCAGATGTGTAAAAAATATGACTCATCTAAAATTTAATAATTTTTCGCTTCACTGTGGTGTTCCAATACAGTTAAATCTCGATACACATATAGTGGCTCAAAAGGAAATGTGACTAGAGCAAGAATCAGCATTGTTAATATTTGTAATATCCTTGACATCTGCATTAAGTACCCTTTGTTTTTTTCATATATGTTAAACATGTTATAGAACAACTAACTCTTTAAATCTAAATAGGGCAAATCTTTTACCATAGTTTAAATTAAAAATATAATACCACCCTTTGGGTGTGTAATGAATAATATTGTACAGCTTTGTAATCCCATAATTCATGATATAGAATGTTATGAAGAGAGCAATTCAAAGTTGGATGACTAATAATACAGGAAGGGAGAATCTACATAAAATGCAAGCAATTAAATATAATTATAAAGATTCACGACCTTATGTGGTAATCATGAATGGTAACCAGGGTAATTTGAACAAAATTAATCCAATGAAATTTGGCATGATGATTTATGAAAGTGGTTTTAAGGTTAAAAAGTTAATTCCATTTGGGACAAATAGATTGGAAATACACTTCACTATTTATATCGAAGCAAATAAATTCTTGGAATCTAATTTTGATGAAAAAGTCATACCAAAATTTACGTAAGTTATTACAATTGTATCACAAAAGGATTAATTAAAGGAGTTAATATTGATATAACACAAGAAGAGCTAATCGAGAATTCTGTAAATGATTATAATTATGAAATCATAAAAACTCATAGGTTTTAATGAAAAACTGTGGATGATGAGGGTAAAGTTACAATAGTACCTACTCAAACAGTATTGCTCACTTTTATATCTCAGATGTTACCTGCAAGAGTATTCATGTATGGCATTGCTAGTCCAGTATCACAATTTAAGGAAAAATATTTTCAATGTAAAAAGTGTTTTGTTTTGTTTACTCGATGAAATGATGTAGAAATAATCAGTTATGGACAAAAGGTTGTAGAGAACATAATGTTAGTAATCGTTCTTCCGCTAAAGTTTGCTGTATTAACTGTGAAGGTGAACATAATGCTGAATTACATGAATGACCAACATTTCAGTTGGATACTATAAATAAAATGATAATTTTGAGATTTGAAGTTATTCATCTCTTAAAAAAAACAAGCATTCATATGCAGTTAAACAAGAATGGTCGAGAGGAATAATACTGGCATTAGATTTTATACTTTATGCGAAGTAGCAACCAAAGAGTTATAAAACATTAATGATAATGGTAACAATAGAGTACATATTAGACAAAGCATTCCTATACAAACAGGGCCATTTTCTCAGCTCCTAAAAGGAAGGTGACTGTAGAGGTCAAGAAAGTAATTAGGTTAAATGAAGAACTGATTTGTTCAAATGGCAGGGCTCCACAAGTAGAGAAAAAGGTGAATAGTATATTGTTCATAAAGATACTTATATTGGACCAATGAGAAATAATGATAACATGGAGCTTACACCTTATATAAATAATAATACAACAGCAAACAAAGTGTATAATACAACCTATGTAATAGCTGTTCCCAATAAATCAACAAATCCAAAAGAGGAGGACAATAAGAAATAATCCTTATAAAACAATAAGGTTTGATAGGAAGGTGGTGGAGCATGATAGGTTACAAAGAACTGCTAATTGTATATGATTGTTTAATTATAGAAGACACAGACAATAATCTACAGGGAATCATGATTCATGTTGGTGAATCAGAAATATTTAATTATATGAAAATCCAAACACACATGTTACAAATACATTTTGGAACAATATTTTTCAACTTCAGAATAATGAAAGAGCCTTAATATGTGGAGATTTCAATATCAATACTATTCAGAAAGATGGAAACATTAATATTTTAAATATACCATTTGTTAAAGGGATGGCTAATTTAAACTTACATATGTTAAACAATGGAACACCTACCCGCTTGGGGTCAAGAAGTCAATTGGATACTTCTCCAGATATATGTTTGGTTTCAAAAGATTTAGTGAATAATGCTCACTGGATGGTTTATAAAGACACTATGGGCAGTGACCATTTCCCAATATTAATTAATTTAGGTACCAGAAGATTAAAGTAACAGTTAAATTTCTTAAAACAAGAAGTAAAATCATCATCTGGAATATTTTTGATTCTGAAGTCAATGAGAATTTAAAGAGCATACATAACATCAAGGGTGAACAAATATTTAATCAATTCTATGTCTTATATAATTTTTAGGTACAAATAATCCCTCAATTATCAGAAGTAAACCTAACAAACTTAAGCCTCCCAGATGGATTAATGGAGAATTCAAAAAGTCTATTTTTAAAGAAAAGAAAACATTGAGAAATTTATTAAAAACAAAAACCTTAATAATTCCAATGTGTAAGGACTATGATACAATGAAGCACAAAATTAATATAATTTTGAGTCGAACTAATACTGAATGCGCCACTTATTGCCAGTATTTAACTAGAGCGCAATTCGTTAGGATCTTCCTAACATCATCAGCTGTTGTCGACTAATGGACGTTGATTTGGTGAACTCATTGGAGGTGCACCTGTATATCATGTGTATTTAAATATGTATCTGGAAAGAAATGGGAAACACATATCTATACATTAAAAATCATATTTAATAATCTTGTGAATTCAAGATTTATGCACAGATTAATTTTGTTATGGAAAATACAAGAAAAAACCATGTTAAAATTGGAATTTACTATTTACAAAATTCTCAAGATAGTTTAGGAATAGATGGGAATCCATCAAAAGCATTAATATTTCTAGAATTTAATTTTGAATCAGTTAAACTTCGACAAGCAATCTTATCATACAAATTTATTGGTAAAATGATGTATCACTTGAAATATCATCTAATAGAATTAGCATATACCACAATCAAAATAGATAGAGCAAAAAGCGACTATTGTAGAACAAATTTTGTACTAATGTACCTTTTACTTGAATCCAAAAAGATGATTCAGGAAAATGGTTTCTCAAGATTACCTAGCTAGTGTATATACTGGGAGAATTTATTTATGCAGATAGACATTGATTTAGAGAATTTCTACAAAGGTAATATAGAAATAAAACAAATGTGATTGTGCAAGGTTACCGAAATGGGAGTGGGAGCAGCTATTTATAATGGTAATAATGAGGATGTATTAAAAATTAAACTAAACAGTAACTTTTCCCTATACTCAGCAGAATTGATTGCCCTTCGAGCTGCTATCATATTAATTTTGGATAACAACATAGAAAAAGCTGTATGTTTTTCGATTCCAAACGTGTATTAACAACGCTATAATTTAGAACTCAACTCCAATCTCAACATAATTGAAATTGAAGTCAAAAATAAGATTTATATAGTGCAAAGGAAAGGTATTGTAATAAAATTCTTTTGGATCCCAGGACACAAAACATAAGACGCAACGATAGGGTGGATATCTTACATAAGTCAGGAGAAACATATAAGATACAAATACCATGGAATGATTTAACTGAATACTTTAAAAAGATGTTAAAAATTTGGATGACAGAGATCTCAACTTCCTTTTGGCAACTTACAAATAGTAAAGAACTATGTTACAAAAATATATATGGATCAAGAGAAGAATTTTTATATATTTTCAACATTGGACTTAATATTGCTTTGATTCCGATACTATTATATAAAATGAAACGAAAAGAAAATTCGTATTGTCAGTTTAGGGAGCTTGGAACCGCGGAACATATTAATTGAATGTCAGACAAATAAGCAAGAGAATGATAATTTTTTTGAAATCCTTATATGATATGGAATTATAAGGTGCAATAAAAATCACAAATATTACACAATATGACCCCAAAATTATATTTAAAATATAAATAAACACATCAGAAAATCCAACATAAAAATGTAATAGGTATAATAAAACAAAGGGTACTAAAAGTTCAACGTCATAGGAAGTAAGCTGACTAAGGGAGCGTCCTTAGAAAATTCAAGAAGAAGAAATATGAGTACCTGAAAACTTTCTCACCAAACAACTAATGCAAGACACTTTTATAAGAGCGATGTCTCATATTACTCCATTTTACTAATATTGGCTACAAACTATTATATCTATGGCCATAACTTCACGCCGAAATGAACTTGCAGATCGCCCTTGCTCCCTTTCAAAATTTATGTAATTCACAGCTGCAGAGCTGCCAACATAAGACTACGCAAAGCCGGCATTGTAATTTAACTTACGATTAATTTAGAGCCTAAACTGAGAAGTGTGGTCCAGATATTATTTTTAAATAAATAGACAAATGACTGTACAGCGTAGTTGTAGGATCTATGAAGCTGAACACGAATTATTCAGTATAGCAGCGAAAATTTTCGTTCCAAATAACAAATAATATATTAGCAATTGCTGTGCTAATAAGATGCGCAGACGACAAAGAAAAACAGCAACTTAAATCCTCGTGAATCTAGCAAATTCCACTGCCTGCATTATGTTGGTATTAACAGTAGCACATGCGCAATAGCGGCAAGATGGCATGGTTTGTTGATGTAACATATGATGTTCCTGTAAAAATAGCATTCTAAAGGAGTGGTAGGCGTGTCTCAGGCCCAGAAAGTGTTAACATAAATCCTAAACAAGCTCCTAGGTTATTCAAATCATTATATCTTTTTACGTTTAACATCCTCTGGCTAGATTAGGTAATATGCGAATGATGCTCCAATGGGTCCAGGATACTCACAGCCTAAAGTAATCGGGCATCGTCTTCTCAGGATAAAGGGAAACCCTGGAAAACACTTATCCGTGTAACAAATACATCCTAACCAAGATTCGAACATGGTACCTACCCACTGAATACGAAGCGGAGAATCTTAATCCAATACCGTAGAGGTCGGCTGATTAACATATAATTTTGTAAGTTCATTGGGGGCCATAGCTACTGCAGTGTAGCCGCAACCTACATAATTCCATACTTGCTTTGCTTAATGAACGAAGGTCATCACGACCGGTGTCTCGTTCAAGAGAAGATTCCGGACTAAAAGGCCGTGGTCCACGGGGCTTCCTCATCTCTCTGCAAGAAGTTTCACTGGCAACAGCGGCAAGCATCGTCAGTGGCGTAGAAAAGTTCTCCTTATTATCTTCGTATACGAAATGAATCTTACATGAATCGTATACGAAGACAAGGAGAACTTCTCTACGCCACTGACGATGCTTACCGCAGTTGCAAATGAATCGTCTGGAAGAGAGATGAGGAAGCTCTGTGCACCACGGACTTTTAGCTCGAAATCTTCTGTTACTTTCCTTAGTTTATGGTTTCGCAATTGATGGTCACATTCTAATTATTTTAATTGGTGTAATTCATCCTAGAGGGCCCCAATATTTAGCCTGTACATATAAAAATGTAAAATAAAATTTACATGTCGGCTTATTATCTTCTGGGTGTTTAGTTTAACTATTTTCTAAAGCATACTGAAATTAAAAATTTGGTTCAAGAGTTCTTTAAATATACACTGCCAACCAGAATATTCATAAAATTACGCTGTTAACAATTGAAATATAAATTTCTCAGATATATTTCAGAAAAAAATATAATAAATAGCTGTTTAGAAGAGTTACAAATAATTCATTCAAAATTAGCAATATGATATTAAATATTTTAAAACTGAAGTACTTACTTATGGTGTCGCCGGCTACGTAATAAGAAGAGTCTGCTATTAATCAAATTAGTTTTAGTTGTCTTTTCATCTGTAGCAATAGAATTCCTTACAGCCTCTGTGGCTAAGGCTAACAGGCAAACGTAGAAAATATTAAATAACATAACGAACTAAAACCAAATAACGAAAAAACTATAACAAGGAACGAACTAACGTTCTAACGAACGTTCTAACGAATAACTAGTAACATTTCAACAATCCTTGTTATTAAACAAGTGAACATTAACATTCGTGGCCTACCACATCTGCAATGCTGCACCATGGTTTGATTGGAATATTCCAGTAACTGCTCCGCTATATAAAGTTAATTTTTAAGAATTCTGAAAACAATAAAAATTAGTGATGCGTATCGAAAAGAAACAGTATAAAACGAAAATAAGTTCTAGAAATCTGGCGTGCTTTACAACGTTTCGTTGAAGTTGAACGTCCTTTAACCTGGTAGGTCATGTCGGATAATGAGTGAATGAAATGGGGGAAAATAAAATCTGCGATATTCGTCTTCTTACAGCAAAGGAAACCACAGAAAAGACCTTGTTTGGGTAACTCAATCCAAGCCAGATTGGAACTGGAACCTCTTGAATGTCTGATGTATTACTGTGAATAGTTACACTTACTTCTTGCTCGCCACTATGAGATGAGTAGTATGTCCCAGTAATGTTAGCTGAAATCTCACTTCAAGCGCATTGTCCGGATAGACATTTATTGACGGCGTTCTGCTGTACTTATATATCTGTATACAGACAGATCACAAAGCAAAACTATTTTTGCAATACATATACGTTACCATACATTTTAATTAGGATGCAGACACTACAGCTTATTTTATTAATCACTTAAAAAGCAAAATTCAAACTATTTGAATGCCACATTTTATCCGATACTCATTTTTAAAATATTTGAATGCCTTAGGATGTAACAACCATTTAGAATAAAATATAAGATTGTGTGTTTAAAGACGCTAATTAATTTCTACACCACCCATCTATAGTTCCAAATATATGAAGTACTATAATTCACCCAAAAATTTGATATATATATATACATACATGCATACATACATACATACACACACACATACAATTGGAAATTAAGTTCTTTGTGCTTGTGTAGCTATAAATAAGGAAAAAATCTGTGTTCTAAGTGAAAGAGAAGAAACGAAAGAAAACAGTATATCTCAAGACGAAATATCAATCAAATAAATTTTCTGCTTACGTTCGGAACGAACCTAGGATCGGATACGGAAGTTTTCAAAGCTCCTTCTTCCAATTATATGCTACACATTTCGTTAATGTTTATTTACTCATAAAAAAACAACAGTTTTAGTAAGATACTGTGTGCTTAAGATGTCTGCATCATAAGTATAATGTATAGACAGATGTTCTTAATTGTCTATCTGTATCCTGCAGTGTCCGCTTCATTCGGAATATACTTTATACGAAAATGGTAAGCCTTAATATATACTGAATATTATCTGCATGGAAAACATAGGCTTCCTAAGGTACAATATTTGTGAAAAATTATATATATATATATATATATATATATATATATATATATAATTATATATACTTACATATATAGGTATAAATATATGCGTACAGACCAATGGTTTTGCGGGATATTGTTTGGTATTGTCTGTCCATTCATGATGCTGGCAGGCTGTGATCAGCCTGAATGTTTTTGCTGCATACCCATCCTCGGTGACGTTTAACCGCAGATACGATTTAGGATAAAGTTTTGTAGGGTAACATCTTTGTGTTAGGCTGTCATTGAGAAAGAGGGAACAAGTTTGCGCTTAAAGTTTAGACTGTGGAACGCTGCATCTTGGTGTGAGTGGTAGTAAGTGCTACATTTCCTTTGGTATATGATTTAGAGGCAAGTCAACTCTTTTTGGAATTATGCGGAGCTTAGGTATTGCTGCTGTTTGGATTTTCTCTGATGATGATGATGATGATGATGATGATGATGATGATGATGATGAGGAGGAGGAGGAGGAGGAGGAGGAGGAGGATTATTTCTAATTTAGGGCGCTCAACTCAATAGTCATCAGCGATCTATCAAAAACTGTATTTCCCTTTAATATCCTTCCTTTGATTTAACTTGTCTTTAACTTTGCTTTGGCTTTGCTGAGGCTTTGCCTTCGCTTTGCTCTGGTTTTGCTCTAGCCCCTCTTTTGTTTTGCATTGGCTTTCAATGAGATTTGCTCTGGCTTTCCTCGAGCTCCGCTTTGGCTTTGCTTTAACTTTACTCTGACTTTACACTTTCTCTGCTCTAACTCTGCTCTGGCTCCACTTTGGCTTTGTTTTGGCCTTTCTCTGGCTCCACTCTGGCTTCTCTCCGGCTTCACCCTAACCCCACTCTAACTCCATTCTAAAATCACTCTAGCTTGGCTATGGCTTTGCTCTGGCTAGGTTCCGGCCCTCCTCCGGTCCCGCTCTGGCTTCGCTCAGGTTCCGCCCAGGCTTCACTCTGGACTCAAACTAACTTCATTCTGTACCTTAACTCTGGTTTCGATCTGCCTTCGCTCTGGCCAGGCCCCGGTCTCCACTGCGGTCCCGCTCTGGCTTCGCTCTGGCTTCACTCTAACATTCTTTAACTTAACTGTGGCTTGGCTCTGTCTTCGTTCTGGCTTGGCTCTTGCTAGGCTCCGGCCCCGCTCCGGTCCCGCTCTGGCTTCGCTCTGGCCTCACACCTACTACATTCTGTAACTTAAATCTAGCTGAGCTCTGGCTGGGCTCTGGCTTCACTCTGGCTAGGATTAGGCCACCACTCCGATCCCGCTCTTGCTTGGCCCTGGCTTATCTCCAGCTTTGCTCCAGCTTCGCTCCGGCTTCACTCAAACCGCACTCTAACTTCACTCTTTATTCACGCGAACTTGGCTCTGGCTAGGCTCCGGCCTACCATCGGTCTCACTCTGGCTTCGCTCTCGCCTCACTGTAACTTCATTCTTTAACCTAACTCTGGCATGACTCTGGCTTCGCTCTGGCTCGGCTCTGGCCAGGTTCCGGCCCACCTCCGGTGCTGCTATGGCTTCGCTCTGGCTTTGCTCTGGCCTTACACTAACTTCATACTGTAGCTCTGGCTTGGCTTTGGCTAGGCTCCGGTCGCAACTTCGGTCCCGCTCTGGATAAGCTCTGGCTTGGCTCTGGCTTTCTGTGGCTTTTCTCTGGCTCCGCTCTGGCTTTGCTCTCGGTTTGCTCTGGTTTTTCTCTCGCTTTGCTCTGGCTTTGCTCTGGCTCCACTTTGGCTTTGCTCTGGTTATGCTCTGGCTCTGCTCTGGCTTTGCTTTGGCTTTGCTCTGGCTCTGCTCTGGCTCCACTCAGGCTCCACTCAGGCTTTGCTTTGGCTTTACTTTGAATTTAGTTAAATTTACTTTATTGAATTTAGATCAGGGTCAAACACGGATGTAGACCTTGTTTGGGCGTTTATGCATTAGCTTTTTCACCACTCAGAGGCACCCAATCGAATGATTTGGCTCGGGACCCCGGGATCACCAATTCCCATACCTACCTCAGTAGGCCCCTGGAGGTGTTTTCTCTGATGTTAGTTTGGGTGCCCGAATGCCATGCGGGGACTGTGAATTTTGTTTGAGTTCTCGAATATTTATACTTCTTCATTTATTACGTCGCTGTTCAAAAATAATATCAAATTTCATAGCGATCTGCTTAATAACATCCTGTCGCTTCAGCCTACCGTATTCTTCTTATGCCTACTACAATATGTATATGTAATAATATTTTTATGTCGATTATAAAGTGGAATAAGCTTTTGTAAGAATAATTTGTGGAATAGTTGAGAAAGTCATGGAAATACAATTCTCTGTGTTTTGTATCGCAGGGAAAAAATTTTCAGAAATGCTTAATACAATTGTAATCTCTCTAAAATAATAAGTTGAGTTCAAAGTTGTAGAGGAAATAATGGTTGGCCTATAGAGTTTGTTTTTTCTTTTTGGTAAATTGGGAGTTAATTATCTCATAGAGAATAGCAAAAATTAATTCCCAAGGCATTTTACTTTGTATGTAAAACTTTCACTTAAGAAAAAGCCTAGATGTATAAGTCAACCCAACACCTGACAATTTTAGATACCTTAAAATTCACTGGATATATTAGAGTGTCAAGGATTGGCAGATGCGCTTTATGTAGAAATTCGGCAATCTTTTTCGACATATTTAATAAATAGATACAAAGTAAAGCATATGTTATAGAGTACCTGATTTAATTATATTTAAGGGAACCCAGGTATTGTATTCAAGATTTTGAGGAAAATTTCCACAATGTATCATATATAGTTGAAATCATTACACTACCTACTTTTGATGACTATTTCACCCACGGAGGTACACAGGCTATCGGCAGGTTTTAATTTAAACTACTAAATTATTAAAATGTATAAACATAATTTACAAATTCCAGTTGTTAGAATCACATAGACGCACATACTACCAAAGGTGACTACGACTTTTCGTTGAGAAATACTGTGGAGTAGAAAACAGTCATTACTATATTTGTGAATTAAGGCTTCTAAAATAAATTTTGGTTAATATATTAGACAGTAGATAATTGTATTTACATTAAGTTAATTTACATATGATAAAAGTTATTAGATTTGGTAGAAGCTGTACCAGCATCCACCATTATACAGCAAAATCAAATGAACATTATTGGGTTTGAAGTAATTAATAATAGGTTTTTAATAGTAATTAAAGTATTATAATGTGAAATGTTTATAATATTTTGAGGTTCATTATTATAGTATGATTATTATGAAAATAAAAATGTAAACTATGGTTAGATACCTTATTATTTTTATTGTAAAGTTGTAAGCTGGAGTTGTAGTAGGTGTTGTCTTGAAACTTAAAGAATTTGGCAGTATTGTAGTCTATTTAGAGGAATCTGCTATGCAATCAATAGTCCATGTTAAACCTTACTTATATTATTTCTTGTATACTGCTTTTTATGAATATCCTTATAGATAATATAATATTAATTAAAATTTCAGGTCAAGGTGCAGTAATATATAAGTTGAATAATGGATTACAATAAATTTTATTTATATAGATTTTATTGTAATTTTATAAAGATTATTAAATTTATTTATAGTTCTATAATATGCAGACATCGCCCGTCACTCTTTTTATTAAGATAAGTCGTAACAATATAGGTGTATTGGAAAGTGGACCTAGAAAGTATTCAGGTTAAACTTAAAGTTAAGGTTTTCATTTACACTATAATTATTTATCATGCAATTCAATTTAATATGAAATTAATTAATTTTTTAATTTATTTTAATATAAGAAATTTAAATTAAAAAACTGTTTAAGCTATTGTAGATATTTTATGGATTAAATTAATTTTACTTTAATGAAAGTATAATTATGAAAAGGCAGTTGCACTATTGTATTAAGGTAACTAACGTATTGTATTAAGGTAATTATATCTTGTGTTTCAGAGTATATTACAATATATATTTATTATTTTTCTTCTCGAATTTGTAATCTTTAATTAAAAATGTTAATTTTTGTATCATAGAGGTTTATTAGTTTTAGTTGGTAATGATATGTTAATCGTTTTCAAGAATACCTAGTTTTTTAATAAACGAAGTTAATTTGGAGTGTATAAGCTATTAAATATTTAATTATTTAAATATTTTATATACTTAATTTTAAAAGGGATTAACCATTTAAAATATAATTATAATAATAAATTGGCTAGAGTGTCTTATGAATTTAGAATTTATTAATAATTAAAGTATGTTAAAATTTAATTCATGTTTTCAAACGTTTTACATTTTTATTTAACTTATATATTAAAGTGTTTAAATTTAACTTGAAGGTTTTAGAAATTATGATTTAATTAATAAAATTTTCATTTATTTTGTATATAAAATTGTGATGTTAATCTGAAGAATCAGACAAATATTTTACTCATCTGTTTATTAAAAACATTGTTTCTTCCATATATTTGAGAGATCTAATCTGCCCACTGAAAATATTTTGAAGGGCTGCAGTATTTTGACTAAGCAAAAGTGGCAAAATCATTAGTCTTTTAATTGAAGGCTGGTATGTATGGTTGGACGAGGTGAATTCTGTTTTGTATTCATTGAAATTGAATTTAGGTTTTAAGTAAAAAGACTTAAATACTATTAAGGGACAAGAAGGCCCTATAGAGTTTAATAAGTTTAGTAATTAAGTGAGTTAATAATTAATTTGCTTGTGCTGCCTTACATGCCAAAGGAGACCATGGAAGAAACTGATGTTTTAATCTATCGAGATTTAACTGAACAAGAACTAAACAAGAAATTAGATTTGATAAATTTACTTACCACCCCTGGGCCACAAAAAAGTTCCAAAAATTATTCAAGAAATACAATATAACATTGGCACCAAAAAACAATTACAACATTAAAAACCTACTTCACAGTAATAATACTGATAAGATGCAGCAGCAACTCCAGAATTACCCACACCACTGGATCAAGCTTTAGTCGCATAAGAGCTGAAGTTGCAAACGATGATTTGCGAAACATGTCCTCAAAATAGGTACAAAAGTGAAGCAGATGTGCAATAAATACGACTCATCTAAAAATTAATAATGATGTTTTAATATTTACAGAGACCTTTCTCACTCCACCTACAGAATTTGAAGGTTTATATGCCATACATGCATTTGGAATGCCAACATAGTTTTGACAAACAGAAGGAGTTACTGCTTTTTAAAGGGGAAAACTAGCAATATTCGAAAAATTGTCAAAGAGGAAAACTTGGCAATAATCAAAACAGCCACAGTAAAAGAATTAGGCATACATATACAACCAGATGCACCTGTGGAAAACATAATAGATATGATATCAAAATGTAGCGAGCACATGAAAAACGACACAAATATCATACTAGCCAGAAATATTAACTGTAGAATTGATAAGTGGAACACCAAGACATACATACTGCTAGAAACACTGGAACAGGAAGATTTCAGGCTTGCATACAAAAAGAAATTACATAGCTTACAATAGATCGAGTGCAATAGAGCTCCGTAGCAGCCCCCATAAGGAAACATATAGCAATAATGAAAAGCTTTCACATCAATACACTGCGACGAAGAAAAGAAGCTACTGGACAAAATAACTACAAATAAATGAAGGTAAACTGCAGGAAACCCTGACAATATCCACAGAAGTATTAAAAAGAGCCACAGAAATCAAAAGAAGAAGACAAGCACAAGTATGGTTCAACCGAGAATGCTGCTGGGAAAGGAAAGAAACCCTATAGGCACATACATAGCAAAAAGACACAGATGACAGACAGATATAGCTACATATGTAGAAAAAACGAGGAAATACAAATCTACAGTTAACAAGAAAAGAGCGGAATCATACAGTAAAAGGCAATAAAATTAGCAATTGATGCAAAATCACACCCATTCATAGCCATGAGCAAGAACGTCTCGCCCACAACAGGTGAAAACTACATGAACAAATGGGAAACACATTTCTTGGAAATACTAAAACAAATGACAAAAGACAAGGCATATGAAATGGAAGAGACTGAGAATATACTCAACATTGAGGTAATAACAACAGTGGAGGTCAGAAAAGCAATTAAAGAAGGAAGAAATAAGAAAGTATCAGGCCCAGACAAAATGTATATGGAACATCTTAAGGACTCCATCAACAGCATGGAAGAGCTGTGGAAGGATGTGATAAACAAGTGCCTACGGACAGGAAAAATTCCTGAAAGGCGGAAAACAGTGACAATAAATGTCCTGTACAAAGGAAAAGGCAACAGAGTATCACTGGATTTGTTCAGAGGCATGGCACTGGAAAAAACATCCTTCAGAATATTAACGAAAATCCTAAACAAAAGACTACTCAGCGCAATAGAGGGAAACATCCCGGAATGTCAATTTGGTTTTATGAAAGGCAGCAACACGGAACAGGCAGTAAAATATTTAATTCACAAGATAGAGGATGCACTGGGTTACCAAAGACGAAAGCAGTATGCAGTCTTTGTAGATCTCAGGAAAGCCTTTGATTCAGTAAATAGAGGAAAACTAATAGAGAAACTGAAAATAATAACCAGAGAGAGATACCCTATGGTGAGAACAATAGAGGAATGCCTTCAAACAAATCTAATTCAAATAAACAACAATGTTGAAGTTTCAGATATGATTATACAGACGAAGTCCTTCAAGGAGATCCTATTAGCCCAACAGTGTTCAACATCTATGCAGCAGATGTCAGCAACATAATAGAGAAAGGGTCAAAAGCAGAAATTATTTTGTATGCAGATGATATGGTGATAGGATCAACAATAAAAGAAGACATAAGGAAGGCAATACAAAAACTGGAAACTTGGGCAATGGAAAATTACCTGCATGTAAATCAGTATAAGACAGTTCAAATGACATTCAGGAAGGGAGGAAGAATATCACCCAAAGAAAGTATAATGGTATACAATGAACCATTACAAATAGTAGGCAAGTATAAATACCTGGGAATTACATTACAAACAACAACATCTTTTGGTATCCATATCCTGGAAAGGGTAGCAGCAGTCATCAAAGCATCTTTCAATATTCAAAACATGGCTAATCTGTCAACAAACATAGTGAGGACACCATTCAAAGTAGCAGTGGCACCAGTCATAGCATATGGAATATAGGTCATATGAGAAAAGCTTAAAATCGGCGACCTAAAAAGAATAGAAACAGTTAAGACAATGTTCACGAATTGGATCCTAGGATTGGGAAAACTAGCACCATCTCATCTACTGTATAAACTGTTGAAAGAGACTTATTTCATAGAAGACATCAGACTACTACAACATTGCCTACCATCAACAGGACCATCCCAGGAACTCATCAACATCATGGACCGAAAGAAGAAAGAGATAGACCTGGATTTCTACAATACACCAACCATGATGGATGGCATCTGGACCAGAGAATGCAGAAACCAGAGACTTGTGACAACAAGACTTTCTGTAAACGGCTTTCACCATAAGATATGTGTTATTAAAACTTTCATGAACCGAGTGTGGATTGTACATGTGTGTTATGTGGTCAACAGAACAAAAAATATCACATTATAGAATGTAAAAAAAGAACACAAATTATAACACTAAAAGAACAAAAAAAATTTGTAGATCTTACTGTAAAAGAGCTTGTATGTTAATGCTCATTCTAAGCGCACCTTTCTCATTAATAATAATAATAATAATAATAATAATAATAATAATAATAATAATAATAATAATAATAATAATAATAATAATAATAATAATAATAATAATAATAATAATAATAATAATAATAATAATAATAATAATAATAATAATAATAATAATAATAATAATAATAATAATAATAATAATAATAATAATAATAATAATAATAATAATAATAATAATAATAATAATAATAATAATAATAATAATAATAATAATAATAATAATAATAATAATAATAATAATAATAATAATAATAATAATAATAATAATAATAATAATAATAATAATAATAATAATAATAATAATAATAATAATAATAATAATAATAATAATAATAATAATAATAATAATAATAATAATAATAATAATAATAATAATAATAATAATAATAATAATAATAATAATAATAATAATAATAATAATAATAATAATAATAATAATAATAATAATAATAATAATAATAATAATAATAATAATAATAATAATAATAATAATAATAATAATAATAATAATAATAATAATAATAATAATAATAATAATAATAATAATAATAATAATAATAATAATAATAATAATAATAATAATAATAATAATAATAATAATAACTAAATTTTTGTTTTTATGAAATTTATTTAATTGGGGTGATTGGAAGATAAAATAAACTCTTCTTTAGATTTAATATATTATTATTATTAGTTTTATGATCCATTATTGATGATTAAAAGATTAAAATACCTTACGGTTAACAGCAGAATTCTTTTTGAGCATTCATATCAAAAAAGGAAATTGTGATCTCGATGTTGGATTAAGATTAGTTTTGGGTGCAGCTGTTCAATAACTTGAAAATTGTTCGACCGTGACCTTAAATGATCCTAGTTTAAACCGGCATGAGCCAGGTTGGCTTCTATCTTTAATTTTCTTGAATATGTTAGTATGAGAATATCAGATATATAAAATAACTTTTATAGTGGTTGAATACTAATAATTGAACTATTATGGCAGAATTAAGTGCAATGGATTTAGAATCTGAAATATGATTTATAGTTTTAGGTAGTAAATGTTGGAGAAAGAATTATTTATATTAATATTAGTAGGTTTAATTTTAATGATTTTTGTTGTAGTTGGAGTAGCTTTTTTACTTTATTAGAGCATAAAGTATTAGATTATATTCATTTGTGAAGAGGACCTAATAAAGCTGCATATGTAGGAACTGTGTAAACTTTTAGTGATGCTATTTAGCTGTTCTGTAAGAAACAAATAAATCCTGTAGTTTCTTTATTTTTATCTTTAATACTATGAATACTTATGCCTTGTATAAGAGGATTATATACCTTCAATCTAGGTATATTTTCATTATGATTAATTAGGTGGATTATGTACAGTAGCACAAACAATTTCTTATGAAGTTAGATTAGCTTTAATTTGATTATCTTTTATTTATTTCTTTTTTTGTTTTTTGTTTAGAAGACATTCATTACTGGATTTTTATTACAATCAAATAGGATTTTGATTTTGATTTTTATGTTTACCTTTATGCAATGTTTGATTTGTTTCTTGTCTTGCTGAAACTAATCGTAGTCCAATTGATTTTGTCGAAGGGGAGTCTGAATTAGTTTATAACTTTATGATTTCAATGTTGAATATGGAAGAGTTCGTTTTGCCTTAATTTTTTAAGAGGATGTTAAAGAATTTTATTTATAAGTATATTAATATGTGTAATTTTTCTTGGTTCTGATTTAAATCCATTTACTTTTTATTTAAAGTTAATTTTATTGCTTTTTGTATATTTGAGTTTGGGGTACTTTACCACGATATCCATATAAATTAATATATTTAGCCTGAAAGAGATTTTTACCTTTATGTTTGAATTTTTTATTTCTTATTCCGGTTTAAAAATTTTCTTTTAAAGGTTTTAATAAGTAATAATTTAATAAGGGATTTTAGCCCATTCATTATGACTTCAAGATATAAGTTTATTAATTAAGTTTATAGTTATAAAGAAGTTATCATCTTATGTTTTAATAATTAAATGATTTAAAATATAATAAAGGATGTATAAAGTAGTTAAAATTTGACACGTTAAAATCTAAGCATTTTCTACTGGACGACTCAGTTCACATCAATAAAATTATAATTACAACTATTGATCAAAATATACAGTAATTAATTGTATAATATGGAAGTCCAAGAGAATTAGTAACTCTAAGAGGTATAAAAAATAAAATTGCAGTTGATATAACCAGAGCAAAAAACCCCTCCTACTTTATGAGGAAGAGAACGTAGAATTTCATAAGTGAAAAGAAAAAAATCATTCAGGTTAAATATTAACTGATGTAACCAAGGGGTTAGCAGGAGCAAAATTATCAGGATGTCCTAAAATATAAGGTTCCTTTAAAGATAAAGTAACTAGAACCATAAATAAAATAATAAATTTGAGAACATCCTTATATGTGAAAGAAAGGTGAAAAGGAATTTTATCAATATTTCTATTTACACCTAAAGGAATATTAGAACCTGTTTGATGTAAAAATAGTAAACAAACCATTACTGCAGAGGTAACAATAAAAGGCAATACCAAATGATATGTAAAGAATAAATTTAGTGTTGCATTATCTACTGCAAAACCTCAAATTCATTGAAGTAATTCAATTCCTAAATATGGAATTGCAGAAAGTAAATTAGTAATAACTGTAGCTCCTCAAAAGGAGCTCAAGGTAGCAAATATGCTAAAAAGGCGGTTGCTATCACTAAAAATAAGATTACAGCTGCAATTATTCATGTATAGTAGAATTTATAATACCCATAATGTATACCTCGTCCAATATGTAAATAAACACAAGTAACAAATATTGAGGCTCCATTGGCATGTAAAGTTTGTAAAAGTCAACCATAATTTACATCTTGACAGATATGAGCTACTCTTGGAAAAGCTAAATCAATATGAGTAGAATAATCTATAGCTAAAAATAATACTGTTGTGATTTGAATAATTAAACATAGGCCGAATAGAGTACCAAAATTTCATCAGAATGAAATATTTGAATGTGTAGGAACATCTACAAAAGCACTATTTAAAATTTTAATTAAATGGTGTATTTTGCGCATAGGCTTATACATTAGTTAATTTATCGTAGAGATCCTTTGTAAATATTAATGACTTTAACAACAGCAATTATTGTTAAAAATAGAAAGGATGCAATTAAAAGTGTAATTATATTAATGGGCTGATTATATATGTTTAATAAAAAAATGTGGTGAGTAAAGATAAGGTTAAATTATTTTCTGTATTTTCATATAGATTTTTAGGATAATCATAATTTATATAATAAAGGAATAAAAAGTTAATGGTAAAATAAAAATTGTAAAAAATTTTTTTGATAAAAAAGCATTTCATTTGAAGTTAATCTAACTACATATTTAAATAGTACCAATATTCTCCTAAATAAATTAATAATAATATAAAGGAAAATCAAAAGCTTAGATATATAACCTCTAATTAAAAATATGCAAATTGCTTGAAGGGAAAAAAATCAATCCTATAGATGAAGGGTGATATAAAACTAAAAAATAATTCTTTAAGTGATTCTTACTATTAATAACACATATAAAATATCAAAGTATAGTTTAAGATAAAATATTAGTTTTGGAAACTAATGATAAGAATTTCTTTCCTTTAAAGTTTTAAAAGTAAGACTTATTTTTGGTTTACAAGACCAATGTTTATTTTAAACTGTTAAAAAGTAATGTTAATAATTTTTATTTCATATTTTTTGTGGCTCATAGATTGTTTCATCTAAGTGAAAGCATTTATTTATAATGTTACTAAGATTAGAATTAGTGTTTTAATTTTATTTATTATTTTATATTATTATGTAATAATAATTAGTTGGGAAATTATATGTGATTATATATTTTTATCGTTTGCTGTTTGTGAAGGAACTTTAGGTTTATCAATTTTAGTTTCAAGAATTTGTACTCATGGAAATGATCATTTAATTCTTTTTCTGTTTTTTGGAATTTACGTCCTCCAACGTTAAGTCATATCGGACGATAAATGGCATGGGTGAAATGATGCTCAAATGTGCTCAGGGTCTATAGAGCTTGGAGTTACCCAACATTCGTCTTTCAGGATAAGGGAAACCCCGGAAAAACCCTATCCATGTAACTCACTCTGACCGAGATTTGAACTCGGGACCTCTTGAACGTGAGGCAGACACGCTACCACCACACTACCAAGGCCGACTTATTTAATTCTTTTGGTTTATTGCAATGTTAAGATATATTATATATGTAACTTTCTTAACCCCTCCATGTTTTTTAAATATTGGATGATCATTAATTAAAATTTATTATTTGTTATCCTTTTTAATATATGTAATTAATATTTAAGATTCACACATATATACATATATATAGTTTTAGTTATATTAAGATACAGAATTTGTGTGCTTAAAATTATAGGAAGTTAATTAGTTATTCATTTTCAGCTTTTCAGTAAACTATTTTTATTTATAATTTTAGTATTACTTTTAATATTGTACTGTACTTTTTGTAGATTAGATATAAATTATTTTTATTTTTTCTTTGAAGACAGATTAAGGCCTGCATTATTCTTAATTTTTGGATGAGGATATCAACCTGAACGTCTACAAGCTGGAATTTATATACTTTTTTATACTTTTTTATACTTTATTTGCTGCATTACCTTTATTATTAGAGGTAATATATCTTTATAATAATTTGAATTATCTCGTTTTTTCTTTAATGGATATGAGAAGATTTATAAATTTTTATTCATATTTAAGAATAATTTTAGCACTTTAGTTAAAATACCTATATATTTAGTACATTTATGGCTTCCAAAAGCACATGTTGAAGCTCCTTTTTCAGGGTCTATAATTTTAGCAGTTATACTTAAGTATGGGAGGGTATGGTTTATTACTACTTTTTGAATATGTAATAGAAATATAGGAATGGTATTTAATATATTTTGATTGTTTGTTTAGTTTGTTTTTAGTAAGATTAATATGTTTACATCAGGTTGATATGAAAGCTTTAATTGCTTATTCATCTCTTGCCCATATAAGATTAGTCATTGGAGGACTAATAACATTAAGTGTTTGAGGCTTGTATATAACTTTAGTATTAATAATAATTGCTCATGAATTATGTTCATCTGGTTTATTCTGTTTAGCAAATATTAGTTATAAGCACTTAGGAAGTGAAAGGTTATTAATTAATAAGATGTTATTAAATTTAATACCTAGCATAGCTCTTGGGATGATTTTTGTCATCATGTAATATAGATTTATTAGTAGAAATTGGAATATGAATAGTAATATTATTTCTTATATTAATTTCATGTTTTAGAGCTGCTTATACTTTATATTTATATTCTTATAGTCAACACAATATTTATTATTCTTCTATATGTAGAAGAGTTAGAGGTTATTGTTGGGAGTATTTATTATCAATATTACACTGATTACCTTCAAACTTGTTAATTTTAAAAAAGAGATTTTGTTTTAATTTGACTTTAGATTACTTAAGTAGTGTAAATAGAAATCATTTGATTTGTGGTGTCATAGATATAAATAATTATTTGAGGTCGTGATATATGTATTTTTCTTTATGTTTTACTTGATTTTTTATTTAATATTTTTTCTTTGGTAAGTATTATATTTACTATGTATATATAATTTTAAATTATTTAGTGCATTTTATTGAATGAGAAGTTGTTAGATCAAATTCCTCCTTTATTGTAATACGAGGTGCGTTCAAGTTATAACACCAGGAGCGGGACCAGATAGGAACTTTTAGTCTTTTTAAAATTCACGTGGACTCTTTGTGAATGCGTGACAGAGAAAGCAGCACTGTACAGTGCATAGAACTTTAACGGCAGCGACGAGAGTTAGGGCTGTTTTTCATACTTAAAATGGCGACGTTTTCATTGAAAAAAAAAAAACATCGTGTAATCATTTGTTTTCTCCATTTGTGGTGTGAGAACAATTGAAATTCATCGCCAGTTGAGTGAGGCATGTGGTGATGGTACCATGGATGACCATCCTTGTGATCATCCGTCAGCATTCGTGGCACCCACCTGGAAGACATTTTTAGCATTTTCAGATCTTCATGCAGGATTGTGTGCACAGATCCCACGGAAGTGCCAATTTTGGAGGTGATGTCTGCAACGCTCCGAAACAACGGTCCACCTCGGTAGCGTGGTGGTAGCGAGTCTGCCTCACGTTCAAGAGGTTCTGAGTTCGAATCTTGGTCAGGGTGAGTTACCTGGATAAGGTTTTTCCTGGGGTTTCCCTTATCCGGAAAGGCGAATGTCGGGTAACTCTAAGCTCTATGGACCCTGGGCTCATTTGAGCATCATTTCACCCATTCCATTCATCGTCCGATATGACTTAACGTTGGAGGACGTAAAATTACAACAACAACAAAAGAATCCAAAACAACGTTCTCCACTCGCTGGATCATGTCATCAGACCGGCTGGTGCGAGGCCGTGAGTGTCTTTGTTAGTCACACGATGTTCTACCTTCATTGAACTGTCGCACCCAGGAACGGACATTAGACACATCCATGGTACCATCACCACATGCCTCACTCAACTGGCGATGAATTTCAATAGTTGTCACACCTCGAAAATGGAGACAACGAATGATTACACGCTGTTCTTGCAAAGAAACCGTCACCATTTTAGGTATAAAAACAGTTCTAACTCTCGTCGCTGCTACTGGATCTATGCAATGTACAGTGCTGCCATCCCTTTCACGCATTCACAAAGAGTCCACGTGTAATTAGAAAAGATCCAGATGTTCCTATCTGGTGCCAGTTCTGAACAAAAACAGGAGGTGTTATAACTTGAACACACCTCATAACTTAATTATTTCACTGAATGTCATCATTATTTATAAGTTTTGTTATATGGATTTCATCTTTAGTTACTTTATATAGAGATGATTATAGGTATATCAGAAGGTATTGCTTTAATTGTTTTATTTTTTGGTATTAATGTTTGTATTATCTATAATATTTTTAATTATAAGTCGTAATTTAATTAGAACTTTATTGGGCTAATGTGGTTTAGGAGTGGTGTCTTTTTGTTTAGTTATTTATTAGCAAATCAAATCGAGTTTGGAAGATAGCACTATTAATTGCTACTTCATGAATACTGAAATTTGATAGATGAAATTATATTTATTATTTAGATTGTATAATAAATTATTTTGAATTATGTTTAATTTCAGTATTAATTGAATTAATTGGTATAACTAAAAGTGTTCAAATTCCCTTTTTGGTATGACTTCCTGCAGCTCTAGCTGCTCCAACTCCAGGTTCTGCTGTAGTTGATTCTTCTACTTTAATTACTGCTGGAGTATATTTATTAATTTGATTTAATAAAGCTCTTCCTACTTGACTCTTTAACTTTTTGTTGATAATTTCTGTGTTAACTATATTTATATGATTTTAAAATAAATTTTTGCTTTATTAACTTTAAGACATTTAGGTTTAATAATAAGAATTCTATCTTTTAGTTTTGCTGATTTAGCTTTAAATTGTTTATTAACCCAAGCTTTATTTAAAGCTTTATTATTCATGTGTGCAGGCATAGTATTTCATAATGTAAAA
>CM060950.1:327716922-327996922 GCA_030765055.1 Mantis religiosa
TCAGAAGGAATATTCAGTGGTGAAAGAATTATCAAAACCAGTTGAGTGGTTTTGTGGAGAACGCTACTTACTCGTAAACTATTACACATATACGCATTTTCTTCTTTATAGCATTAAAATAAAAATTGATAAATTTGATAATAGCCATACAGAAAATCTGGAAGAATGAATGAATAATTGTGTGCAAATAAGATTAATTAGAATACTGTCGAATATAGACTAGATTATATATAGTCAATATCAGTGTCAATGGCCGCGCCGTGGCTAAGTGGTTAGACCGCTTGGCTGTCACCAAGGCGGCCCGGGTTTGATCCCAGACGACCGCAAAGTGAGATTTGTTGTGGACAACAAGGCGCTGGCGCGGGACCTTCGGGACCTCCGGGACCTCCGGTTTCCCCCGCCATCTCATTCCACCGGTGCTCCATCTTCATCTCATGTATCATCAGTGTCATCGCCTGCGGTGCCGTATGTAGTAAAAGGGGGCGTTAAACACTACATATTTCATATCATTTCAGTGTCAAATATATTAAGTATTAATATAAAAAGAGGAAGCTACTCAGCCAATATATATTTTTAGCACCTGAGAAAGCCTTCTTTGGCTGGTTATAATCTATTTATCATTTCTAATACTTATAAATTATTGGCATGAAAGTGAGGACTCTTCATATTCAGTAGTTTTTCCGATATTTTGCTAAGTATTATGTAAGGGCATTTGCATTACATGAAAACCAGGAGTGTTCACATTAAATAGCTATGAGATGAATGAGAAGAGGAAAATTTAAAATTCAAGCTGTTTCACCACTATACCTTCCTTCACCACTAGAAGTATGTTATGTACAAGCTGTACTTACACTTTTCAGCGTACTGGTAGGCTTACTACTAATAAGTACTGCTAATAGTAACCACCAGATTTTGATGGAATGTTGTGTGTCAGTTGATAATTTTTATCTCATGTCCAACATATACCTCAAAGAGGTTAAGGGCATTCAGGGGATTTATGGGACTATTTGTTCCGAAACTTTAACTTTATGTAAGCTTCTCGTGTTAGTGATGGACAGGTTTTGTTTCATAATGAAGTTAAAACAGCGCTTTACTGTGTGCACCGTAACCCATTAAGTGCTTCATTCTTCCATCCGTCATTCGTTTAATTAGGGATGTTAACGCTTCTGTACAGTGTTAGCCATCAGGGTTAGCCATCAGACTCACTTACTAAATCAAAATTCATAGCCAAGTTTCTTCTTCTGACTATCCCTATAAAGTAAACAAATTTAGAAGGAAAATCATGAAACTCGGAAGACTAGAGTGAAGTTGATCTATTAAAGCTCTAATCACACCCCTTTGATTAATTGTCAAGTTAGATTAGTTCTATACTTAAGAAAGCAGTGCTAAAATAAAATAAATATGAGGCATTTATTTAATATTTAAAATTTCATTCATATTGCTTAGTTTATGCACATACCTTTTGTGGTCGAATTGAATAACGAAGGCTAGAAATTTTGGAACCTCTGTGTCTATGCAAAAGATATTCAGTGTCAACAAACACCTCCTATCAACAAAGAAACACTGTCAGTGACAAGAGGCTTTTATCACCCCGACTGAGCTGGAATGTCGAAAACTAACGTAGTTGTGCTGGTTTACTCTCCCTAGTAGCCAGTAGCCAGGTAAAAAAGAAAGAAAGAAGGAAAGAAAAGAGAAATAAAAAATAGAAAAGACAAAGTTTCGATATGTAAACGCCCAGTTCTGTCTTCCCTTCAACGGTAGCTGCCTGTCATTATGCTTGGCAAATACATGCATGATTGTACAAGCATTTCCATCCCATGCAAACTAATTGTAAGTACAGCTGAACCTTATTTTTTAACTATAAGAACTGTTCCTTCTTCCTTCAAATCTTAAGTCAAGCTTATCGCTGAAAATACATGCTTTTAACGGCATTTGGACCGTGGTCGCATACCACTTCTATCACGATACTTTTCCCCAGCGTAGACCATGTTATGAATAGAAACCAATAGAATGAACGGGCAGGGTTAACTAGAAACAATATTGGATTGGATTAGGATACGGATGGGATTTGGCACTGCGACCAGTCTTGATCTATTGTACCTATGCCCCGGGAGGAAGGATGGGGAGAGGAGACAGTGGGTGGCAGTCCCAAGAAGCCACAACAGTGCAGAGGGTAGGGCACCTACACTTTACCTGTTGGAAACTTCCCGGCAGGCCAGCACAATCGGAAGCTTACCCGACTTAAGTTCGGGCTCGGAGACTGGAGACCGTCCTACCAGACGAGGAAGTTTTACTCAAAGCATATCATCCTGCCATGCACCGCCGAGACACCCGCCGACACTTCTATCCTGAAAGAGACCACCAGATGACAGATGATGTGAAATGATAATGGAGATGTAATGAAGGGGCAGGACATTCAGGGGATGTAATTAACCTACCCAGCATTCGCCTGGCAACCCGGGAAAACCCCCGAAAATACCCATGGGTCAGGTAGGCCAGCCATGGGAATCGAACCCGTACCTCCCGAATGCGGGCCACAGACGAAACCGCCTGAGCCATCCCGCTCGTTTAGAACCATTATTATTTCATAAATTACGATAATGTATGCCGCTTATATGATTGCGTAATTTTTCAAAGGAATGTTAGACATTTTCTCATTTGCTCGAAGACAGACATTGCAGCGTCTTAACATTTTATCAAAACACGTTACATTTCTTGTGAATATTGATTATTTTTCCTTTTCATGTAATATTCGAGGATCATATTTTCACAGCCTTAACGTTCAAAGTTCCTAGAAGTAAAAATCGCAAGACACAGATACAGTATGTGTCTGTATGACAAACGAAGGCATTAGCTAACTTTCTTTGGTGCTTTTCATCTCTGGTAGTCCAACCATGGTCCAATTTACTCATGACAAAAGCTTTTTATTTATTGTACTTTATAAAACACTGCTCAGAGTGGGCCGCACCGTGGCTGAGTGGTTGGAGCACTTGGCTCTCAGCAAGGCAGCCCAGATTCAATCCCAGGCGAGCGCAAAGTGAGATTTGTGGTGGACAACACGGCACAGGGGCGGATTTTCTCCGCGATTTCCGGTTTCCTCCGCCATCACATTCCACCGGTGCTCCATCTTCATCACGTGTATCGTCAGTATTACCGCCTGCGGTGCCATATGTAGTAAAATTGGGCGTTCAACACTGTACCTACACTACTCAGTGGCGTTATGTCTACAAAACAGCACTTGTCCCGTTAAATAACAATAAACAGAATGATGAATACCTATCACTGTCTACTTACTTGGAAAAAGAGATAAAATAAGTATTTATGTGCCATGAATAAAATTAACTTCATCGGGCAATATCAAAATTCGGAGAATAACAGAATACGATGTTTACCAACCCTTTGGACAAGGAACGAAAATATTCCAGGTAAACGATTGATACCCAAAAGATAAAACCGACTTGTCTTTAAAATAATTTCATATTACACTTTTAGCTCTTCAAGTATGAAAACAAGACTTATCAAAATAACTGAAATTTAACGCGCCAACGCGAGAATAAAATATGTGCAGTGAATTCCGCGATGAGGTTTATATTGACTCTAAGTCTGTAGTCTACAAGTGCCTGACGCCACGACAGACGAAGCAAAATTACTGCTGGTTTCCCAAAACTAGTTTGAAGGATGCACTTGCACTAGGACAATAACGGTTATGTAGTAACCCGGCATTAAATGTAATTTTTCAGTAGAATAATCCTGAATATAAATGTGTTGTATTTCAACTCAATGTTTACACAATAGCAGCTCATACACTTCTTTAAATGTATGGGGCACCAAGCTCAAGATATTGCAATATATATCTCAAAAATAATAATTTAAAAGTGAAGTAAAATTTCGATCAGATGGCGCCAAAATAAAACTGAAAGGTTATGAAAAACGGAATTCCAAAACATAAAATTCAAAGCAGTAACCAAATTCTGCTGCCAGTACAATATAACCTTATTTCATGAAGCCACATGGAAAGCTCGGCCCCAAACTCGTAACGAGCAATCTCACTTACGCGAGCTATTCCAAAACAAAGCCTGGGCCGAGCCGTGGCTGAGTGGTTAGACTACTCGGCTCTCACCAAGGTGGCCCTGGTTCGATCCCAGGCGACCGCAAAGTGAGATTTATGGTGGACAACACGGTGCTAAGGCGGGATTTCTCCGTGATTTCCGGTTGCCCCGCCATCTCATGCCACCGGTGCTTCATCTCCATCTCATGTATCATCAGTGCCACTGCCTGCGGTGCCGCATGTAGTAAAAGCGGGTGCTAAAGCACTAAACATTTTGTTTCATTTTTTCAAACGAAGCGTGTTCGACACACCGAACCACAGGGCTCAGAGTCCCGAATGCTCCACTCAAAACGAAACGGAGGGACAGGGACCAGTGTGTTCAGAAACGAAACCCAGCATGGAGAAATAAACAACATAGTATAACAGGGCTGACAGAATGCACATAAACTCGTTACAGATTTTGACAGTCTTTGATCACTCCAACAGAAACAATTCAGTTCAAGCCCAGAATTTAGCTCCGGGCTGTTTCTTATCGCTAGTTTTTAGGTGTTAGGTCTATTGGCGCTAAAACACGATTGCTATCTGCATCAAAATGTTGTAGTTTAGAATGAATTTAATTTTTGTTACTTAAAGTACTACGATATTTAAATTGTGACGCTCCCCAATATCTGTATATTTTAAGAGGCATTAAAATAATAGTTAAACAATGTATTTTCTTTTTTATTTAGGACAATGTCTCGTTTGTTTCATCTGCCTTATTCTACTGGTAATGAACTCTCTTTCCATCGTGTTAGCAATCTTTCAACTTGTGGTGCGTCAGGTTTGAAGTTCATCGCAATTTTCGGCAGCCGATCTTCATCCATTCTATTCTCCTTCGTTTAGTACATTTCGTAAGGGATGCACTCTTTAGTATTTTGTCATACAATTAATTTATCATACCTTTTATTAAGCTTAGTATTTTAACTTAATTTTTTAACAAGCTGTTCCGTTTTCTTTGTGTTGGCTTTCATTTCCGCTGCATATATCATCAGTGGTGAGCACAAATTTTATATACTCTGGTTTTTCTCTGTTTGCTCATATAGATATATTTCTTCAAATAATATACTTTAATATTCCAGATATCAATAATTATCTTACTTCAGATTTCATTTTCCATATAAATCCTTATTGCTACTAGTATTAACCCCTAGGTAACTAACACTCATTATTTACTCTTTAGTGTTGTCACTACCCAGCAGCATGGCTAGGGCTACCCGCATTCGGGAGTACGTGGATTAGATTCACATGATTCTTTCGAGGGTTTTTCTGGGTTTCTAGGCAAATTTTGGAAACGATATTTACATCCTCCTACATGCTCCTTCATTTCACCTGACTTCTCATTTCACTACAACTTTCATCCTGATATACTCTTCAGGGTTCGATGCAAAAGTCGGGAGGGAAATGGGTAGCCGGTTGCAAGAGCCACCATCGGAGAGTTCAAATCTGTAGCTCTTGGGGACTGCGCCTTCTGCCAGCGTCTTTTCTCAATTCCACCCACTCTTAGGTTCCTCTCATCTCACCCCTTCCTTCTAGAGGACCACAATGAGGGGCCTAGGACCAAAAGATCTTCCATAGGTCGAGATGCTAAGTGCCGCCATCCGTAATTTGTCAGAGTTATAACGTTTATGTTTACTGCTACAATACGACTAATAGGTTTAGATATTGCGTGACTTAATTTTTTCAGTCCATATTTACGTATTACTTTAACAGTTAACTCAAATTTATGTAGCATCTTTTGAAAATTATTCTCATTTCCTGATACTGGCAACACATCATTCACTTATTTTACTTCGGTCATTAAATAATTAGTGACAACATTTGAATTAATAACAAATAAAACGGTTTTGGAGCACTGCTTAGAAGTAATCTCCTCCAACATGAAGAAATCTCCTCCACACATCAGGGAGCCGACGGATGCCATCCACAGCGTCTTGTTTTCCTAATATTCAAACAGACTGCTCTACTACTACTATAATTGCCTGTCTGGTTCTAAAGCGAACTCCTCTAAGTGGTAATTTCATTTTCGCAAAAGGGACGAAATCACATAGGCTCATATCTGGGGAGTATGGAGGATGCTCCAGAATTTCCCAGTGCCATCTGTGAAGTAAATTAACGACAGCGGCAGACGTCTGAGAGCGAGCAGCATCATGTAACACAATGGAATGAGAATTCAAGAGATTTTGACGTTTACGACGCATAGCTCATCGCAAATGGTGTTCCATAAAGTCATTGTAATAAGCACCATTCACACAATTTTCCCGAGGAACTGAATGAGTCATAAGAACACCTTCAAAATCACAAGGTCAAGGAACATGACTTAAAGCGGATCCTGTTCTTGTCGATACTTTTTTGGCTGTGGTGAATCAATGTAGCCCCACTCATTTGATTATCTCTTTAATTTTGGTTGGTAGTATCGAACTCAGGTTTCATCTAATGTTATGATAGGTCGGAGAAAACGCTTACCTTCACGTTCATAGCGTTCTAAGTATAATCTCGCTGTTTCCATTCTCTGCCGCATTGCTTCCTCTGCAAGATTATGTGGAACCCATCAAGCACAGATTTTCCTCATCTTTAACTTATTCTTAAGTATGTGGAGAATCGTACAAAGAGCAATTCCAGCTTCCCTTTCTAGTTCAATACAAGTCCTAACAACGATGTTCTTCCAGCAATGGCGTAACAGCATTCACATGCATAACATCACTTGCTGATTGCGGTCTGCGAGCTCCACGTTTTTGATGAACGCCTTCCCTTCCTCTACGCAATGCATTCGCCCATCTAGCCACGCTATGATATGACAAAGTCTGTCCAACCGTAAAGTTTCAGTAATTCTGTATGGCATTGTGGAGCCTTGATACCTCTTGCAATCTGAATTTTAATGAAGCCTCTTTATTCGTATTTACTAAACATATTTAGAGCACTAAAGATAACAGCCTACAATTAAACTTACTAAAACTGTCTTATTAAATAAAATTACTGTCTTCAAACGCAGCTAACAAACATTAGATTCTCTTATTTTTCATTGTTATCAACTTACATGATTTACCGCTGATACCACCAAATGCAGGCAGCGTTGCCACTAATTTTTCAATGTCCCATACATTTCCCTGTTCACCAGTTTATAAGTACTGTCAACTTGCTTTGTTTCTCTTATAATTTCCTCCATTATTATATTAAATGACATTAAAATGAAATCGGATTTAGACTGTCTCTTTGCCTTACACATACTGATACGAAAACTTTCTGTTAGTTTTCCATATAATTTTATTAGTTTGTGGTAAATAGCATTCAGCACTTTAATAATAGTTATTACAAATAATATATAGGTAAATACATTACCAAAAGAAAGGGGTGGAAAGCTTTAAAATTTGTGTTGCTCTTTGTTCACACCTACTTCCCCAATTAATTATCAGCTCTTTCAGACATAAGCTGTCTTACTTTGAGCTCAGCATTGCCTGTATCGTAGGTATTTCTTATCCTGCCTGCCAGTAGAACCCAACATGTCCTTGTGTCTCTAATCGAGTCAATAAAGTGCCTAAATTCCAGGTGTGTTGCAAATGAATATGTCTCCGTTTAAGTAAGACACTTGTCAGTCATCTGTTAGGTATTCTATATGTGCATTACAAACTGCACTTCTCTCTTTCTAAAATAATTTTCATCTCAAACTTTTTGAAGTTTTCTGGACTACAACTCTTTCATAAAGTATCTTTAGTGATCTAGGAAAACCAGAGATTATTTTTGGATCAATGGACGTTTTGCTGATGGAAATTGGGACATTAATATAATTTAGGTGATGTCCTTGGAGGCGAATTTGCTGCTATGAACGTGAATATCCATAATGCTGGTATTACACAGCGCATTATTGCTGTTGTGGTCGGTGATATAGCTAATTACAATTGAAGCAGGACTCAGTGCATATCTATCTCTAGATGGCCGGTCTCATCTGTTTGTTGCTGCCGAGGACAATTCGGTCGCTCTTCGGTTCGCTTCTATATTCGAGAGTATTCGTCATAGAAGTAGATCAAGAACAAGCAAGGAAATATTGAAAAATGCGTGGTGAGGTACGACAGACGTTCCAAACGTGGACTCTATTGGTGGCAAGTTTCTTCTCTTATTTAGTCAGTCGTGAATTACTATATCCATTGCCAAAAGGAAAGTTCACGCACAATGTGCATATGAAGTAACTAAGAAATTCAGAACATCTTTGTAAAAAATAACTATATTTTCTTATATTTAATTATTATATTAAAATATTATGTTTTAAATTTACACAAATTTCTCTCGTCACTCTTCTACAAACGTTTCTTGCAAAATCATATTATTTTATCTATTTATAGTCGCTTAATTACAAGTTAGAGATCAATGCAGACATTTCAGAATAATGCATTCAGCAGACTAATTCAATATAATGCTATAAGTATAACACAACACAATATTTTATTAAACACATTCTAACGAAGGAAAAACGCACAGTGCTACTTATCAGTCGAAAATTTATAAATCATTTAGTAGTTCAGGAAGATAATAATGCTAAAAATAATTTCATACAAATTGTGTGTTTTAACTAGATTTATGGTTTGGCGGCTCTTAATGATTTGGATTTTTAAACACTTAAGCCCTTCCCATTGTGCGTTCTTTATTCTGTTTTCTCGTGGTCATACAAAGAACATGGCATTTAAAAGTAACACCCGATTATCACTTTAATTACTTTACTGTACAAAAATAAATATTTTCTTCCTTAACGACACTGTCAATTGCCAGAATCATATCAGCAACGTTATTATGTCGGAATTTCGTGCCACAATTCTTTTACATCAGCAAATCCACTGGCATGAAGCGGTCACTTTTAAGCACACTTAAAAACCATCGATCTGAAGCGGATTTTAATCGGCGACCTTAAGTTCAGTTGGCCTATGCCTAGCCAACTGAGCCACTCATACTGAAATTTTGTACAACCGAGTATCTATCAATAATAATAATGATGATGGTGATGATGATGATAATCTTTTGTAAGACTAGTTTACTAGTTTGTGGAAGAGTGAGGAAGGAAATTTACGTGAATAGAACTCAGATTTTTCCTGTAGCGTAAACCTGTGTTTTAATGAGGCGAGGCTTCAAGCTGTCAGCTGATATCTTGTTAACCTATTGCTATTACATTGGTGCAATTGCCTGGATTTCTTTTTTCTTTCCTCGTAAATGATAAATATTGACACGTATCTTTCTACAGTAATTCAACTATTTACATAATATTTTACTAGCTGTTTTGGAAAGAATGGGCTTGTTATCCCCGCGCAATTGGATATGCCATAGCATATGTCTTGTGACACTCAAAGTGCACATTCTTTGCTACTTACAGAGGCTATAACGCTTATTCAGATGTGACCGTCTGGCGTGGAAGTGCCTTATGTGATACACTCTTTAATTAAAGTCCAAAGGGTCGTTAAAGATATATACAGCACATCACTGAAACCTATTGTTCATTATTCGTGTTTGCTTCCGGAGATAAATGCTCTTACAACACCGTTATACATAGATGATCCGGAAGTGAGACGGCGTGGGGTTTAGCACTAATACACTGGTGTTTAGAACAATAGAGCCCTAATGTTTGCAGTTACACTACTTGTAACCCTGTTACAGTTGAGCGAAGCTACGAAAGTAATTATGGCCATCGTTTACTGAATGCAGAGAAATGAAGAAGAAAAACAAATATTGCAATCGTAGGCAAGTAGGTTAAAATGGTAGGTTCCAGCGCAGACCCAAATGAGCAAGATGGCGGCCATGCGCAATCGGTATGTTTAGTGGATTTAGACAGTGTTTAGGTAGGCAGTCAATCCTCTTAATTTGCTGTACCTTATAATGCTGTGTCCTGAGGTATGATCAGAGCTTGTCTTGAGCTATGATCTGAGGCTCTAGGCTTAAGGGCTGCAGGGTTTCTTAGGTAAAGTCTGTTGGTATGGGATGTTAATATCTGAAGGATTTAATGGTTAGGTCCAGAGGTATGGTCTGGGACTCTATGGTTAAGAGTTGCAGGGTTTCTTAGGTAAAGACTGTTGCTCAGGATGGTTGAGAGCTGTAAGATCTAGAGGTTAGGTATCTATGTATGATCAGGGGGGGTTCTAGTGTTAAGAGCTGAGGTTTTCACAGGTATAGGTTGCTGGTCTGGGAGGTTAATAGCTGTAGGATTTGGAGGGTAGGTCCTGAGGTATGATCTGGGACTCTAGGGTTAAGGGCTGCAGGGTTTCTTAGGTAAAGTCTGTTGGTCTGGAGCTTGAAAGCTGTGGGATTTAGAGCTCAGGTCTTGAGGTATGATATGGGGCTCTAGGGTTAAGGGTTGCAGGTTTTAACAGGTAGGGCTGCTGGTATGGGAGGTTAATACCTATAGGATTTAATGTGGCATGAGCTCTAGGGTTAAGGGTTGTAGGGTTCATAGCTAAATGTTGTTGGTCTAGAGGATAAAGACCGTAGGGTCTTTTATCTATGTTTTATAGGCTGAGGTATGGTCTTATCATTTTGGAGTTCAGTTTGCTAGTCCAGCGATTAAAGGCGGTTAATCTCGAGGCAAGTCCTACATTTATGCTTTACTATGTCATCCTATTATAAACTAACCTAACCTAATATACTCATTCAGTTCTACCTTCTTTCATCATTCTTTATTGTAACCTAGCTGTGTTTGGCTAGTGGCTTCCTTTGTTGCACCTGTTAACCTAATTGTTGTCTTTCCTTAACTTCCTCTATTCTACCACTTTGACCTAACCTAATATATCCCATGGTTTTAACTTCTTGATCATTGTTCAAGCTAGTTGATTCTGGTATTAACATTCGTTCTCTTTTCTTAAGCTGCCCTGTTTTTACCTCCTTAACCTATCCTAAGCATGTTTCTTTTCTCATGCTAACTACTTGTATGTATGATGCAAATTTTTTTAGACATATCGGTGTTAGAGCTATCTTTGTCACTGCAAGAGGTATATATGCTGATTACAGATCTTTATACAGTAAATTTAACCCTTTGTGTATCTGCTTCTCTTTTCCTAAAATTGAGATTCTTTTGTTGCTAGGGTTTCTTGTTTTTTGCACCTTCTCTATGCTTTCAGGAACTCTATTCTACCTTGTTATGTTATGAGGTCTTATGCTTATATCTTAGGCTTTTTGATTAAGCCTTTTGATCTGAAAGACTATGTATTTTAGCTATGTTCCTCATCTCTTATGGTCACATGGTTAGGTCTTGAGGCATGATCTTAGGGCCTGGGGTTTAAAGGATATAAGTCTCATAGCTTAAGCTCGTAGGTCTAAAGGTTAAAGACTGTAGGTTTAGTGGTTAGGTCGTATGGATTCAAGGTTAGATCTCTCGGTCTAGAGTTTAATGCTGTAGGATCTGAAGGTTACGTATGGAGGTATGATCTGAGGGCTCTAGGGTTAAGTGTTTTAAGCTTCATAGCTAAAGGTTGCTGGTCAGGAGGTTAAAAGCTGTAGGATCTGGAGGTTAGGTATTGAGGTATGATCTCGGAGCTCTAGGATTAAAAGCTATAGGCTTCATAGCTAAAAGTTTGCCAGCTAGAGATATCTTCTTTACTGTTAGAGGTATATTTGCAATGGTCTAGGCGTACAGTTTTCTTACATTTTTTCATGCAGATTGATGTCTTCGTACTCTTGTGTCTTTTTCAAGCTTTTACCCCCTATGCATCGTCTTGTAATAAGTCGTTACGCTAAACCAATGTTCTAATGCTATTTCCATGCTTTTTCAGATGTTATGAGGTTTATGTGCGTTTCAGGGATATTTTAGACCAAGTTACGTTACTTAATTCATTTTATAACTAATTAAGAAGTTTTTTCAAGGATATTTCAGATTACGAGATAGTAGTTACTTTTTAAATTTACCTATTTTAACATTAACTAAAGTGTGTTCAGTTAGCTTATGTGGTGAGGTAGACGTCCCTCGTCTTTTTCTCTGGACTTGGGACCAGCGTCAGAATTTGTTTTCTGAACGGTAGACTTAACGCCCTCCTCTGCTCTTATTATTCAGCTGTTTTCATGCTTAGATATTTTAATGCTACGTTCTAGTGTTTATTTCTCGGAATGAAAATTATTTTTTTTTTGTGCTCTAGGGTTCCTTCTTTCATTCGCTGTTCAAAAGACGGTAATGTCCATGGGCATATGTGGATACTCCATCATCTGCAATTACTCTCTTGTCATCATGTGGAGATAGGGATATTTTGTTCACTTCCACTGACGTAACATTATGTTGACGGGACATAATTAGGTTCATTGGCGTTCTTATGATTTCTCTGCTTTTAAGACAGTCCACATAGCTCTCAAAGGTTATGTACTGTTTAATGGCACTATGTTTTATGCCTTTTATCTTCTTGATTATGCCTCCATCGATGTCGAGTGCATACATCTTCGGTCTCAGTCCAACAAAACGACGAATGATTTTTCCATTGGCTTCATCTTTAAATTTTCCCAACACTTTCTTGTTTTTTGTAGAATGGCATATATGGTCGCTAGGATAATCAGCAGTATCCAGATGTTCCAGAAAACGTAACTTATCCTGGTATATGTCTCCGGTAGTCACACGATGGATGAAAGAGTCAGTATCCATGTACATGAGCTTCAGATTTTCAAGCCCGTAATACGGCATTAGCACATCATAATGATACCAATACATCAAGGTCTTCGAGATATCCAGCACACACATCCCAATGTATATAGGCTTGTTGAAGACTATCTCTCGTGACGCCATGTGTACTGCAACCAGATTAGGTCCATATATAGTTCTATCAATAAATGTAGGCTTAGCAACCAGTTTTTCCAATGTCTTCCAATCGGTGACAAGTCGTATATTCAGTCGGTTTCTGATGTTTTCCATAGTTTTACCAAACATGGCATTGTTAAAAAGTTTGTAAAGATCCTTCTCGAAATCATTTCTCGATCCTTGTCGTAGCCGGTTATTGAATTCCACATAAGGCTGTAACCAACATGACTGTTGAAATTGTAGCACCCGATGGATTTTAGTCAGTTGTAACCCATGACTAAGGGCCTGCTTCAAGGTCATGTAATGCACCACATACCTAGTTCGTGATCCAAGGTGAGGAATTAGTTTCCTTGTAGAAGAACCCGGGCGCTTGATACACTCAGGTAGGAACGGTAAATCATTGTGCAGGTCATGGAGTTCTGTAGGATATTGAAGGTCCACTTCTAAAATGTATCCGAGAGGGTCATCTTCTCGTAGTATATCTAGGTTGATATCTTCAGGAGAAACCCACTTAAAACCCCCGTAAGCAAGGGGCTTCCGCATCGCCCACGCATATTGATTATTTGAATCCTCGTACGTAATATATTGAGAGGGCTTACTTGAGTCATACTCCTTCATGTAGTGATTGTTCGCTTCTGCATACCGATGAGAAACTTGGCATAATCCTCCTCTTATACCTGCTTCAACCATGAGTAGCTGGTCATAATCCTGTAGTAATTCCAGTTCAATTCCTGTGTACAACAGCATTGCATCCCACGTAAGTCCAGGTGATGTATAATAATGTGCAGGATCAACTTTATGGGTTTTCAGGGTCTGCTCTCTGAATGTTTCAAACACATCTGCTAGTAGAAGGACATCCGAAGTTAAGTAGAGGTCACTGTAGTCGCCTAGTGTTCTGATGTTGAAGTGACTCCATACGGTTTTTGCATGCTGATACTCAGCATCACTAATTTCTTCTCTGTTTAACTTACTGTAGAATGCTTCTCTCGGAGGAAGTTCTGTCTCACTCAAAACATCCCATGATGTAACGTAATCATAGGGAAACACACCTTTACGCATCATCAAATCGATCTTCTCTGCTCCAAAGTACTTCTGGGTTTCAGGATATGATGTTAGATTTTTTGCTAGTTTATCCAAGCTGGTACTAAGGAAGCGATAGGTATCCACAAAACGAAGTTTAATGTCACCAACATACTTGGAAAATGATATATAACTTTCCTCAGAGCTAGGAATAACTTCTACTCTATCGCTAGTACAGCCTAACTCCTTAACAATGAAATGGGAGTCATATCCACTCAGGTTATGTATGAAGACAGGAATATAATTAGGCGTTTTACACGCTAGATTACACTGATTATGTAGACTTCCTCGATATTCACCACTTATATGATCATGATCTCGTACTTTCCAGTTATCGTCGGTAAATTCTTTACCACATAAGTAGCATTCTGTAGAAGATTCGAATGATTTTTGTTGCTTATCTGTCAGAGTTAATGGAGCACCAGTTTTGTATACAGCATTAATTTTCTTTGCGAGAGAACTTACATACTCCATAAACTTCAGTGCAGCATCATAACCCCGATATACATAGGGTTCAGTAGGAAGATCAGTCTGTAAACCTTCAATTGTAGCTGAGGATTTGACATAAACACAGAAACTCATAGGAATATGCTTCTGATATGAAACTGTATAAGACGTTTCGGCATTAGAAGAACACCCGTGGTAAGGGGTAAGAATGCTTTCAAAGTCAGCGTATATGACATAAGGTAATTTCAACATCCTTTCATGATTCTTGAATCTAACAATAGATTTCTACTTAGTTGGCATAACAATCTTAGCAACTCCGTGTTGGCTGCATAATTTTCTATGTTCATTTAACCTCTCAACTCCTCCATTTCGATAATCAAAGTGCGTAAAACAGCGCTTGCAGATGTAGAGTTTTCCCTCACATTTGGTTTTTTGTTGATGAATAAGTCTCTCGAAATTCTTTATATAAACGTAATGATGACGTCCAGCTGAATTGCTTAATAGAAGCAGATCGCGATGCTCAGTCAGTTCTTCATTGACAACTTTCATAGGAAACACTTGATTCTTTTCATCCAGCCCGAAAACATTTATAGAGATGTTATTTTTTCGTTCAAATTTTGGGATGTCACTGAAACTCATAGGAAATGAGACGCAGCTAAAGTCATATCTTTCTTGAAGATTCTTATACTTGCTAACACGTTGAGGATCCTTGTGAATGAACTTGGCAAGTACGGCGTACATAAAACATTTCTCATCATCATAGTTGTGCGGATTTATACATGCTCCTTTAGCTCCAACAATAGCCGGTAGAGGGATGTAACTGCTCCCTTTTAGACCATTATTCTTGTTGATCCTAACACGCACACCATCAACAGCTAATAAAGCCCAGCTGCTTCCTTTAAGTTGACTTTCCTCCATTTCAGTACAAAGTTTCTTGAATTTACTTTCCAATATGGCGTCCAAGTCACTTTCTAAAAATATTGCATGATTTGGCGTTTTAAAGGCTTTATCAGTAGTGTCACCAACGGCATTCACAAACCGACATTCAGCCATGAGGTTAATTTTCACACTTTTATGCATCCTCAGTTGCTTCTGAACGGCTTGAATTATCCGCTGTTTTGATTCCTGGAGATATGTATTCAGGTCTTGGCATGTAGAGCACTGGATGAAATATGATTTCAGTCGATCCTGGAAAGCTGTTTCATATTCTACGACATCGTCTTCATCAGGAACCATTAACAGCAATTTATGTTTGGTAGGCTCGATCTTGAGTTTCTTAGCAGCAGTTATTCTCTCGCATCGTTCTTGATGAGTATCTCTGCGATTCTCAGTATCATAAACATTACCACAATGTTTACATTCGTAAAACCGGCCACATACCAGCTCATGTCGCTTTTTATTGTAGCTTTTCAGGAAACTCTTTGCACATATGCTACACCTATTTTCAGGTATAGTGTCTAACAGAGCTTCCATCGCTATAGTTTTTTGTTGTGTGCAGGCTAATTCTCGGGGAATATGCTGCCAAGTAAGTGTCTTGATACACTTTTCACTTCTCTTCTTCACCTTGATAAGTTATCAGCGCTACTGATGATGAATTTCACTGTAGAAGCTGATCCGCTATGCTATTAACACACTAGCATAATTACAATCTAAGATCGATCAAGCTCTCTTTATACACTTAGCACAGACCTAATAGAAAACTTCATCATCCCCTTCACCAACGGGATTCGAAGGTGGCACTCCTATCGGAGAAAACCTAAAGGAAAACTTCACTACACCACCACCACCACCACCACCACCACCACCACCACCACCACCACCTTTGTAGTTCGAAGGTGGCGCTCCTATCGGAGAAAACCTAAAAGAAAACTATTATCTTGCTACCACAGGGGTTCGAAGATGCTTCTACTATTGGAGAAAACCTAAAAGAAAACTCTATTAATTTTCCAGTTTTTCGATTATTCTTTAACTACTATACAATTCACATGAGAGAAAAATTAGACAAATTAAAATTGAAAAAGGAAATAAATAGTTAGATTTGAAGATAAAATTTAGACAATTCAAACGAGTATAAACACGACTAAGCTCCGCCTTTTAGTTTTAAAGGTTACATTAGGAGCTCCCATTGCCACCCGTAGACACCTCTCCGTCATCTTCAACCACGTGTTCTTGATTCTTTTCACACATATCTTAACATAACAGTTCTATTTTTCTCAAGTTCATCTATTACACCGTTTAACTGATCCACGGGGCACCCTTAGAATCCTTCACTTCATCCTCAAACACACCTTCTTGAACCCTTTTGATATATTTTAACCTATTTATGTTTGTTGCTACGGGCATCCGTTCTCTTTTCTTAAGTTAAATTATTACGGCCATCTTGTTATGTCTGAGTCTCATGCTTATATATTAAACTTTGTGATTAAGTATTTTGATTTGAAAGTCTATGTAAATCGGTTAAGGTAAACATCTCTTCTCAACATGAGACAAGTCATGATGTATGATCTTATGGGGTGAGCTTGCCAACACGCCTAAAAGCATTTATATTCAAAGGTATTTAAATTATCCCACCGAGATTTGAACCCTGATCCTAAGGCGTAAATTACCATTTCAACAACAATTCAGACCTAAAGTATATATGTATACGCTATTTCATTGCGCTAACGTTATTAGTTCAAGAGTTATTTAAGATTCAAGTTATTGAGAGAGAAGCGGTTATCGAACCACGGGTCTGTAGGATACGGTACAAATCATTCACAGCATATGTTGAATGAAAAAAAAAAACCTGCGCTTTCCCCTGCTGTTCTATGTGCAATAGATCAGAAATAGAACACAATTACATAATTCAATGGACGATGGGAACTGAACCAGGGACCCTTGAGCTACACGTTGTCAGCATATGATTAACTATGAGAAGCATAACCATATAAAGGTTATTTCACTTCTCTAGACCCAGTGGTTACAGAGATATTTAAATTAAACGATTCAGGACTCGAACTAAGGACTACAGGTATACAGTATATACCCTGCGGACCTAGCTAACCATATGTAAGTAATAAAGTTTATCCGAACTCTCTATCATAATTAGTTTCGGAGTTATTCCAATATAAGCAGTACTCTTCTGCACGAGATTCGATTAGGGGACCATTGATAAAACTACAAGTCAGACAGTCAGTAAGGGCATGGACACCCCTTAGCAGGCGGTAGAAAGGCAGCATACATCGTCTTTCTCCCCTACTCATGTTTCCCACGGTTCAGGCAAACTCTTGTGCAGCTGTCTAGTGACAAGGGTTTGACAAGGGTTTGACAGGTGATTAATCAAGGAGTAGATATTAAAAGCCTTTTCTAGATCAGCGCGGGGGAGGGGGAAGAAGGGGTGGGAGACATGTCTCAACAGGTGTCTGAGACATGTGGGGGAGGGTTGAGACTGAACATCTGGAATGGAAAAAGCCTTTTAATATCTACTCCTTGATTAATCACCTGTCAAACCCTTGCCAAACCCTTGTCACTAGACAGCTGCACAAGAGTTTGCCTGAACCGTGGGAAACATGAGTAGGGGAGAAAGACGATGTATGCTGCCTTTCTACCGCCTGCTAAGGGGTGTCCATGCCCTTACTGACTGTCTGACTTGTAGTTTTATCAATGGTCCCCTAATCGAATCTCGTGCAGAAGAGTACTGCTTATATTGGAATAACTCCGAAACTAATTATGATAGAGAGTTCGGATAAACTTTATTACTTACATATGGTTAGCTAGGTCCGCAGGGTATATACTGTATACCTGTAGTCCTTAGTTCGAGTCCTGAATCGTTTAATTTAAATATCTCTGTAACCACTGGGTCTAGAGAAGTGAAATAACCTTTATATGGTTATGCTTCTCATAGTTAATCATATGCTGACAACGTGTAGCTCAAGGGTCCCTGGTTCAGTTCCCATCGTCCATTGAATTATGTAATTGTGTTCTATTTCTGATCTATTGCACATAGAACAGCAGGGGAAAGCGCAGGTTTTTTTCATTCAACATATGCTGTGAATGATTTGATTCCGTATCCTACAGACCCGTGGTTCGATAACCGCTTCTCTCGCAATAACTTGAATCTTAAATAACTCTTGAACTAATAACGTTAGCGCAATGAAATAGCGTATACATATATACTTTAGGTCTGAATTGTTGTTGAAATGGTAATTTACGCCTTAGGATCAGGGTTCAAATCTCGGTGGGATAATTTAAATACCTTTGAATATAAATGCTTTTAGGCGTGTTGGCAAGCTCACCCCATAAGATCATACATCATGACTTGTCTCATGTTGAGAAGAGATGTTTACCTTAACCGATTTACATAGACTTTCAAATCAAAATACTTAATCACAAAGTTTAATATATAAGCATGAGACTCAGACATAACAAGATGGCCGTAATAATTTAACTTAAGAAAAGAGAACGGATGCCCGTAGCAACAAACATAAATAGGTTAAAATATATCAAAAGGGTTCAAGAAGGTGTGTTTGAGGATGAAGTGAAGGATTCTAAGGGTGCCCCGTGGATCAGTTAAACGGTGTAATAGATGAACTTGAGAAAAATAGAACTGTTATGTTAAGATATGTGTGAAAAGAATCAAGAACACGTGGTTGAAGATGACGGAGAGGTGTCTACGGGTGGCAATGGGAGCTCCTAATGTAACCTTAAAACTAAAAGGCGGAGCTTAGTCGTGTTTATACTCGTTTGAATTGTCTAAATTTTATCTTCAAATCTAACTATTTATTTCCTTTTTCAATTTTAATTTGTCTAATTTTTCTCTCATGTGAATTGTATAGTAGTTAAAGAATAATCGAAAAACTGGAAAATTAATAGAGTTTTCTTTTAGGTTTTCTCCAATAGTAGAAGCATCTTCGAACCCCTGTGGTAGCAAGATAATAGTTTTCTTTTAGGTTTTCTCCGATAGGAGCGCCACCTTCGAACTACAAAGGTGGTGGTGGTGGTGGTGGTGGTGGTGGTGGTGGTGGTGTAGTGAAGTTTTCCTTTAGGTTTTCTCCGATAGGAGTGCCACCTTCGAATCCCGTTGGTGAAGGGGATGATGAAGTTTTCTATTAGGTCTGTGCTAAGTGTATAAAGAGAGCTTGATCGATCTTAGATTGTAATTATGCTAGTGTGTTTATAGCATAGCGGATCAGCTTCTACAGTGAAATTCATCATCAGTAGCGCTGATAACTTATCAAGGTGAAGAAGAGAAGTGAAAAGTGTATCAAGACACTTACTTGGCAGCATATTCCCCGAGAATTAGCCTGCACACAACAAAAAACTATAGCGATGGAAGCTCTGTTAGACACTATACCTGAAAATAGGTGTAGCATATGTGCAAAGAGTTTCCTGAAAAGCTACAATAAAAAGAGACATGAGCTGGTATGTGGCCGGTTTTACGAATGTAAACATTGTGGTAATATTTATGATACTGAGAATCGCAGAGATACTCATCAAGAACGATGCGAGAGAATAACTGCTGCTAAGAAACTCAAGATCGAGCCTACCAAACATAAATTGCTGTTAATGGTTCCTGATGAAGACGATGTCGTAGAATATGAAACAGCTTTCCAGGATCGACTGAAATCATATTTCATCCAGTGCTCTACATGCCAAGACCTGAATACATATCTCCAGGAATCAAAACAGCGGATAATTCAAGCCGTTCAGAAGCAACTGAGGATGCATAAAAGTGTGAAAATTAACCTCATGGCTGAATGTCGGTTTGTGAATGCCGTTGGTGACACTACTGATAAAGCCTTTAAAACGCCAAATCATGCAATATTTTTAGAAAGTGACTTGGACGCCATATTGGAAAGTAAATTCAAGAAACTTTGTACTGAAATGGAGGAAAGTCAACTTAAAGGAAGCAGCTGGGCTTTATTAGCTGTTGATGGTGTGCGTGTTAGGATCAACAAGAATAATGGTCTAAAAGGGAGCAGTTACATCCCTCTACCGGCTATTGTTGGAGCTAAAGGAGCATGTATAAATCCGCACAACTATGATGATGAGAAATGTTTTATGTACGCCGTACTTGCCAAGTTCATTCACAAGGATCCTCAACGTGTTAGCAAGTATAAGAATCTTCAAGAAAGATATGACTTTAGCTGCGTCTCATTTCCTATGAGTTTCAGTGACATCCCAAAATTTGAACGAAAAAATAACATCTCTATAAATGTTTTCGGGCTGGATGAAAAGAATCAAGTGTTTCCTATGAAAGTTGTCAATGAAGAACTGACTGAGCATCGCGATCTGCTTCTATTAAGCAATTCAGCTGGACGTCATCATTACGTTTATATAAAGAATTTCGAGAGACTTATTCATCAACAAAAAACCAAATGTGAGGGAAAACTCTACATCTGCAAGCGCTGTTTTACGCACTTTGATTATCGAAATGGAGGAGTTGAGAGGTTAAATGAACATAGAAAATTATGCAGCCAACACGGAGTTGCTAAGATTGTTATGCCAACTAAGGAGAAATCTATTGTTAGATTCAAGAATCATGAAAGGATGTTGAAATTACCTTATGTCATATACGCTGACTTTGAAAGCATTCTTACCCCTTACTACGGGTGTTCTTCTAATGCCGAAACGTCTTATACAGTTTCATATCAGAAGCATATTCCTATGAGTTTCTGTGTTTATGTCAAATCCTCAGCTACAATTGAAGGTTTACAGACTGGTCTTCCTACTGAACCCTATGTATATCGAGGTTGTGACGCTGCACCGAAGTTTATGGAGTATGTAAGTTCTCTCGCAAAGAAAATTAATGCTGTATACAAAACTGGTGCTCCATTAACTCTGACAGATAAGCAACAAAAATCATTCGAATCTTCTACAGAATGCTACTTATGTGGTAAAGAATTTACCGACGATAACTGGAAAGTACGAGATCATGATCATATAAGTGGCGAATATCGAGGAAGTCTACATAATCAGTGTAATCTAGCGTGTAAAACGCCTAATTATATTCCTGTCTTCATACATAACCTGAGTGGATATGACTCCCATTTCATTGTTAAGGAGTTAGGCTGTACTAGCGATAGAGTAGAAGTTATTCCTAGCTCTGAGGAAAGTTATATATCATTTTCCAAGTATGTTGGTGACATTAAACTTCGTTTTGTGGATACCTATCGCTTCCTTAGTACCAGCTTGGATAAACTAGCAAAAAATCTAACATCATATCCTGAAACCCAGAAGTACTTTGGAGCAGAGAAGATCGATTTGATGATGCGTAAAGGTGTGTTTCCCTATGATTACGTTACATCATGGGATGTTTTGAGTGAGACAGAACTTCCTCCGAGAGAAGCATTCTACAGTAAGTTAAACAGAGAAGAAATTAGTGATGCTGAGTATCAGCATGCAAAAACCGTATGGAGTCACTTCAACATCAGAACACTAGGCGACTACAGTGACCTCTACTTAACTTCGGATGTCCTTCTACTAGCAGATGTGTTTGAAACATTCAGAGAGCAGACCCTGAAAACCCATAAAGTTGATCCTGCACATTATTATACATCACCTGGACTTACGTGGGATGCAATGCTGTTGTACACAGGAATTGAACTGGAATTACTACAGGATTATGACCAGCTACTCATGGTTGAAGCAGGTATAAGAGGAGGATTATGCCAAGTTTCTCATCGGTATGCAGAAGCGAACAATCACTACATGAAGGAGTATGACTCAAGTAAGCCCTCTCAATATATTACGTACGAGGATTCAAATAATCAATATGCGTGGGCGATGCGGAAGCCCCTTGCTTACGGGGGTTTTAAGTGGGTTTCTCCTGAAGATATCAACCTAGATATACTACGAGAAGATGACCCTCTCGGATACATTTTAGAAGTGGACCTTCAATATCCTACAGAACTCCATGACCTGCACAATGATTTACCGTTCCTACCTGAGTGTATCAAGCGCCCGGGTTCTTCTACAAGGAAACTAATTCCTCACCTTGGATCACGAACTAGGTATGTGGTGCATTACATGACCTTGAAGCAGGCCCTTAGTCATGGGTTACAACTGACTAAATCCATCGGGTGCTGCAATTTCAACAGTCATGTTGGTTAAAGCCTTATGTGGAATTCAATAACCGGCTACGACAAGGATCGAGAAATGATTTCGAGAAGGATCTTTACAAACTTTTTAACAATGCCATGTTTGGTAAAACTATGGAAAACATCAGAAACCAACTGAATATACGACTTGTCACCGATTGGAAGACATTGGAAAAACTGGTTGCTAAGCCTACATTTATTGATAGAACTATATATGGACCTAATCTGGTTGCAGTACACATGGCGTCACGAGAGATAGTCTTCAACAAGCCTATATACATTGGGATGTGTGTGCTGGATATCTCGAAGACCTTGATGTATTGGTATCATTATGATGTGCTAATGCCGTATTACGGGCTTGAAAATCTGAAGCTCATGTACATGGATACTGACTCTTTCATCCATCGTGTGACTACCGGAGACATATACCAGGATAAGTTACGTTTTCTGGAACATCTGGATACTGCTGATTATCCTAGCGACCATATATGCCATTCTACAAAAAACAAGAAAGTGTTGGGAAAATTTAAAGATGAAGCCAATGGAAAAATCATTCGGCGTTTTGTTGGACTGAGACCGAAGATGTATGCACTCGACATCGATGGAGGCATAATCAAGAAGATAAAAGGCATAAAACATAGTGCCATTAAACAGTACATAACCTTTGAGAGCTATGTGGACTGTCTTAAAAGCAGAGAAATCATAAGAACGCCAATGAACCTAATTATGTCCCGTCAACATAATGTTACGTCAGTGGAAGTGAACAAAATATCCCTATCTCCACATGATGACAAGAGAGTAATTGCAGATGATGGAGTATCCACATATGCCCATGGACATTACCGTCTTTTGAACAGCGAATGAAAGAAGGAACCCTAGAGCACAAAAAAAATAATTTTCATTCCGAGAAATGAACACTAGAACGTAGCATTAAAATATCTAAGCATGAAAACAGCTGAATAATAAGAGCAGAGGAGGGCGTTAAGTCTACCGTTCAGAAAACAAATTCTGACGCTGGTCCCAAGTCCAGAGAAAAAGACGAGGGACGTCTACCTCACCACATAAGCTAACTGAACACACTTTAGTTAATGTTAAAATAGGTAAATTTAAAAAGTAACTACTATCTCGTAATCTGAAATATCCTTGAAAAAACTTCTTAATTAGTTATAAAATGAATTAAGTAACGTAACTTGGTCTAAAATATCCCTGAAACGCACATAAACCTCATAACATCTGAAAAAGCATGGAAATAGCATTAGAACATTGGTTTAGCGTAACGACTTATTACAATACGATGCATAGGGGGTAAAAGCTTGAAAAAGACACAAGAGTACGAAGACATCAATCTGCATGAAAAAATGTAAGAAAACTGTACGCCTAGACCATTGCAAATATACCTCTAACAGTAAAGAAGATATCTCTAGCTGGCAAACTTTTAGCTATGAAGCCTATAGCTTTTAATCCTAGAGCTCCGAGATCATACCTCAATACCTAACCTCCAGATCCTACAGCTTTTAACCTCCTGACCAGCAACCTTTAGCTATGAAGCTTAAAACACTTAACCCTAGAGCCCTCAGATCATACCTCCATACGTAACCTTCAGATCCTACAGCATTAAACTCTAGACCGAGAGATCTAACCTTGAATCCATACGACCTAACCACTAAACCTACAGTCTTTAACCTTTAGACCTACGAGCTTAAGCTATGAGACTTATATCCTTTAAACCCCAGGCCCTAAGATCATGCCTCAAGACCTAACCATGTGACCATAAGAGATGAGGAACATAGCTAAAATACATAGTCTTTCAGATCAAAAGGCTTAATCAAAAAGCCTAAGATATAAGCATAAGACCTCATAACATAACAAGGTAGAATAGAGTTCCTGAAAGCATAGAGAAGGTGCAAAAAACAAGAAACCCTAGCAACAAAAGAATCTCAATTTTAGGAAAAGAGAAGCAGATACACAAAGGGTTAAATTTACTGTATAAAGATCTGTAATCTGCATATATACCTCTTGCAGTGACAAAGATAGCTCTAACACCGATATGTCTAAAAAATTTGCATCATACATACAAGTAGTTAGCATGAGAAAAGAAACATGCTTAGGATAGGTTAAGGAGGTAAAAACAGGGCAGCTTAAGAAAAGAGAACGAATGTTAATACCAGAATCAACTAGCTTGAACAATGATCAAGAAGTTAAAACCATGGGATATATTAGGTTAGGTCAAAGTGGTAGAATAGAGGAAGTTAAGGAAAGACAACAATTAGGTTAACAGGTGCAACAAAGGAAGCCACTAGCCAAACACAGCTAGGTTACAATAAAGAATGATGAAAGAAGGTAGAACTGAATGAGTATATTAGGTTAGGTTAGTTTATAATAGGATGACATAGTAAAGCATAAATGTAGGACTTGCCTCGAGATTAACCGCCTTTAATCGCTGGACTAGCAAACTGAACTCCAAAATGATAAGACCATACCTCAGCCTATAAAACATAGATAAAAGACCCTACGGTCTTTATCCTCTAGACCAACAACATTTAGCTATGAACCCTACAACCCTTAACCCTAGAGCTCATGCCACATTAAATCCTATAGGTATTAACCTCCCATACCAGCAGCCCTACCTGTTAAAACCTGCAACCCTTAACCCTAGAGCCCCATATCATACCTCAAGACCTGAGCTCTAAATCCCACAGCTTTCAAGCTCCAGACCAACAGACTTTACCTAAGAAACCCTGCAGCCCTTAACCCTAGAGTCCCAGATCATACCTCAGGACCTACCCTCCAAATCCTACAGCTATTAACCTCCCAGACCAGCAACCTATACCTGTGAAAACCTCAGCTCTTAACACTAGAACCCCCCCTGATCATACATAGATACCTAACCTCTAGATCTTACAGCTCTCAACCATCCTGAGCAACAGTCTTTACCTAAGAAACCCTGCAACTCTTAACCATAGAGTCCCAGACCATACCTCTGGACCTAACCATTAAATCCTTCAGATATTAACATCCCATACCAACAGACTTTACCTAAGAAACCCTGCAGCCCTTAAGCCTAGAGCCTCAGATCATAGCTCAAGACAAGCTCTGATCATACCTCAGGACACAGCATTATAAGGTACAGCAAATTAAGAGGATTGACTGCCTACCTAAACACTGTCTAAATCCACTAAACATACCGATTGCGCATGGCCGCCATCTTGCTCATTTGGGTCTGCGCTGGAACCTACCATTTTAACCTACTTAGGTACAATGTTCTACAAACTAATCGGCACTCCTGTTCTAAGTGCAACATAAAGATATGAGCTCGTTGCAGCGAAGTGGAAGGGACAGAATAAGTTCCCTTGGGAGATAATAGAAGAGCGCTGAATGGCAATGTTTTCTTGCCTCTTTTAGAGATCATGAAAAGAAAGGCAATTGTGAGGTCGTCTTTACGTATGCTGTACCTCAGGTCAGACGTGACATCGCCTTTATACTCCAACAAAACATAACACGAGCATGTACCGTATTCATGCTGCTGCTGTCATCTTCACATGCCTTTGGTACTCCATCTAGTTTCAAAGAACTGTTTTTATAAGCGAATACATTTAAGCAATTTTATTTTCGTTTAAGGCAGTTCATATATGAAATTGGATGACAATCTGGAATAAAAAGGCAAATACTGCATTTCTACTTTTTACTGTATTTATACTCTGTACTTTCACTTGGCTCCTTTGAATTGCTAATACCGGAAAGTTTCTCAGGTTGTGCGATCGGAAGACAGGCACTGTAATGCATAATCCAATTTTATTTGTGGATTTTTTAAAAATCCTTTACATTGTTTTTCATTATTTAAAATGGTCTAAATGTAAAACTGTTTGACCAATTAACTTCTACTTTTCAGAAAAAGTTCATAAATACACTTACAGAAATTTTTAAATATTTTTATTGTTACTTTTATTAAATATTTTCGTATACCGACTTTACAATATCTAAAAATGGGAAAATGAAAAGAGCCTGTCCTCCTTTTCTAGCATGTTTTATTTGCATTTCAATAAAATCCAATGTGGGGTTCTTTATAATGGACCGTAAGAGGCCAAAGAAAGTCCTTAATAGGATTTAAAGCCCGTTTGACGCATAAAGCATTTTGGATTAATATTTTATATCAGTTAAATCCAGAATAAAAACCTTAATATTCTGAAGCAAATGCAGATATAATATGATTGATATTTTGTACGTGATCGTTATATTACATTGCCATATTATGAGAGAAATTTCAAGTCGCTCAAACGGAAGTCTTTTTCACACGTGCATTGTGTTAGAGGGTAGCATATGTGTTACCATAAAACAACAATTTTATTAAAATTCCTCCGTGAGAAACAAAAAACGCTTAACTAAAGGGGTAATTCCTGGGCATGAAGTGAATAAAGGTTTTTCCCGTAGCTCAGACGGTAGAGCATCTGCATTTCGTGCTAGGAGTCCCGGGTTCGATTCCCGGCGGTGGGGATGGGGAATTTTCTCCGACCAATATAATTCATCTTCCCCAGTCTGGAAGTGTGAATGAGAGTGCGAATGTGTGCATGATCTAATGGTTATAAACCCAACGAATACGAGTTAGCACCTTCGGTATGTTGCAAAGGAGAACGGCCGCCCATATGACCATTGGAGTCAAAGGCGGAGTGTAAATGGAACAAATAAAACAGTTAATAAAACTGTTCACGCATTACAGTCGCATTTATCTTGTCCTTTCATTTATTTTTATGTACATACAGTTAATCATTTACACAAATACTTGCATTTCTACCTACCTCGTGTTAATCATGATAAACATTTGCGTAAAGAGTTTCATTATACTAGAAGTTAATATAGATGTTTAACTTAGTAGAAGGTACTCAGAGGCTGATATGCGAGTCATTTGCTTTACATAAGCTTGCCATAATTATATACTCTTTGATTGTCTAGAAGAAACAAAACAAAAACGAAAACAAAAATAGTCTGATGTGTCTGTAACATAGCTCGGGGGTCGTTCGGCCTTCGACTATTGCCATACCAGGTCATTGTCCCTTACTGGCATGTGATAGGATTCTTTAAAAAAATGGGTAAATGGTGGCACATTTACTATAGTATGTATATATGTATATGTTGCTTAAAGCTAGAGGATAATTTAGAGTAGAAGTTATGTGGCAGGTGCTGAATTTATTCAGTTAGTGTGTGGAAAGATAGACCAGAATATATATTATTGTTTGGTATATACCATGCAGCAGGTGTTGCTGTGGGAAGATATCTATTCTGTAATATCCGCAGTTTGTAAAGATTAGCTTTGGGTGCCATTCCCCATATTAGGCAGGCGTATGTCAATGCAGGTCTCTGCACTTGCTTATAAAGAAGTTTATTGCTTAGTGACATTGGTGATTTGTTGTTGTACAAGGGGTACAACATTGTCATTCTTCTGCTTCCTCTATCAGTAAATGATTGTCTGGGGCTTCCAAGTTCGGCGCATATCGAAAATCACTCCAAGATATGTTGCTTTAGTGGACCATCTATCTTTTGCACCAGCCAGGCGGAGATTTGGGACATCCATTAAGTTTCATCTGGTGAAGGTGAATGTGTCTGTCAGTTGTCATTTACTTTTGTATAGCTTATACAAACTATCCTTACGAAACTTGATTTTCTATCTAGTTATTTTAATTGACACAAACATTTGCAGAAATAACTTAATTATACATTTTGTTCAAAGTGCAAGGGGACAGAAGAAAACAAATTGATAATCAGGTGTTAAAACGAACCACTATATACTGTTACATACATTCGTTGCTCTTTCCATGTCATTTTAAGAAGCAAGTGAATAGCGACAACACTTTAACAAGTGAAAAAATAATTGACATATCCAAAACATCTATCGTATTATCTCAGAAACGGTCCATTCAACAAAAACTTAAACTCAATAACTTGTGTTTTATACATACCTACATTTTCTGTTCATTTCTAAAAGTGCTACAGTCATGTAGAGCACAATATACGTACCTGCACAACCTATAATTTTTATAAGTGTAGGGCACAATAACTCCACAATGCTACGGTCATATAGAGCGCAGTATACCTACACAACCTATATTTGTTATCTGTGTAGTGCACAAACAGTACACAACTGTACAGTCATATAGGGCACAGTACATGCACAAATTATATTTTTATCCATGTAGTGCACAAATACTCTACAATCATACAGTCATGTGGAGCACATTATCAGCTTTACAAAAATATGCAGAATTCCTTCTGCGTGGGTTCACCTGAAAAAATTCATAATATTAATTTTTTTTGACAACGGCAAGTTAATCAAAATCGTTGGAGCTATTTTGAGAAAATCTAAAATTTCGATAAAATCTCTCATGTAAAAGTTAATTTAAGAGAAATAATTTGTTTGAATTATGGGATCTCAAAACAAATAGTTCGGTAAAATCTCGATTTGGAGCTTTTGGTGGGAACAAAATGCCTCCTTTTACTTAAGCAGGAGATAGCGAAAACGTCATATAAATGTGAACTGTTAAAAAATTTAAAAGTCAAGGAAGCAGCAATGATGTTTTCGGTAACAGATAAGTTTACGAAAAATAAAGATTCAAGACATATCCTAACGAGCTCTACATTCTGCTTGAGGCAAGTTTATTGACAATAGTGAATGGGCCACTCACAGAAAAGTCAGGCTATTCATCTAATTTGAAAGTTAGAACATAGAATAAATTATGAGATAATAAACAAAACCGAACCTTTATTCATCCAAAGAACAGTTTGGGATGAGAGTTTTCTTAAAATGTCTATGCCTGACATTCACAAAGATTGTGTGATTCTAGTAGGACATTTATTGTTAATCGTACTTTGCGTTGAGAGGTTTACTATTCAAAGACAAGCCAAAAGACCGACAGCACAGTCATATAAGTTCTTTGCTCATTACAGCTTATCACGACTCCACATATTTTATAGCACATATATAACATATGCTATTCCTCTCCCAGTAAGTTTCTGATTAGATCTGAAAATCAAGCAATATGGACTTGTTTTAATGCACAGTAGGAGACTCAGCATTTCACACATGATAGGCCAAGCTTTTAGCCCAAGAAAGAATTGTTTAAGATGTTTAGTAAAAGAGTTCAACCTGGCAAAACTTAAAGATATAAAAACAAACATTTCCAAAATGGTTAGTATTACAGAAAAAGTTATTTGACATAACTACCTGCTTCTATAAGCCCTGTGTTTATGCTGTGAAGGCTTTAGCAATTTTATAACGTTATATATGTTAAGAATGAAGGATAGTTCCAGGGGAATTTTCAGAAAATTAAAAACAAATAAAATATATACTGTTATTGGCTATATCCGGAAGATTAACCAAAATATTCAGAAACATTTTGAGAAACTTAAACATTTCCCATATAAAAGATAGTCTGAGGATTTATTTGAAGAATTTTGTTTGACATTGCTGAATATTCTGAATTTAAATACTAAGTTTGAGAGAGAATATAAAGGTAATTCTCTCTATTTTTAATATGGAGGACTTGAAAACCTATGTTACGATGAACTCTCGACATCAAATGCAATAATTTCCCTAGTTGCACTTGCAATAAGCTTTCTTTGATTTAATTTGTAGAATTGTAAATATAGTGTACAACTAAAATAAAGCTTTTTCAGATTTGCTTTGATAACATTTCGGTAATAACTAATGCAATTCTAAACATCCAGCGTTAATGATGGGAATGAAGAAAATAAATTGCTTTTTTTCTATAAAAATTTAAAGATTCGAGTATTTACGAAGAGGCAGACGTGTGGGTCAGTTCCGCAGTAGTTCCAGCAACGTAAGGGGGGGGGGGGGCGAGAGTATTTTATATGAGAGAGTGTCGAGGTTGTGTTATGAGGCTTTGAGAAACCAGGGCGTTTCATGATGAACCTTGCTTTTCTCCCCTCTTCATTTTCGTTCCCCACAGAGAGACTCGGTCAGCCGGGCAAGTGGATTTGGCAGGAGATTTGGCTTGTCACAAGAGATACATACCCATCCTCGCTATTTCAAAATCATCACCACCTCCTGAACAAGGCGTTCTCCAAAGAAAGAAGTCACATTCAAAATGTTCTTTCCTAGCTTAAGGAACTTACATATGCGATTATAACCGCTCATATTCATTGTATTTCTTCCTCTATTTTATTTAATTTCTTTTAAAAGTTGATTTTAGTTTCAACTTTATTTTATTTCTAAGCGTAAACACCTTCTGCCACCCCATGATAATATTTCACTCTGTTTCACTCTCTTAATCTTCTAAAGAAATGAGAAGTGTTTTAAATGTATTTATTAATTGAAAATGAAGTGCTGTTTGCTACAATGAAATATTAAATAGTTGAAATATAAATGAACTGACAATTTTGAGAGGAAGTCACACAATTCACTAGCAAAGCGTATGAGACAAAAGTTAGTGTTTGTAATAGTTTTGTCTAGGTTTAAATTAACATTTGCTTATAAAAGAATACTGATATTTTTAAAACATATCGCAAAAGATTTGTTACTATGCGGATAAATCTTCTGTTAAAATGACACAAAACTTTATATGAACCACAAGAGGAACTAGACATTAGTTAAGATATGAAATACTACACGATAACTGAATAAACAAAATTAATTATATATTCGTGAGACAATCCCTGGATCTACATTACTTATCATTAGGACTACTACGGAGGGGATTCCGCACCGAAATCTGTGGTTTATTGTATCTAAGCCCCAAGTGGGGCATCTCCGGGAGGAAGGATGAGGCAAGAGGAGACAGAGGGCGGTTGACCCAAGGAGTCACGGCAACCCAAAACTACCGCCGATACTTCTACCCCGAAAGAGACTACCAGATGAGAGATGATGTGAAATTATAATGAAGATTGAATGGAGTGACAGGAAATTCGGGGGATGTAATTAACCTACCCTGCATTCACCTGGCGACCCAGAAAAGCTCCGAAAACTACCATGGGTCAGGTACTTCAGCCACGAGAACCGAATCCAGGCCTCCCGAATGCGTGCCACAGAGCCATCCCGCTCGGTTTAGGTATGGTCTGCTCGGAGTGCCTACCTCTTGCTCTAGTTTTACTGCATTGTTTGCTACTCTCCCCTTCTAACAATGCTTCTGTATTCATTTGTTTAACTACCCTTACAAACCTATTGCTCCTAAGTAGCTTACAGTCATATAACAGGTTTTAATTGACTATAATAATTCTCAAATATGACGTCGGTTCACTAATAGTGCAACCTTTCAATATTTACTGTATACTATATATGTTATATATAAAAATCGTTAGATTATGTTTGCGAAAATAAAAACATTAAAAAAATATTCAATGTAAAGGATGGTTTGGCAAGGAGATTTTCTGGAACATATTAATGTTGTATATATGAAGTTTGGTATTTCATCATTTTTTATTTTATTTTGTTGTTGTTGTAATTTACGTCCTCCAACGTTAAGTCATATCGGACGAGAAATGGAATGGGTGAAATGATGCTCAAATGAGTCCAGAGTCCATAGAGCTTAGAGTTAACCGACATTCGTCTTTCAGGATAAGGGAAAACCCGGAAAAAACTTTATCCAAGTAACTCACCCTGACCGAGATTCGAACTTGGAACCTCTTGAACGTGAGGCAGACATGCTACCACCACGCTACCGAGGCAGGCTTGAGTTATGCTGTTTGCACACATAGACACATATAAATAATTAAACAAATCGCAGCTTTTATTATAAAAGTATTGGGAGTTTCAGGGATACTCAAATCACGTGCTTTCGTAAAATCTCGCTTTCTAGTTTAGGATGAAAGGCAATACTCCTAAGTACTGTATACGTGGTAAAGAAAGTAAAAGTAGGAGGAACTTTTTCCTCTGTAAGGGCCAGAATATAAACAAATATTAATGTTTGCATTATAGGATTTGCGTATTAAAAAGATGAGCGAAAAGTTGTTTTTACAGTTCTGTTCACATGTATGTCAAATTAACATTTGATACAAAATTACGGAAGCTACAAAAAAGTTTCTTGAGACATCTGCCATTGCTTCATATGTATCCCTGGTTTCTTGAGCACCTTGTAGTCCCAGTTACTTGTATGGAGTCAGCTGCAGATGATGGTATACCAATAGGAAAAAATCCATGACATCGCATATTTGTTCCCTTTGACTTTTGCAGAGTCAGATAACTTCTACAACAGTCACATGTTCACCAATAGAAATCGTGGGGAAGGAAGCGTCGATAGCACGCCGTTATGCCGTTTTAAGTGCCTGTAACTATCTACAGCTATGTAATAGGACCATATTAATTACTACCGAAGAACAGTAAAACAAATTGATGTAGCTACATTTAGAAACTAACTATGAAAAAGAAAGTCTAATGCACTGTAGGCTGAAAACGTTAAAGCACTTAGGAGCTCGAAGCTCATTTGCATGTTCCCTGACGGTACTTATATGAAGGCGATCAAATTTATTTGACCTCGTGAGACAATTTGTGTTTGATATTGTTTTTAAAAGTGAGTTTCTATCGGTAGAGTTAGTAAGTGGCTACCATTATTTAACTCCGATGAAACCTCTTGACAGCGACATGATCGCATTTTGAAAGGAGAGAGAGAGAGGGGGGGACAGGATGAGAGAGGAAAGGTAGGCGTATCATGAACGGTTTATTGTTCGTAGCGTGGCGTGGTAGGCATAGATTTTCACTTATGTACGAGTATTGCATGGGTAAAATGTCTAAAACATTAGGATACAAATACATATACAATGAAGGAGGAATCCTTCCCACTTCTACCTTTGGGACATCTACTCTCAAGAAGAGAGGGTGAAGTTGAGAAGGCTAATAGCCTCAGGCAGACAAGCCACAGGTGCCGCGCAAAAGTCCCGAATGTTCTTCACCCTTTTTTATTTATTTATTTTTGTTTCATAAAATTGTTGAAGAATTCCACGGGTTTGGGAAGGAAAGTTTGGCTTAGGCTGGAAAGTTAATGGGAAGTTAGTTAGAGACTTAAGTTAGGCAGGAAGCTGACACTGCTTCCTGTAATAGGTAGCAAGGATAATGGGGTTCCGCTGAGCACCCCCGAAAGTACTGACATGATTCTGCCTAGAGACACTGAATCCCGCCGAGGTGCGCGGATTGCCCAGGGAACAGCCATGTCCATGGCCCTGGTGTGGAGCGCTTGGTTTGGGGAGAAGAGCGATATATGGCTCCTGGAAGTCCTGAGGAGGAAGCGCTGCTCTAAGAAGACCCGTTTCACTGCTGCAGCTTCCCAGAGAGTCATGAACGATCCAACCAACCAAGCATCCATTTAGTGTTCATGGAAATATACATTCCTGTGAACAAGCATCTGCCCTACGCACGGAACCTGGAAGCAGACTCGAAAGTTGGTGAAACAGAAATTAGAGAAAGAAAATTGGGGAAGATGAAAAACCACTGAGCATTCGCCCACCAATCGCCGAAAACCACGAAAAATTCTAGGTTACAGTAGATGGTCAACAGGAACTGACGCCGGAACCTCGCACATTAACGTGGAGCCAACTCACTCGTTTCTAAAAACAGTTCCTGTTTGGTTACTTGTACCTTTTCTTAGTTTTTAAAGGAATACCGTGTAACTATTGCAGTAACCTTAGAGGATGTTTTCTTTTTAATGTTGTTGTACATTGCTGTAAAATAAACAGATGAATTATTAACAGAATCTGACATTTTGTACTTACATCACTACTTCTGTTTACCCCAACATATTATTACAATCGCTTATTCTTGTATTCACCTCATTGTAATCGAGGCAAACGTTTGCAGAAATGACTTTACTACATATTACAATAGGAAAGGAGGACACAGTAGACTTAAATGAGAGTCAAATCTTTTAACATCTGGTCCCTATGTGAAGGCTTTGAGACTCCATTCTCTTTGTATGGCCAGGGCATAAAAAGAGGAATAATGACTTCCTGTTTGACCGAAGTATAAGTATTTGAAAATTTAAGGAAATAATAAGGAACATCGCGAAAGTGTTAAACATCACAAAACAATTTGACATAACCTGCCTACTTTAACGAGATCTACATTTTGGTGTAGTAGGATTTTTATCAATCTCTTTTTGTTTACCAGTTATGCAAAAATCGCCAAGAATGAAGAGGAGTTCAGTACAAAAATCAAGATATACATTTAGTTTGTAATGGAAATATCTTAAACATGTGATAATCAAAATCTTTAGAGACATTTTGAGAAAATAACGATTTTTTAAAAATGTTCCATATAAAGGACAGCCCTTAGCGGAGAATTTTATTTTTTCTTATATGTTAACTAGCCTCTTTTTGTGTAGCATCCTTGAAAGAAGCTCTACTTAAATTCCAAGTTTAGTATTTACCCGACTTTTCATTTTTGAGTTATGCTATTCAAACATACACAGATTTGCTCTTATAATGCGTTTTGGATTCAGGGACCTAAAAATCTATATTTTCACTGAAATCTTGGTCTCTAAGCGTTTATTAGAATGCAGCAACTTCTCTAATAAAGAATGTTAAAATTCTTGCCAGGCTTAAAATAAACTACATAATTTCATAAAGAAACTCGTAAGAATTTGCGTAAATGTTTGTTATGAAAACGGTGCTTATATGTGATCGCTGAACACCAGCAAGTTGACACATTCTCAAACATGCGGTGCAATCCACTGTAAATTTGAAGTTATAAGGGCGGTCCTTGTAGTTCTAAAATCACCTTCAATGTTGCACACTGCTCAACCAATCTGAAGCAAGGTGTCTGTAACAATGACTCTAAAAGGAAGTTTAGAATAAATTTGATCGGCATGCACAGGAAACAAACAATATACAAGGCGATGGTAAGGAAGATCTCTATCTTAAACGTTCTTAATCAGGTAGGGAGTTAAGCTCATTCCGATTTATGGAGCAGTGGATTAATTGTACAGTGCCATATATTATCACGTAATTCCCCCTTTTTCTCGAAAAATTTGCTTGAAAACACTGGGGAGGGAATTATACGAGTGGTGTTTTTAGGAATTCAGAAAGGAAGTTAAACCATGTAGTATTATGTAAAAGTTATATAGGTATACAATAAGCTGTGAATGAACTGGATACATACCGCGGTTTCATTGGGCCTACAATGTATTGTTTCATTGTTTCTTTTCTCTGACTACTCTGCGGTCTCACTTTCATCACTATCATCACTATTTTCATTTATATCTGGCTCAGATAACACATCATCTTCATTTTCACTATTCCACAACATGTCCTCAGAGCCATCAATGGCACAAGAAATTCCAGTTTTTGTAAAACTCTTCTTAACACTATCGACACTAATTTTCTCCCACGCACGAATAATCCACTCGCACATCGTCGGTATTGATGGCTTCCTTATCTTGCCTCCTGGAGTCAGCTGATGAGATCCCGCCGCCATCCATTCTGAATACAGCTGTCGAAGATATTCTTTGAAGGGTTTGTTGACGTTGGCATCTAAAGCTTGAAGGATGGACTTTAAACCTTCAGGAATGATGACAGGATTTGACTTCATCAGTTTCATTTTCTCTTTTGCAGCCTCCACCAGATGACCTCGGAAACTGTATAGGCCAAGAAGGGACTTCTTTTGTAACAATGTTCCTGGTCGTCTTCCCTAGACTTTCTCCAAACAATCCACTATCAAATTTTCTGTCATCCAGCACTTTTCTTGGACTCGCAAGTGAATCCCATGTGGGGTGTCCCCTTTGGTAAGATCTTCCTTTTAAAGATGGCGTAAGGTGGAAGATTATTGCCATCTGCTGTAATGCACATCACTGTGCATCTTAGTTTCTCCGCTCCATTTGTCTTCACAAGCACACCTTTTGAGCCAATTGGAGTAATGGTGGCGTAATGTGGCATATCCAAAAACACTAGCGTCTGGTCAGCGTTACCAATCTGAGAGCGTAAATACAGTCCGATTTTTAAAAGAAGATACGTGAAGGTCTTCAGGCAAGGGACGCGAAGATTAAGAAGGGAATATCGTTGCGATGGTAACGTAAACAAAGATTGCCAGATTGGATATACTGGTGAAATGGGTGAATCACGTACTCCTCAGCTCTGTTAATTGTATGTCGGAAACATAGTTTGCCTAGTTGAGCTGTGTATTGTTAGTCTACTTTGTTAAAACAATTAAAATACGTTTTTATGGAAGCAAGACAATGGATTAGAGATGGACCGAGGAATCACGGCCCAAGGCACAGATCAGCTTACGGTCGGGTTGTTACATTGCATAGCCAAGCTAGAGAATTTGTCTGTTCTCTTAGAGAATTCTTCCAACAGGAGGACGAGTGTTTGCTCCTTATCAATGAACAGCTTATTCCTTTTATCCAAAAGCGATAGCCCCATGCCAGTAGATATGCTTACACGTAAAAGAATTCCTGTGGGTTAAAATTCCAGCCTATCGGCGGCGTTGATATGAACATGTCAATTACCAAAGTCGTTAATAATAGTATATTGCAATATTAATGTATATGGAACGAGGGAAGTTTTGAAGAAACGAGGTGCTTGCATCGAGTTTTTTCAATTCTCGAGATTCCATTATGTGCTTACCACATGTGTGTTGCACATTTTTTCTGCATTATGTGTATTTATATGAATCTCAATTTTAGTAGTTAAGATATTAGCTGAAATATTAAAAAATATAATTGAAGATAAATGTTAGATTTTAGAATGTGCATCGCGTATATATGTTTCTATGAAGAGATACTTAACGCACTAGTGCGTGAATGTCAACTTACGAATCATAGCAACAATATTAGTTACATAGTGCAAACAATTATTTAAAAGAACTCACACATGTGAAGACCCTACAACTTAGTGAATGTATGAAGAACCTATTTCTGTTTTTAAAGTAAGCTGATACAGATTAACTGTGAATATTTTTGTTGAGATGAGATAACTCGAACCCTTGTTTATGTTTCGAGTGTTGAGAGGATAAAGAAAGGGGATCTGGTGGGCGACATTGCACTACCCACGTGGAGAAACAGATGACCTTCACGTATCTTCTTTTAAAAATCAGACTGTAGTCATATTGCTATCGCACGTGTATTACGTAACGTTAGAACTCGAGTACCTACCTTATCTGTGTAATCTCGAGGTAAACGCTGACACAAATATGTTCTTCCTAGACTGAGATTTTACCATCTCATTAAACGAATCACCCAACCAATGCTTGCTTTAAAATCCTTTCTGTCATTGTTGAGCGTGGCAGCTATCTCGCGAGCTTTGTTCTGAATCATTACGTAGGAGACAGCACATCGTTCCAAAGTTCATTGACATAACCAATTACACCATTAGCAATTTCAGGATATTTTCCTGTTTTCGACCTATGGAAAGATTTGGAGCTTGCCTTTGCAGCCTTGAGCTTATCTTTTTGTCTCCGCCAATACCGTATTGTATTAGGATCAACTGAGAAATGTCTTCCTGCAGCTTTCACCCCGTTTGCATTGGCATAAGACATGTAATTTAAATTTTGCCGTATAGTTTGGTTATTTCGACATAATGACGACTTGTAACAAACTGACCTAGAAGAACGTCTACAATTTCGCATTTCAATTTTACGATATGTTGTGACAATGGCAATACGAGTGTTCTTGTTGCAAGTACTGCATCCATTGTTGTGCGTAACAAGCACCACTGCATTGATTGTTGTCCATTATCAAGTCATTTGAAAGTCGCTCCAATAAGAACGAACCAGGAGAAGTAATTATGCGATGTTTAATAGGCAAATAATTGTTAGTGATGAAAATCATAGTGGAGGGAAATATGCGAGGGGGGGGGGCTTAAGTGATAAAATACGGTAGATAGCAAAATCGCAGTAAAATTGCAATTTCATGAGCAGCGTGGTTTTCGTAAACTTAGTACTCCTTGAATAAAAAAATACTCCTACGCACACCGGGGAATTCTCTGTCTTCACTGCGCAGCGGAAAAGCAGGCGGTACAACAAGAAAACAGACTTGGTTCCAATTTAAAATATTTTCAGCTTGCATTTGACCCATGGGAAGTTAAATGTTAATTGATTGAAAAAGGAACAGTTGTATACAACAGGGAAAATCTAGCTGCCATGTTAAAATAACCGTATGTTGACCTCAAGCATGAATGTTACATTCCACCTCTTTTGCAATTATAATATTTCCCGTAATATATGCTCAGCTAAAACATTTGCTACGCTTACTTAATATTATTTATGTACAAAACGCTCGCGCTGGTGTACAGAGAATGGGTGGGACTTGAAGGGTCCGTCGAGAGCTATTGCATTTGGGCCTAAATTAAAAATTTACAATCTTAAAAACAGCTGCTTTAACCCTTTTCTAGTACACCTATGTTGAATCACGTCAATACTACACTGGATGACCTTTCACCCGCACCTTATATGTGCATATATATGTGCAGCAATTATTAATTTTTGACAACTTTAATTGTAATATATTGAAAATGAGAATGTACCACTTTCGCATAAATAAAAAGGGTCTATTTTAATCTACATAAACATTGCGTATAACGGTTTTAAGCAAAATAAGAAAATAATGCTAACAACATTTTTTATCCATGTAATGTTCAGAAATCTGGTTCAGTATAATAATTCTACATTACTTATTTAATTTTGTCAATCACTTATCTGCATCCATTTCATAGTTTTTGCAGACAGTAATACGATGATCTGTACAAACAAAACAGCCATATAAAGCAATTCCATAAATGCCAGTAATACTTCAATATCTGTATCATTAGTCCAACTTTGCTGATTGGAGTATTTATTTGTCTGATTTTGAATTTCTATATTGGTACAGTTCTCAATATGCTGAAGCATACTATTATCAAAAAGAGTCGCTAGGTTTCAGTAATGGTTTCTACATACGTTGCTTTGCCTTTAGATCCAATTTTTAACTTTAGAATATTACGGGCAGGTGCATTTTGCCTTGTGGGATATTCTGTTGACCATTTAGGAGTCTGTAGCTGTCCCACTTTTCTGCACTTCTGTTGAGGGTGAAGTAGATTTTTTCTTCTTCATGAGAAGAGAGAGCTCCATCTTCTAACACTGGATCACACTCTGGTGCATCATCCTCATCAATCACATCGTCCTCAACATGATCTTCGCACAAATCCATCATTTCTGAATCATCATTAAGTGCACTGTCACTAACTTCTTCATTAGAGATAAGTTCTCTAACTTCATTTGTGCTTATTTCTTTGCCTTCGTAGATATAAGTAGCCATTTTGATAACAATTTTTATCAAATATATGAAACAAGGCAAATTACACCACTTTAAAATAATAACGCAAACACTATACTGGATGAACAATCACCCATACGCACAGGAAACGTACAGAAACTATGTCGCTGTAACCACGAACTGAGCTCAACAATAAGGAACTAACAAATGAAGAACATAGCAGGAAGAAGGAGGAGTAGTGCAGGTTAGCCAAACGACAACAAAGAGGCAAATATATAATTTCTAGACGACAAGCGGCTCACTCTGGTGAATATACTGACTGACATCGTATATTAAGGATGCAGCTAAACTGCAAACATCGAATTGAGATTGTGCAGAGCAGATAATTGGATTGAAATCTCTTAAGAGACTATATGCAGTTCACATAGATTTGAATCGAGAAGTGCCTGAATCGAGAAGTGCTACGAGTGAAAAGTCTCTTATATGGCAAGATGGACAACTATGTGTACAGTGGATGCTATTTCAGCCCTGAGTGTAATTTCGTGAGAGATTAGTGTTGAACTATGACAGCTTATGTGATAGGTTATGTACAGCTGAAACTTTAGAACGGCTCAGTATGTCGTATGTGTTTGATCAGAATTCTTCAGTGTCCCTGTAAAATCATGTCCTGCTGTTCATGGATCCACATGGTGATTTCCAACCGCTTTTATGCCCCTGTTTTCACAGTCACTTATGCATTCGTCTGCAAGAGCTCGTAAGCTACAGAGGCAGGCCAGAAATTAATTTTTGGGAAACAAATGGTATATTTTATCTGCGGCCTTTATATTATAACTACTGACATTCTTTTGTGCCTGTTCATGGTACCTTTCAGATTGCATCAAGCTAAACTGTATGAAATAAGGCTATAAATGTTGCCAAATGTTAATGGAAAAAGGATTCATTAAATAAATTATTGAGGATCGGTCAGCATATACATGAAACAGCATTATTTCTGCAGAAAGAATTTAATTGTATGTGGTAACTAGTTATTTACTAAATTTAACATTATAAATTATTTACATTAGGACATATACATGCACTCATCACAGTTCTTTTTAATCGAATACCATTTGACAGCCTTGTATTTCAGTCGTGGTAACATAAATCCATTTGAACTGTACAATAAACGGAACGACCATTTCAGTTTTGTAAGAGGAAGCCAGAAGCATCACAGCATTCAAAACACAACCAGTGAAAATAAAGAATTATGGCTTGGGATATTCCCCAGAATAATCTTCTCTGAAAGAAAGGGGAACTTCTCAAGTATATATTTTGCACATAATTCGCCCCTCAGGCTCGAACGCAGGAGAGGTTTGCTATAAGGAAGAAAGAAGACAAATGTGTTGTGTTATATTAGCTTACTTTCCGCGTGGGAGGTCAACACAGGAAAGAAAACAAAAACAAAATGCATGGTCCATATTGGTGTGCCTTGGAGCGAGTATGCAGCAATCATCCATCCAACCAGAGAAATGCTAAAGATATATTCTTTCACCGATGTATTGTACCATAGAAGGGAGTGTTTTCTTAGGAACTCTCTGCATTAGAATCAGAGATTTAGAGAACAGTTCCTATCTGGTGCAATAAAAAGCAATAAACCAGTTTTACAAGACGTTTGAAAAGTATTTCACTATCTAACTCTTTCTAAGTGTGTACGAGAAAACTTTTAAGTAATAGTAATTTTCCTCAATTGTGTTTAACGTATCCTTTCCTTGCATAATTTTCTATTTACGCCAGATTCCAACATTTCTTATACTCTTGATTTTCTGTTTAATCATCCTCAGTGAATAAACAACCACTAACCAAGTTTCGACATGAAATTTTCTGAATTTACAAACAGACATGCTCCTCCATGTGTGTGTGTGTGTGTGTGTGTGTGTGTGTGTGTGTGTGTGTGTGTGTGTGTGTGTGTGTGTGTGTGTGTGTGTGTGTGGTTTTTTTTAATTTACGTCTTCCAACGTTAAATCATATCGGGCAATGAATGGAATGGATGAAATGATGCTTGAATGAATCCAGGCTCCATAGAGCTTAGAGTTACCCGACATTCCTCTTTCAGGATTAGGGAAAACCCTGGGAAAAACCTTATTCATTTAACTCACCCTGACCGAGTTTCGAACTCGGGACCTCTTGAATGTGAGGCAGACATCCTACCACCACGGTACCGAGGCGAGCATTTGTGTGTTTATGTGTGTGTGAACAGCAATTAAAACTAAATTCTGATTAAAAGGTACAAATTTGTTTATAATTTGAAATTTAAATTTGCTGTCGTAAGTTTCCTTTGCCTACATAATTATTCCGCGAACTTTTGAACATAATCAGTTTTCTTTGGCTGGAATTGATATTTGGAAAATTCAAGTCATGGTTGAGAGATTTTTGGTTTATTCTTGTTTCCAACTGTTGCCTTATGTGCGTTTAATATGAAAAAAAATACTTCGGTAGAATATGACAATATATTAAATTCAGATTTCAGGAAATTCGATTCAAGCGTAAACAAGCTGTATTAAAATTGTAAGTTGGATAAAAAATAATGAACTTGATAGTTCTTGGATAAATCTAAGTAAGAGTGAAACCTTACACCCGTATATTATGCTAATAATATGTGTTAATTCACAAAATTAGTAAAGTACAGAGCAACTATGGCAGTGAAATGTGGCAAGGTATTTATGTTTATGTATCAATTGATTTTTCATATATATATTACTCAAAGTTAGGTTTAGCTTAACATAAATCTCTGTTTTAATCTGCGCGATCCATAAAAAATATACCAGGTGGTCCACGTAAGCCGTCCTTCGTTGAGGTTAGTTACTCCCGGATAACGCGGACACCGAAAGGTTTGCCTGAGCATGTTAGTAAAGGGGACACCATATCAACGGGAAGGAGACCTTGCTGAACCTAATACCAGAGCTTGAAAACCAACATCTAACTAATGTAACTAGTCCCATAGCTCATCGCTGGAGCACTTGCTCCCTGCGGTAAGTTACCGGGTTCGGGAAAGATTTCTGTGTAGAAGAATGACCGTCCCTCACCAAAAGAATACATACAAGGGCCAAAGCATATTAATTTTGTGTTTTAAGGCATATCAACATCTGAAAGCTAATTTATAAACAACGCATAATGCAACAATTGGTACTTTACAATTAGCAATATTAAATCAATGTTATTTTGTCTTTGTTTACAATAAAGAACAATAAATATAATGAATATAATTAATGTTCCTTTAAATCTATGTTATACACTAAGAAATATTTATTATTACATTATTCATAATACAAATGTTCAAATGCATTCCCACCTTGTTGGATACATTAATGTAAGCGTCTCTCAGTATTAGCATAGACACCTCTTATCATTTCTGCAGATATTGAAGCGCAAACATGACGTATTTCTTCTTTTAACACATCTAAATTTTCTTGTTGCATGTCGTGGACCCTACATTTAATATATCCCCATAAGAAAAAATACAAGGGACCTACATCGGGTAATTTTGCTGGCCATCGAATGCAACCACGACGACCTGTCCACCGTTGGTTACACATTGAGATGCAATAATGGGGTGGTGCACCATCGTGCTGAAACTAGTGCCGCACAATAACTGAAGTGTGATGTCTCCTAGAAGATACTCAAGATTCAACCCATTTTGTAGGAATTGCAAATACAGTTGAGCAGTTAGTCTGGAAGACAAATAAACTGATCCAATGATGATGCCTCCTAGACTGCCACACCATACATTAACACACCAGTGCGTTTGCACGTGCGGTGCTCGTAACCAGTGAGGATTTTCAGGAGCCCAGTAATGTGGATTATGTCTATTTACAGTGGAGTTATAGGCGAACTAGCACTATCTCCCAATAAAATTTCACCAATAACATCCGATTAACGTCAATTTTATTTAAGAGATCTCTGCAGAACGATGCTCAATTTTGGAAATAGTTTCCGTATAGCTGTAAGTGTAGGTGCAGCTTAAAGGGAGCCACTTTTTTTCCCTCATAATCCTTGTTACCGAAGACCTCGTTACCCCTAGGTACACTGCAGCTTTTCTTTATGCTAATTACGATGAGAAATACGCAGGTATTAATGCATGAAAACTAATGACTTTAATAATAATAATAATAATAATAATAATAATAATAATAATAATAATAATAATAATAATAATAATAATAATAATAATAATAATAATAATAATAATAATAATAATAATAATAATAATAATAATAATAATAATAATAATAATAATAATAATAATAATAATAATAATAATAATAATAATAATAATAATAATAATAATAATAATAATAATAATAATAATAATAATAATAATAATAATAATAATAATAATAATAATAATAATAATAATAATAATAATAATAATAATAATAATAATAATAATAATAATAATAATAATAATAATAATAATAATAATAATAATAATAATAATAATAATAATAATAATAATAATAATAATAATAATAATAATACCAATAATAATACTAATACCAATACTAATAATAATAATAATAATAATAATAATAATAATAATAATAATAATAATAATAATAATAATAATAATAATAATAATAATAATAATAATAATAATAATAATAATAATAATAATAATAATAATAATAATAATAATAATAATAATAATAATAATAATAATAATAATAATAATAATAATAATAATAATAATAATAATAATAATAATAATAATAATAATAATAATAATAATAATAATAATAATAATAATAATAATAATAATAATAATAATAATAATAATAATAATAATAATAATAATAATAATAATAATAATAATAATAATAATAATAATAATAATAATAATAATAATAATAATAATAATAATAATAATAATAATAATAATAATAATAATAATAATAATAATAATAATAATAATAATAATAATAATAATAATAATAATAATAATAATAATAATAATAATAATAATAATAATAATAATAATAATAATAATAATAATAATAATAATAATAATAATAATAATAATAATAATAATAATAATAATAATAATAATAATAATAATAATAATAATAATAATAATAATAATAATAATAATAATAATAATAATAATAATAATAATAATAATAATAATAATAATAATAATAATAATAATAATAATAATAATAATAATAATAATAATAATAATAATAATAATAATAATAATAATAATAATAATAATAATAATAATAATAATAATAATAATAATAATAATAATAATAATGACGACCACAAGGGCGACAACGACAACGATAACAATAACAATAATAATAAATAATAATAAAACTACATAACTCGAGTAATGCAAACTACAGTTTGGCTGGCCGTTCTTCGGCCCTGACATTTCTCGACAGGGGGAAGCGCGCTCTTGCTAGTTGTTTAGTAGGAATTTCAAGCAGTATTTAAATATTTCACGCATTTTCCATGTCACTATAATAGTGATAATAATAGCACATACATACACTAAAAATCGGAATTCATGCACGCACAAAATGACAAAAAAAAAAAAAAAAAAAAAAAAAACCTTCACCTGCGCAAGCGCCAAAAGCACTGAAGCCACGCGGTCCATACAAAATTAAACTGGCAACACGGTAGATTTAGAAGACAATGCTGATTAGCACTAGTAGACACTTTTAACTTCCTGACCACGACATCGGATGTAGTGACTTCCAGTACTACCAACAGAAGCAGTTAGTGCACGTAACATGTGTGAAAGAAGTGTACGAATAGAATGGTGTTGTAATGAATATGTTGCATGACAATGACATTGCAAGTTGGATTTCAATGTTTTAAGGCAAATATAGTACTATTTCTTCATTGTAAAGATAATTTTGAGGATATGTTTTCAATTACACTTTACTGTATGTTGGTACCATTAATCTTCGCCTCCGCCTCCTGCAACCTCAAAACTTCAGGGTCAGAAATCCAACGGCAGTGCTGTAAACTGAAATAGCACGATAACATCATTGTTTATACTACATTGTACACACGCATAATTTTGATGTAAGCCGTGCTTGCCTCTCATGGGATTTGCTCCAAAATACTCAATAACATTCCGGCATGCATCAGGTACGTCGCAGATTGGTCTTTCCACGACACGCTGTACCTGGAAAGGTTCCTCAGTTCTTAAACGCATCTTTGTTCAAAAACATGAGCAGAAGGTGGACATCTTTTTGGAAAACGTTATGAATACAGCCTTCGGGCTTCCGCTGCATTGCAAAGCGTCACTCCATAGATCATTATCATATTTGTGTGCTCCTCACTTGAGTACGTTGCAGTTGCTACCTATTTGACTGTAAGACCTGACTCAAGCTACAAACAGACGGCCACAATACCTTATCAGAGCGAAACCAGGAGAAAACGCACGCAGATAGCAGCACCGTTCAGTGAAGGTTTGCTTGTAAGTGCACTTCCCTTTTGAAGAACAGCAACGAGGTAACCCTTCTTGTACTAAAGTATGCGGGCAACACAAAACTACAGAGGACGGCTTGCTGGACCAACTGGTACAATTAACTCGTGCTCTTAAGTTGTTATATCGGCGCTCTTGGTGTTTGATCCTCCACTGGGAAGATTTTTCACTTATGGAGAACTCCTGTAAGCTCATGACTAACCGTGTATAATATTCTATCTTATGTTACAGAACTGTAGTGATGAATTAATCAAATAATTTCAGTTACCTCTCCCATTTTTATGAAGTTGCTCTTCAATGGTCTAGAGTTTCTCTAATGAATCCTCACATTTACCGCTTATGATTGCAACTTCTTGCAATCCCGAGTACTCCAAATAAGGGATGAAGGATACCCCAATACTCATGCAAAAGGATAAAAAACTCGTTAACTTCCTTAACCTCTGCCGTACAGCGCTGGAAATGCTGCACGACACACATTCCTCTTTGGGGAGGAAGTACTCTCGGTCGGAATGATCGGTAAATATTTAGATAAAATGGTATGGTATTTTTTGTAACGGTTTGTAATGGTGCAAGGTTTGGCATCCATTAGATGTAATTAAACTCAACAGAGTAAAGATTATTCAGAAGTTCTGATACCATTTCGTTATTATATATTTGATGAATAGCAATTAAATAAGCAAATATAATGCAGGATACCCTGTCGCTTTGCTTTCTGTTTGTTGAAGTGTTACATCATGAACTTCTGTGTACATTCCTTGCCATAAAATGTAACAGGATTTTGTTTTTAAACTCAGCGGCACACATCAATTATTTATGTTCTACGGATTAACAACTACGTTATTTTCTGTTCCAAGACATTCTAAAATAAAGTCAAGGTCCAGGTCTTTATATGCAGGTTATTGTATAACTCTTATGTGTTCGTGTTAAATATAAGGACATTTAAATGCTTTTTAATCCTTTAGTAATTTTTGAAAGGAAACTAGAAGTGTTTGTAGCTTTCAGCCACTCAGAAATAATTGGGATTTTCTATGGTAAAAAGTCAGTTGAGTGGTTTTCGAGATTACGCTACTCAATTTTTTTCGCTTTAAAATATAGAGTTTAATCAACAAATTAGGGCCGCTTTTGAGCGAGTAAACAATTGAGAAACAATTGGGGTTACATATTTTGTTGAAAATCTTCATATCGTATATTCAAAAGCTAAGCGTATTTAATCAGTGTGATATTTTACTGAATTTCCTTTTATGAGCCTTTTCACATACATTAAACTTGGCGGGTGTGTGAACTGACATACGCAAATACGCACACAAACCTTTTCCTACAAATAACTTATTTTTACATGAGGAGCCTCAAAAGGTATATTTTTCGGTGAAACTCCGATATCAAACTTTTGGGCGGAGTACTATATTTTCACTACTTTCCACATAAGCAGTAGAGAAAGTAACACTGCTTTATATACCTCAGGATGGTCAGAGTTGTGTTTGTGTAGTTGCATACATATGGAATGCACGTATATGTTCTGCTAGTTGTGTTTTCAAGCGAGGGGAATCTCTTATCGTGAAGAATACGTCGCTCTGAAATATCGATATGAATTAAGAAGAAAACGCAAACGGAAGGTTGAAATATCAGCGATGCGCAAGGATTGAAGGAAGATCTGATAAGCACAGACACCGGAGATGGGATTCTTGATCAGAAAAGAGATGAAGGCATCAGGGTGAATCCAGCCTCCTTTTGTCCTGAATGCTTGAAAGAGAAATTTTCATATAAGAGGGATAGAATCCATACCTTACTCAGGAAAGCGACTAGACTTGAGAAAGACTCGAGATTTACTTTAGTGAATCTCACTAGGTAAATGCAACATAGAAACCGGTTCTCGCTTTCTCCGCCATCACTAGACTACAAGAGCCAATGGATCGGTTCAATCCTCAGCCCGATGGCTAAAACCTGCACTCACTATAGTAGAATTTATACTCAGTGGGCGAAGTTCAAGGATGAATTCTGATAACTTGAATGGTTTGGATTTCCTTAACAGCATTTCTGTTCCGAAGCAAACGGCATGATTCTTAAATTAGTACCCATCCACCGAGCGGGATGGCTAAGGCGGTTTAGTCTGCGGCCCGCATTCGGGAGGTCCGGGTTCGATTCCCATGGGGGTTTTCGGAGGTTTTCCTGGGTCGCTAGGCGAATGCTGGGTAGGTTGATTTCATCCCCCAAATTTCCTGTCCCTCCAGTTTATCTCCATTGTGATTTCATATCATCTCCCATCTGGTGGTTTCTTTAAGGTAGAAGTGTCGGTGGGAGTCTCAGCGGTGCTTGGTGGGATATGCTCTGAGTGAACACCTTCCCCTCCGGTGGGACGGACTCCGGTCTCCAAGCCGGCCTAATGGGCCGATTCAAAAGCACGGCTGGCGGGATGTCAGTTGTGCAAGACTACCTGCAGTCTGCTGCTCTGGGCGGGGGGAGGGGGTTTCCTGTCTCCGAACCGGCCTCGAGACTGTTTCGGGGTCACGGTAGGTGGGATGATGATTGTCCTGGACCTCCGGGGGTTTCTATCCAGTTAAGTGAAGTGACCCTGTCTCTGTACTGTGGTGACTCCTTGGAGTCAGTCGCCCTCTGTCTCCTCTCACCTCATCCTCCCTCCCGGGGATGTCCCACTTTGAGGCATAAATAGAAAAGACCAGTCTGGTCGTGGTGCCAAATACCCTCTGTACAATCCAATCCGATCCAATCCAGTACCCAACCGGGAACATTTGATGTTTTGTATTCACATGAATGTTTCTGCTCACTCTTCTACAAACTATTCTTACTAAAGTTTATCCTTCACTCTACTGTTTGTTAACTGTAACAGTTTCTAAATTATTATTCTTTTATAATATGAATGGAATTTATTTTCATACTGTTCCACTTTCAGATTTATTAATTCATGTAATTGATGTCAATTGTGTGTTACTATCAACTGAATATATTTAGAATCGCTTTTGTGTTAGAACCATGTTAGGAAAGTTATATTGAATTTAGATTATGCTTTATTCTAAACTAAAGTTTTTATTGCCATCTTAATGTATGCATTTCTTTTCGTAATTTACGTCCTCCAACCTTAAGTCATATCGGACGGTGAATGAATTGGGTGAAATGATGCTCAAATGAGCCCAGGGTCCATAGAGCTTAGAGTTACCCGACATTCGTCTTTCAGGATAAGAGAAAACCCCGGGGAAATCCCAATCCAGGTAACTCACCCTGACCGAGATTCGAACTCGGGACCTCTTGAACGTGAGGCAGATATACTACCACCACGCTATCGAGGCGGGCTTAATGTATGCGTTATATAACACGGAATGTGCATATATTTTCTCACTTCTCCATGGAGAATAATTATACCACAAATCGATTATCCTGCATTATACCAACGGAACAAGATATTAATAGTTACCGAGGGTTTTAATCCCTGCTCTCAAGGATTTCGCCAAAAGCAGATGTACCGAGACATCTCAGTTAAAAAATACATCGTAGCGGGTAAAAACTCAACAATTTAGCGAATATATAACTATTTTCGGTTAAAAGTTTTAGAATCAATACATTCATACAGCTTTCCCAATTTATTACTAAATAATTAGAAGGTATACTTGTCTTAAATTTTGCTGCTCTCCTGACACCAAGCCCTGTAGATAAAACATCTAAGCTCAATGCCCACACAACATTTATTAGATATTTTAATCTGCACAATCATTCAAAATTTTATTGCAAGCTGTTTTAATATCACACATTCGTTTTAGGTATAATAGTCAGATTTTTAAAAGCGAGTTGCTGTACCTTTGCAGTTGAATGCTCTTTACACGACCACAAGAAAAAATAATCACTTATCACTTGAAAAAAATTAAAATTCAATCCAATAAGAAAGAGCATCTGGGATATAGACACAGCGAGTTCTATTTGGAAGATTTTCTATACACACTGTTTTTAGACTCATAAGATCTCAGAATATTTTTTCCGGTGAAACCTCGATATTAAATACTTGGATAAAGTACAGTACTTTCTCTTTCCTACTATAGATAGTAATTAACGTAAAAATTAATAATGCTACAAAAATTCCATTTGTGAAAATTGGACTTTTGTGATTATTTACCTGGAACTTCAGTTCCTGTATGCTTGGGATTTTGGTATAGTTTGAAACGCGAACAACATTATTGACTGAAGAAATTTTACATTTCAACAAAAATACATTTAAATGCATATTTCAAGTTATTTCATTAAAAGGGTGTTTTTTTGTTCAAGTGTGTTAATAATTAATAGCGACAGTTAACACATCTTCATGTTCGTCATACTATATAAGATTAACATTTGAATCTTATCACATTGTTAGTATATTACTAATTTGGGATATAAGGTGTTTTCGAAACCTGAAGCTTCGAGTATAAGTCCTAATTGAGGCAGAATAGCATTGTCTATCATTTTGAATTAGAGTTGTTCCATATCTGCAGACACTTGAACTATGAACGTGAGAAAGAAAGCCTGTTTCGCCATAAAAAGTAATAAAACCGATTATTATACTGCAGTTCACGAAGTGCTTTTAAGAAGAAGTAACTGAAAAGGTTAAAAAGGGGCAGTGAAATAACTGAAAAATGGTACTGCGTTTTTGTTCAAAGCATTTTATCACAATAGAAAAATTTAACTGCTGTGGATGATAGTTTCTACAAAAGTATGGTTTTGTTTCTCATTTGGATGTATGATTAAAACCTGCTGTGTATCTGAAATAGAAAATAATAATAAAAATAAATGCAATCTAATCTTATGAAATTAATACTCTATTATTCAACAGGAAAACGGTTTCTGTTATGTATCTTTATACACAATGATACTTAAATAGCTCTACCGCATTCGGGAGGCCCAGGTTCGACTCCTATGACCGAACTACCCGACCCATGGATTTTCTTGGAAGCTTTCCCGGGTCGCCGGGCGAAGGCTAGGTAGGTTAATTACATCTCCAGAATTTTCTGTCCCTCCATTTCATCTCCATTATAATGTTACATAATCTCTCATCTGGTGGTGTCTTTCAGGGTAGAAGCGTCGACGGGTATCTCGGCGGTGCATGGCAGGATGATATGCTGTGAGAGAACCACTTCTTCCTCTGGTAGGTCGGTCGCCGGTCTCCAAACCGATTGCTGTAACACTTCCGAACCACAGTAGTGGGGAATATCCGCTGTCCTGGCCTACCGGAGGAGGTTCTATCTAAGTAAAATGTAGGGACCCTGCCTCCTGCACTGTCGTGTCTCCTTGGGACGGCCGCCCTCTGTCTCCTCTGGCCTCATATTCCTCCCGGGGACGCCCCACTTGGGGACATTGGTACAATAGATCAAGACTGTTCGCAGTGTCAAATCCTAATCGTACTAATTCTAATCCTAAACCTAATCCTAAATTCCTCTGAACTATTTCTTGGTTTCCTTTCCATTGTTGGTTTAGATTTAGGCATGAACTATCGGTTTTAAGTATTGGCCGTATCGATAAGCGACACTCAATATAAAGTTCTAGATTAGTCCAGCTTTCAAAAAGAATTTTTCTGGAATTCGAGCTTTACTTGCATTTGAAGAAAAGGCTGACCGTATGTTCTCATTAATGCTTAAAACAAGAATTGGCATACTTGCATGTGTTAATGAACAAAAATAAGTCATTAGTAACACAATAATCCCTTGGATTATTTCAAAGTATTAGCTTAGAATAAGCCACACATTAGGCCTCACCGTGGCTCAGCTTGGCTCTCACCAGGCGGCCCGGTTTCGATCCCAGGTGACCGCAAAGTGAGATTTGTGGTGGACAACACGGCGCTGGGGCAGGTTTTCTCCGGGATCTCCGGTTTCCCCCGCCACCTCATTCCACCGGTGCTCCATCTTCATCTCATGTATCATCAGTGTCATCGCCTGCGGTGCCGTATGTAGTAAAAGCGGGCGTTAAACACTACACATTTCATTAAGTCACAAATTGCATTGACCAATTCCGGAGCTGTTGTTATGGTGTTCAGCCTATTACTACCTGTTCTACTAGGTATTTATAGCAAGTAGAGGAAGAATTTTATTGCACCCCCAAAATATTGCTGAGATTTCATCCAAAATAGACGTCTTTGGGCTCTCCGAAGGGCCCCCCCACCCAAATAATTAAGAAGGTCCATGTGTGTGTGTGTGCGTGTGTGCCATAAACTGTATAATTCAGAAGCCAATATTCGGATAAATATGAAGCAGGGTAATTAAGTTCAAGATCCTAGGTATAGGAACACGAAGATTTTCAAGTAAAACCCTCCACCTCATTTCTGTATTTTTGATTTGTTCAGAAACGGCTCAACGGATGTCTGATGAAAGTACTATATGGTTAATCTCTTGTTATGATAAATTACGTGTATATATTTAATTTTTCTAGTGAAGCTCCCGTTATTCTGTATGGTTTTTGTATAATTGGTAAACCTTAAGCGATAGACCAAAGTTTACAACAAGAGCTCCATATAGTGCCTAAATTGTCTCAAATAATTTTCTGTAGCGTCAACTATTTGCAAGATATTCTTTGTTATTGATCTGAATTTAGGAAACGTTATACCTTTTCTCAACTGCAAATTCCTATTAATTATCCTTCTTCCTTATTTCTAGTGTTCATGCAAAGAGAGAAGAGAATTTCAATGCAATCACACATGCACCGATTCTGAAAATATTTAAGTAGGTATCGCTGAAATGTATGTAGCTGCTTATAATTACAACAAAGGGTGTAAGTGTGAAAGTTATAAAAGAATAGTCTTTTTAAGAATAGTTTATAGAAGAATGAGGAACGGAATTTGTGATTGGGAGAGACACATCAGCATTTTTTCACTTCATTACATGGTTTGATTATTATTACCTCATTGATGTAGAAAATAATATATTTACATGTTACTAAGTTTTTAGGATTAAGATTGAAGTGAAGCAATAACATTTAGTTTAGGATTAGGATTGCTAGGGAGGGGATTTGGCACTGAGACCAGTCTTGATCTATTACCCCCAAGTGGGGTGGCTGTCCCATGAAGCCACGATATTGCAGAGGGCAGGGTTTCCTCAGAGCATATAATCCCGCCATGCACCGCCAGACACCCGCCGACACTTCGACCCCGAAAGAAACCACCAAATGAGAGATGATATGAAATGATAATGAAGATGACATTTAGAGACAGGAAATTCTGGCAATGTAATTAACCTACCTAATATTCACCTGGCGACCCGGGAAAACCCCGAAAAAACGCATGGGTCAGGTAGGTCGGCCACGAGAATCGAACCCGGGCCTCCCGAATAATTGGGGCACAGACGAAACCGCCTGAGCCATCCCGCTCGGTAAAATTTAGTTTACTACTGCCATTTTTAAATGTAAAGTAAAATAGGGAGCATTATTGCTTTATAACCTACCAATTCGTGCTTAGAGTTCTTGCTGCTACTCACTAGATGACGTTTAGCGTCACGCTAATCCTTTTGACGCGTACCACATTTCATGCAGTTAAAGAGTTTGAGGGATACATGACAGAAATTTGTAATATAGAAACATCTGTTAAACTTTCAGATACGAAATGATTAGACATTGTCAAATATTGGAAATTAATTGTTCATTTACATTGGCCGTGTGTAGGCTGAAGTATGGAAAGATAGAGCCAGACTGAAAAAATCAATGTCATAGTCGGGATTTGAACCACGGATCTTCTGGTTGCCGTCCAGCCGCTCTAACCCTTGAGCTACTATGGCCAACGTGCCGACGTAATATTAAATTCTCCAACTGACTCGTGTTTCTCCCGGTAAACCACTAGGAGTTCTCATAAACACATGGCACAACTACCTTAATGGCGACTTACAACGTGTGAGTACTTTAAGGCCCGGGCTTTATAGTTAAAATAACCTAATAGTGGTTAACTCCTAAGTGGTTTACCGGGAAGAACACGATTCAGTTGGAGAATTTAATGTCATATCGGCGCGTTGGCCATAGTAGCTCAAGAGTTAGAGCGGTTGGACGACTACCAGAAGATCCGTGGTTCAAATCCCGGCTATGGCATTGAATTTTTCAGTCTGACTCTATGTTTCCATTGTCAAATACGTTTCGAAACCGCATATATTTCAAAGCTAACAATATGCCTTACGTCTTTCGAATTTAAGTGCCCTTTGCTGACTTTTAAATAATGAAAAGCCTATAAGCTGGATGTGAACTTATAATATTTTCTCATGCATAATATAAGGTAGAAGAACGCATGTACATAATACGTTTTTAACTTAGCCCTAGATTTACTCGTAAAGATTTTCAGATTTATTAATTATTAATTCATGTGCCACAAACATCGAGTTAAAACTTCGCAATTTTTCGACCTTTCATCAAATATAAATAAATATGCCAGTTTATACATCCATATACACCTTTCAAATGGTAATGTATAGGGTGTCCATAAAGTCTTTCCAACATAACAACTTCCTATTAACTGAAAACTCTTAAAGTTATATCTGTGTGGTTTGTGGAAGATGAAAGACAAATTCTCATCGTTTGTAACACACACTGTCAGTATACTTCCATATGTGCGCTATTTGTCGTCCTCAAAACATATAAGCGATATTCAATTTCTCGCCAACCATTCTGCAGCATTTCGAATGTGGTGCTAGCAACAGCATCAGTTATCCTTCTTCTCAGGTGTTTGTATCAGGTACACGTGTTGCATATATCCTGTCCTTTACATAATTCCAAAGAAGAAAGTTGAGGGGGTTATGTCCGGGGATCGTGGTGGCCAGGGTGTTGAACCATCACGCCCAAACCATCTGTTAGAAAAACTGTTGCAATTTTGACATTTAATCCCCAATGTGGTGTTGCTCCATCCTGCTGGAATATCACCATGGGTTGCGGGTCATTAAGTGCGGTACAACGTAAAGCTGTAACATCTCCAGGTAAATGTTAGTTGTTATCGAGTTTTCAATAAAAAATAAGAATGGATCAATGAACCTGCCATGCATTAAGCCACACCAAACATTCACCTTAGGGCTATTGTCATCATGTTCTATAACAACATGAAGATTCTGTGACCTCCATATTCTCACATTGTGGTATGGAAGATAGACTCGTCTGAGAAGCAGACACGCCACAGGTACTCATTATCAACATCAATCCTCTGCAAAATATCCAGTGCAAAAGCAGTACGGGAGGATGGTCATTTGAACTTTATGAGTATACAGATGCAGTCGCTTATGTAACACTTTATGCACTGTGAACCGTGGAATTCCAAGTTCACAAGATGCACGAGGAGTACATAGACTTGGAAAGGCTTCTTTGAAATGTCTCCTGCACAATCTCAGCGCTCGCTTCTGTTGCAGATGGATGTCCTGATCGTAGAGAGAGGTCACAATTCCATTCTCCTTATACTTTGGGAACCAACCAACGACAAATTTATAATCACGTGACGCCTATATATTCCTTTGTAAACCTTCAGTGAACAAGAATAGGTGACCACGTTTCATTATAACACAAAACACATTGCACTTTCTCCTGGTTTGACGGCGTCTTATATTACACCTGAAACAAACAGAACGAAATCAAAAGTAAAACTTTAAGAGCTTGTCTGTCATCTGCCACAAACCGCACACCTCAGCTGTAATAGTTTTGATTTTATAGGAAGTTGTAATGTTGGGAAACCCTTATGGACACCCTATATACCTGAAATATTATGGTGTCCATATATTAACTGTATTATTTCTTTAAACAGTTTCTTTAATTCGAGATATTGAAACGAAATTCAATTTTTGTATCACAAGCACAGTAAATGTGTAATAATTTTAAATTCAATTGAATTGTTTGATATTTGCATAGATTAACATTTTCAGGATCTCGGTCCTTTGAGGACTCGAGAAAACAACTTAAAAATTTGCAGTCGACTCTCTAGCAGCCTTGTTATCGTGTACGAAACTAATGAACGGAATATCTAATAATGAATGCTTTATAAAAGAAAATAAACATGAAAATATGAGCAAATATTTGGCTCTTTTCTGAAGCAACCTGTAAAAGTACGTATCTGAACTTCGACTACATGGGTTTAAAATACAGCTATATCATTCCATCCAACTGAGTTCAGTTGTCCTACATCCTATTGGAGCGCTAAGGTTATATGGAGCCCTAGCTACCGTAACTTGGATAGAAGGGCACACAAATGGAACTTCCGCCCCAAAAGAAGCCATTATATAAGCCATTTTTCACGCACAAAATACTATCGAGCAGCTGAGTGATGGGACAGCATGAATACAGAGAGGTGCAGAATGGTTTACCAGTACTAACGCTAGCATCATTTCGTGTGTGAGTGAAAAGAAATGCCTTGATTTTGATTTTGTAACCTTGTAAAGTTCAAAATCATTGTGACTTGGTCCACAAACTGCTTAATATAGCTATGTGAATAGTGGGTTGGCTTATAAGTCGTGACGTTTATTAACGTGAATGTATTACACGCAAAATAATTATTTTTGCCATTGCGTTTTGTGTTTTTCAATAGATAAGTATGCTCCATACAAAATAGTTCGTTTAGCTTTTGTATGCTTATATATTATTTGTCTTTTCAGATCAATAAAATGGAATGTCACGTCAATATCAAAGAGCATTTTCTACACCTATCTTTTTGCGTTTAAACGGGGTGCTAAATTCCCGAAAGCCGCTCCGGAGCTTCAAGCATAAACGTGTTTAATGGTTTGGAGAAGAGAGACGTACTAGCTCTAACTGTAATACGAAATAGTCCTATAATATCATTATTGATTCCATCAGTTCATTTAATCAAAGCATTTTAAATTCGGGATAAATTGCTAAACATAATTCAACTCTGTTATTATTCTAATTATTCGCACTGTATTGTTACCTATCAGTCAATAATGATTGCCAATGTCAGCATATTTACTGAACACAGGAAAGTTCCTGGGGGCTTCGCCAGTGTCGTTCCTTCCAATATTGAGCACAGATTTTATTAATGATACAGATAATAATCGTTTATGAATAATGTGTTTTGATAAGGAACTACAATAATATTAAAACTTCTGTATGTATGTATCTTTTTCTAAGGTTTAACGTCCTTTAACCGGCAGGGTCATATCAGACGATGAATGAAATAGCTGATATTATACTCAAATGAGCCCCAGGATATAGAGCTTAAAACTACCCTACATTCATCTTTCAGGATAAGGGAAAATCCCGGAAAAACTTATGCAGGTAACTCACCCTGACTGAGATTCGAACTCAGGACCTCTTGAATAAGAGGTAAACACGATTCCGTCACACCGCAAAGGTGGACGAATGTATGTAGGTTTGTTGTACACAGATATGTAGGCATGTACTTGCGTCTGTGTGTGTGTTTGTGTGTACGTGTGTATGTTTGTGTGTGCATGTGTCCGCGCGCGAGATCGCGCTATTTCTCATCCCATTTGACGCTCAGGCATCGCAGTAACCCAATGTTAAGATTTGACCCGATATATACTAACCGAAAAGCATTTATGTGTGTGTGTGTGGGGGGGGCCCTTGAACGGCATTACAGATGTATTTTTTTTATCTTGAAAAGTGCAGAACGATGCGCAGTGGTATCTGGACGAGTCCACCTCAGAACGGTTGCAACTGGAGGGGAGGGCAGGTCAGTTGGCGTATCAGTAACGAGCAACTAAACACGTGGAGAGCTACTCTGTAACACTACAGCTTGTTTCATAATGTTCTTGTCTCCTGGTTCCAAGAGAGCATTTATAAATGACGCCTCCTAGCAGCACATTAGGAAATAAAGTGCTACATTTAAAAACACGAGAAGTAATAACCGATATCCATAGACTTATAAAAAAAAGAACAATGGTCTGGGTCAGCTATAAAAATCTGGGGAAGGGTATCTGAGGCAACAGTTGTGTCTGAAAGCAGTTTAGGAGAGTTATTAAGGAAAGAAAAGCCGTTGGTGCTAGTGCAATAACGCCCTTCTCCATGCCCAGTAAACAAAGATTAGGAACATGCACAAAATCTAATTTGGATGTTTTAATTCAGAAGTAGTTAGGCGAACTGTGAATAATTTTTAAAGCACAGAAAAACAAAGACCAACTTCCAACTTTGAAGAAAGTGCTTATGAAGCTTAAAAATTCGACTGACTTCCAAGGCAGTGTCTGAACATTAAGAAGAGCTCTTTTGAAGCTAGGATTATTTGAAGAAGAAAAAACAAAGGAAAAACACTAAGCGTGACAGACAAATTTAATCGAACATCGCACCATACGTGCAAAAAGGCTAAGTATTTACGAAATATTCGGAGATATCGAAGTGAAGTTTATATAGTATATATGGATGAAACTTATATAAATACAGCACATACTAGACCATGCGCCTGGAGTGAAATACGTTACAGGGACTCTGCAGCGATGTCGAAAGGCCGACAGTCGTTTATCATGCCTGCTGGAGGAGAACAGGTTTTTGTTCCAAATGCCTATGCACTATTTAAGATCAACAAAAGCGTTGAGAGTACTACCATAGTAAGAATTACAGCTTAGTTTATAAGAGCTGCAAAACTGGCTTCGAGAATGAAATTTGTTTTTAGACACCTTATGCACTGCCCTCCCCTCTCGTAATCTTACGCGTGTGACGCATTGTGGCGATAGGTGCCTACTATCCCACCACAGTTGTTACTCATCCCTACCACGCAGGATTCCTGTCAAAATAAAATAATACATCTGTACTTAGCTATGGATGCCGGAATACATACAAAACATAATGCTCAAGTTCAATATCTTCTTAGTAAGCGAAGTGAAGGTTAAAAAAACAAGAGTATTGCAATTCAAACTATCCTTTACATAAACAAGACTTTGTTACTTTTCATTTGCACATAAACGGTTGCGATGTCTTTTTTTTTAAACAAAATACTTCATGTTTAAGATATTTGCATGGTTAATGAAACATATACCTATTTTAAATTTTCTCTGAGTCGCCTGTGGAGTTCTGTTCGTGTGGAAGACTGTTTGTGTAATTGTGTATACCTGGGGAACCAGAGGTAGACAAAACCGTTACAGAGAACACAATGTAGAACTCACTGTTTGTGTCAAATAAACGTTTTAGTGACACAAGCCGTTTTCTGTTTATTTTATATTACATATCTACACTTTCCAAACAATATCTGATGGACAAACTTGAAAGCTTGCGATGATTCTTTTTCCTTTGTTTTTCTTTCTTTCCATCTAAGAGTCTATCTGTCATCATGGCTAAACATTTACATCATATTTTGTATACTTTGTGTATATAAGGATTTATTGCTTAGTTTTAAATTATTTCTGGATAAGAATGTGTAGTGATAGGTAGATTTAGAAATTATTTGGTTTGTTAAATAGCCGGTTACCGGTTTATTTTTACTGGATACCAGTAATACGTCAGTTCAGGTAGTTTTGTTTTGTTAAATATTTATGTAAATAAATATACTTTATTAAGTATATTTGTAAAACAGGGGTAGGTAATTTTAAAAATGGGTAAAAGTAAGTTTTGGTTTAGGTATTCTCTCTTCTTCTTCTTCTTCTTCTTCTTCTTCTTCTTCTTCTTCTTCTTCTTCTTCTTCTTCTTCTTCTTCTTCTTCTTCTTCTTCTTCTTCTTCTTCTTCTTCTTCTTCTTCTTCTTCTTCTTCTTCTTCTTCTTCTTCTTCTTCTTCTTCTTCTTCTTCTTCTTCTTTTCTTCTTCTTCTTCTTCTTCTTCTTCTTCTTCTTCTTCTTCTTCTTCTTCTTCTTCTTCTTCTTCTTCTTCTTCTTCTTCTTCTTCTTCTTCTTCTTCTTCTTCTTCTTCTTCTTCTTCTTCTTCTTCTTCTTCTTCTTCTTCTTCTTCTTCTTCTTCTTCTTCTTCTTCTTCTTCTTCTTCTTCTTCTTCTTCTTCTTCTTCTTCTTCTTCTTCTTTCTTCTTCTTCTTCTTCTTCTTCTTCTTCTTCTTCTTCTTCTTCTTCTTCTTCTTCTTCTTCTTCTTCTTCTTCTTCTTCTTCTTCTTCTTCTTCTTCTTCTTCTTCTTCTTCTTCTTCTTCTTCTTCTTCTTCTTCTTCTTCTTCTTCTTCTTCTTCTTCTTCTTCTTCTTCTTCTTCTTCTTCTTCTTCTTCTTCTCTTCTTCTTTTCTTCTTCTTCTTCTTCTTCTTCTTCTTCTTCTTCTTCTTCTTTCTTCTTCTTCTTCTTCTTCTTCTTTCTTCTTCTTCTTCTTCTTCTTCTTCTTCTTCTTCTTCTTCTTCTTCTTCTTCTTCTTCTTCTTCTTCTTCTTCTTCTCTTCTCTTCTTCTTCTTCTTCTTCTTCTTCTTCTTCTTCTCTTCTTCTTCTTCTTCTTCTTCTTCTTCTTCTCTTCTCTCTTCTTCTTCTTCTTCTTCTTCTTCTCTTCTTCTCTCTTCTTCTTCTTCTTCTTCTTCTTCTTTCTTCTTCTTCTTCTTCTTCTTCTTCTTCTTCTTCTTCTTCTTCTTCTTCTTCTTCTTTTCTCTTCTTCTTCTTCTTCTTCTTCTTCTCTTCTTCTTCTTCTTCTTCTTCTTCTTCTTCTTTCTTCTTCTTCTTCTTCTACTTCTTCTTCTTCTTCTTCTTCTTCTTCTTCTTCTTCTTCTTCTTCTTCTTCTTCTTCTTCTTCGTCTTCTTCTTCTTCTTCTTCTTCTTCTTCTTCTCTTCTTCTTCTTCTTCTTCTTCTTCTTCTTCTTCTTCTTCTTCTTCTTCTTCTTCTTCTTCTTCTTCTTCTTCTTCTTCTTCTTCTTCTTCTTCTTCTTCTTCTTCTTCTTCTTCTTCTTCTTCTTCTTCTTCTTCTTCTTCTTCTTCTTCTTCTTCTTCTTCTTCTTCTCTTCTTCTTCTTCTTCTTCTTCTTATTATTATTATTATTATTATTATATTATTATTATTATTATTATTATTATTATTATTATTATTATTATTATTATTATTATTATTATTATTATTATTATTATTATTATTATTATTATTATTATTATTATTATTATTATTATTATTATTATTATTATTATTATTATTACTTATTGCATGTTTATTTGTTGTTTTTACTATTTTTACTTTTTTAATATCATCTGTAGAAAATTTTGTAAAATAATGAAAAGTTAAATAAGTGTAAAAGTTTGGAACATTTATATCCTGGCTTAAAAAATTAGGTGCCAGGGTATGGCACTGTAGATTTTTTGTTTCTATTTATTTAGTGAACCACCTAATGGGGATAAGAAACAGTTATAAGAAATCTGTACTATACAGTTATACAGTGAATGTGGCTTAGCTAACGAAAGGCATGTAAGTGTTTACGTCAACAGTTTACTCAAGAATAGTTGAACAGATTGTTGGAGAAGTTTTAATATAACATGCATACCTCAGGTTGTAATATAAGAATAAGTAGAATTATATGGAATTTAAGTACTTCCCTAGAGAGGTTTATATTGAGGTACGAAGTAAAAGAATTGTAAAACATATAAAAAGCAATTAATATATGGAATATTGACTTTTGCAACAAATCGGTATTATATAATATTTTTATCAAAATGTTTCTAAATAATTTGGAATTAGCAAGCACTTTATATTATTAATACTAAGAAGTGCGGCAATATTTCCCTTTTGATAGATTGATAAACCAGTTGTTTAACATACTTCTTTTCCAGCTGCTATACAGTAGGCTGTTTGCCAACTAAGGCTGTTTGCTTAGAGAGGGAGAGCAGGAAAGGGAAATGTAGGAAGTAAACTGGGAAGGAGTTGATGAAAGAGGAAGTGAGAAATAGACACAGGACAAAAGTAAGAGAGAAAGAGGAAATGAGAGAATGAATAATAATAATAATAATAATAATAATAATAATAATAATAATAATAATAATAATAATAATAATAATAATAATAATAATAATAATAATAATAATAATAATAATAATAATAATAATAATAATAATAATAATAATAATAATAATAATAATAATAATAATAATAATAATAATAATAATAATAATAATAATAATAATAATAATAATAATAATAATAATAATAATAATAATAATAATAATAATAATAATAATAATAATAATAATAATAATAATAATAATAATAATAATAATAATAATAATAATAATAATAATAATAATAATAATAATAATAATAATAATAATAATAATAATAATAATAATAATAATAATAATAATAATAATAATAATAATAATAATAATAATAATAATAATAATAATAATAATAATAATAATAATAATAATAATAATAATAATAATAATAATAATAATAATAATAATAATAATAATAATAATAATAATAATAATAATAATAATAATAATAATAATAATAATAATAATAATAATAATAATAATAATAATAATAATAATAATAATAATAATAATAATAATAATAATAATAATTGCATATTTTTTAATTTTATTTAACTTGCCCTTTCCTATATTTTAAAATATTTCATTTAGAGCTGAGCTTTTGGCATACCTTTTGCGTCCTATGAGAATGGACTATTAATTTTAAAAGTAAATACGTTTGTGTTAAATGCGCAATCACTTAATAACCTAACTATATATGTATCTAAACAGGTAATTAGTTCTTTTCAGTAAAGCAATTTCCTTGATATTTTTACTTTTTGTGATCACTTTTCTTGTGTACGGTAAGAGAGTTCTGAATTCATATTGCTGCATGTGTGTTCAGCTGCTGCAGATAAGAAACCATCCCGCTTCCATTTTCTTCCCATCACGAGCAACACAATGTTAAAACTTCCATTAATTTTCATGGAGGAATAACATCGCCGTGGAGGAAAAGCTTTATTCCTTTCTATTCCTTCTTGTGCTTGTTTCGTTTTTATCGCTCTCTCCCTTCTCTCTACTTCCTCCGGTCTGTTTCTTGTGCCGCAAATGAGAGCAGGCCGGAAGCTTAACCGTTGTGCTGCTTCCTGTCTTAGATTATTTATGCTCGAACATTCGCATCCAGTTTCATCGGCATATAGACGGTTGCCTGACGATTATATTTCTGTTTGACTTTTAAAACGCTTGCTCCAGCGGTTTTTGATGTTATTGCTTCTATTTCTAAACACATCTTCATTTTTAGTCCAGGCTATAAGGTTTTGAAGAAGTAAAATCTTTATGAGGAAGGCGAACGTTCAAAGAAACGAACTTTGTACCTCTTTTAGAGATTGCAAAACAAGTTTAAAGGAAAGCATATGTTTATAGGCAGGACGTCTTTCCTTAGGTAAGTCGTAGTATTGTGTTTTAAGTTTTCATAAAGCATATCCCATCAAAAATGAGTTTTGGTCTCATTTTATTAGTGATATAGCATTTTGTAAAATATGACTTGTGTGAGTAGCCAAAGTTTTGAGACATTTAAAAGCTGTCTTATAGTAATTATATAATTTCATTGTTTCTAAATTATTTGCCTCCAACTAAAACTTTAATGTTTTCCTACCGCAGCAGTTCAACAAATGACTAAAGATTGTAACAATGTTCGTCCTGCTCGCCTTCTCGCACTGCTGTACCACGAAAGCTTCTAATTGACAGTGAATTTATCACACTTAAAACCGACCGAGTTACTGGCAAGTTGAGATACGACTGAGTGTTGTTGTTGCGTCCACCCTCAATAGAGTTTAACTGCAGAAAGATTTCTATTTGGAGGAATTTTAGGTAGGTTTATTGATATAGGAAGAGGTTCTTGAGGTAACACATTGCTCCTCTGTGTCTTTGTACAGGATGCAAGATCCATTGAACCCAGATGGGAGTGGTAAATCTTAATTTTTATCTGTTAAGGATATAATTTTGAGGCCAAACAGCTCTTGTCTGGATTAAATCTAGAGCTCAGCTTTGGGAGCTGAATGGAGTTGATCGGTGTTTTCTCGTGTGCTCGCAGACCCATGTGGCGGACGCGATATTGCTTACACGGGCGCCTTCTAGGGTCATGAGCCCCAAGGCGCAATGGTGTTGTGGTAATCTTGCTAGAATTTTGCATTCTTGCGCGTAATTTCATATTACAAAGATGGAAGAGATAAGGTTTCGTGATGTACTCTCACGGGGAAGAAGCAGCCGACAAAATAGATAAGCCCAGGTCTACTGTGTATCCGCGGCTACCGTAAGAGTCAGCTGTTCGAGGGAATCACTGAGGTTGTCCTTCCCTCCAATATGCATGCTTTGCGACTGAGCCATCTCTCATTCCAGAGCTTTCTAACTTTAAAATTCTTTCCTTATCTGCGGTCTTTAGCATCGGACATCCTCCTTTATGGCCGCGCCATGGCTGAGTGCTTAGACCGCTCGAACTCTCATCGAGGCAAAATGGTTTTGATCCCAGACGACCGCAAAGTGAAATTTCTGGTGGACAACACGACGCTGGGGTGGGTTTTATCCGGGATCTCCGGTTTCCCACGCCATTTCAACATGCTGCAGTTTGCTAGTGGGCCGCAATGATAATAAAATGTGCAGTAAAGTAACAAGAATACTGAACGTAGGCATATGAAGCTTTCATACCCAGTCAACAATTACAAAATATCCAATATAGAATTTTTGTCCAGATAAGATATAAGCATGATTAAATGTGGTCGAATAATATGCCACAACTTAATCTCATTAAGTAGAAGTTATTCTATACCTTGATATAATTCAGTGGTGTCAAATTTCATGCAGTTCAGGGCACAACAGGCCCACAGTGGTTCGAACGAACAAACTAAGATATCAACTATAGGAGCGTTATTAGTCCTCACTTCTTTGTTTACCTGTAGCTTCGCTGTGTCCACAGTTAAAACCTGACTTACAGTACTTACATATATTTTAGGAAATTTCCTTGGACCAGAAGAAGGATATATATCACGATATAGGTTTGATATACGAAGAGAACATTGCTTCTTACTGTATCTGCCATAAATAGCAAACTACTTATCGGCTTATGTAATTATTGAAATTGATTAAAATAATGACATACTGTTACAACTTTCTCATTATTTGGCTCACGTTAGGTTCCTCATGTTAACCGTTCCGAAACTGTGAAGTACAACAATTATGCATTTCCCTCTTTTAGAGAGGCGCATTTTGTGACATTTTAATCCAATATGTAAAACGGTAAAAATAATACATTAAAATAAGTGAATAAAAGCATAATTATACAGCATTAAGGGCAATGTTTTTGATATAAAATTGTAGATGTACCTATTTTAATAGAAAACGTAATAGGGTAGATCTCAAATTCTGTTTTCCTTGAAGTGGAGACTCTTAGTGTTTTGGAATTAAAAATAAATATGATAATATTTATTTGAATATTTTAAAATAATTTAAATAACACATCATGCAAAAACCTGCACTGACTAGTTTCTAACGATTGGTCCGCTATGGCCTCGCAGGAGCCCGCTGTGGTGTAGTCAGGGCTAGGATTGATACTACTCATCGAATTCACACTTATAATTTTCTTTTTCCCAAAATACTCACATCTTTATTTCAACTATTTTATAAACTTGCAAGGATATCTAAATTTTTAAGCTCTGTTGCTCTGTAATGACTTGGAAATTTAATTATTTTTGTGTGGCCATTGAAGAAAGGGGAGTGGGGAATACAAGGAATAACGAATTACTATTTGAGAAAATCGTAGGTATTCTAAAATGCAAAGCAGGATCATCTCGGAAATGTTAACAAACCTCCCAAAACATGTTTCGCGATTTATCACTTATTGAAAATACTTGCAGAATGAAAAGAACTTCAGAGGTTATTCTCAGAAAACTTTACTTAATACAGTTCGTTTATCATGAACATATATTAAAGATATCGTATTTTAATCAAAATGTTTTGAGTGGCAGATTTTCTGGAACATTTTCGTATCCCATTTTTTGATACTTATAGCATGCAAAACTTACATGTAAAACTGTACATGCTAAACTTAACATACCAAACTTGGTTTTCAACCAAAATTTCGATTTCTGATTTAGGTTGTTTCCAGACGCATACATGTACATGGACATACAAAACATATTTTCGTTGAAATATCGGCAGCGAAATTTTGGATGGAATACAATACGTTTCTTAATTCGATATAAAGCATAGAAAATAAAAAACCGCTCATAGAGTTTACACAACTCTGTAACTAATTACGTTTCATTAATGTAAGTGACAAAGGAATTTACACTATCTGTGTTGCATCGAAATTTCAAGCTCCCTTGCATTGGCTCTGTTTAATTCAATCCGCAGGTATTGTTGAAAGAGTAGGTTTTATAGTTAGAGTAATGGTAATGGTAGTAGTACCAATAGCAGTAGCAGAATAGAAACCGCGCGGTTGATCGAACTATGCGTGCGCCATTGGGCCAGGCAAGACTGGTTCTTAAAACAACCGCGCGATAAATAAACATGCTGTTCACTGCCGAATTCCAAGATGATAAGTGAGCCGCCGGTGTGCATAAATTTCATTCCATAGACTTATTTTACCTGTGAGTATAGTCATTGGCACGAGGTTGTCGATTTTAAGCACACTTAAAAACCATCGGTCTGGGCGAGGTTTGAATCCACGACCTTGGGGTCAGAGGTCAGCACCTAAGCAAGTGAGTCACTCACAAATACATAATTGCCATAGTGCAGGTCTGGGGAAGAATATTCACGAGGTGTCGAGACATTTCCCCACTTTCCCTTCCTTGCGATCACGAAAGCAGAAAACTTGGTTCTGCCTAATACGCATGTATTTGTTTGTGTGCCAACAGTTATTGCACTTTAGAATGGGAGAGACTACTCTGTGCACGCCTTCAAAGTTGTGAAAGTTGTGTACCCCTATGGTGGTTTCACTTTGGCCAGTGCACTCAAGGTCAGACCTATATCCACACTTTCCCTATGTACGTCTTTCTAGTTTCCCCGTCTGACCGGACCCCGTCCCTCCCTCACGCCCAATACTCAGAGAAGATTGGGGGAAACAGTTGCAAAGCAGAAAAAAAATCCTTGAATGGACAGGTGAAACTGAAAATACTATATACAGATGTGCGGCCGTTTGCCGGTATGCTGAGTTCTTTCCTTTACGGATGTAATGACTGACTGCAGTAAGGACATTTTAGGAGAGTAGCAACAGTACGATTACCAATGTAACCATGAATAATCTATACTTTCTGTGGATAAAACACTCAGTGTTAAAATTAAACAAGTTTGAGTCGAAAGTAAGTCAAAGTGAGAATGGTAGCATCAAATATTGTCAGCAAAGAATATCTGTTTTAGATTTGTAATCAGCGTTTCTATCATTCTTTTATTTGAAATCCTAGGTATGTGCTTCTTAAACACGATTTACAGAGTATCTGAAATACAAAGACATAAAGGAATCAAACACAAGACGAAGTACAAAGCAAAAGAGAACACGAGCACAGAGAGACAAAGAGAAATAAAAGCTTTGCTCGTACTTCACCACCACATGCACAATTCCTTCGGTAAACTGCATCAAGTGCTTATAGCATTTAAACATCTTTGCGCATACTTGATAAAAGCGCTGCTATATATTTTCAGAATACTCATATTTCCTTGCTATAAGAAAGGAAAAAACATGCTCTCTAAGGCTTCGCTTCCACAAATTATATATATGCATTATTTTTTAACATAGAAGAGAAATTCTTTCAGATTATATGACAAAACGTAAATGCGATTGTCATTCAATACCTACGGTGGGATTTAAATAGAATATACACACTTAATTGAAAGTTTCTTCAAATACTTAAACATTACAAGTATCTCAGTAACCTAAGCTAGAGAAGTGCAACCAGTATATATAGTTCAATAAGGGCATTGAGGTATGGCGTTTATTATAAACTTCTTCGCTTATTTGCAATTCAAAATAAATAATTTTGACGAAAATCATGAAGATTATTGTGGCATACGTCGAGATAAATTAATCATAAACTTAGTGAAAACTCATTTTGATTCACTAATTACCGTGAATGCCAGTTATTACTCTTGTAATTACCTGATTGAAAAATATATTTTTTGATTACAATGTTTAAGCATTTTGTGGTGGTTGCAAAGCTGATACTTAAATAGTTTTATGATCTAAATAAAACTGCACACTATGGGGCGGTGTTTAGCGTTAAAGAATGCCCTAAATCAACTAGGTATAATATAGCTGACATGACTCTCCAGATTTGGTCTGGGAGACCTCAGAAAACATTTATTAAATGTAAATTCAGTACACAGATCTTTAAAAAAAGTTATATTTTAATCTTTAAGAAAGTATGGCGTGAATTATAGCAGAAAGAGATTCCAAAAGTAATAAAAATTGCTTTAATATGATAAAATTAAATACTGCATGAATGTGAAAAATGAATAAATAAAGCTCTCGGCTTTATGCCTTTCTTTGTTTTTATATATTCAGTTGTTTCAATTTTCGTCTGTGGCCCGCATTCAGGAGGCTAGAGTTCGATTCCCGTGGCCGAATAATCTGACCCACGGTTATTTAGGGGGTTTTCCTGGATCTCCAGGTGAATGCTGGGTAGGTAAATTACATCCCCGAATTTTCTATCGCTCCATTTCATCTCCATTATCATTTCATATAATCTCTCCTCTGGTGGTCTCTTTCAGGGTAGAAGTGTCGGCAGGATCATATGCTCTGAGTAAAACTTCCTCCTCCGGTAGGACGGCCTCCGGTTTCCGAGCCCGGTCTGAATGAATGAATGAATGAATGAATGAATGAATTCCTGTATTTCCTTAAGTGGAACATAGTGTCTTCTGAACCGCGGAGCCTCCAGGCCCGTAGGCGACGGGCTGAGGGTCAGAAGTTTCCAGATCAGAGAGATTCCGGAATAAGTGATCAGCCCAACGCCGGAAGTGAAAGTACGAGAGAGATGAGATAGGAATTATGATGATGGAGCAATCGGTGGAATACTGGCGCAGGAAACCGAAGGACCCGCAGTTATTACAACGTTAGAGGATGTAAACAGAATATTTATTATTATTATTATTATTATTATTATTATTATTATTATTATTATTATTATTATTATTATTATTATTATTATTATTATTATTATTATTATTATTATTATTATTATTATTATTATTATTATTATTATTATTATTATTATTATTATTATTATTATTATTATTATTATTATTATTATTATTATTATTATTATTATTATTATTATTATTATTATTATTATTATTATTATTATTATTATTATTATTATTATTATTATTATTATTATTATTATTATTATTATTATTATTATTATTATTATTATTATTATTATTATTATTATTATTATTATTATTATTATTATTATTATTATTATTATTATTATTATTATTATTATTATTATTATTATTATTATTATTATTATTATTATTATTATTTAATATTATTATTATTATTATTATTATTATTATTATTATTATTATTATTATTATTATTATTATTATTATTATTATTATTATTATTATTATTATTATTATTATTATTATTATTATTATTATTATTATTATTATTATTATTATTATTATTATTATTATTATTATTATTATTATTATTATTATTATTATTATTATTATTATTATTATTATTATTATTATTATTATTATTATTATTATTATTATTATTATTATTATTATTATTATTATTATTATTATTATTATTATTATTATTATTATTATTATTATTATTATTATTATTATTATTATTATTATTATTATTATTATTATTATTATTATTATTATTATTATTATTATTATTATTATTATTATTATTATTATTATTATTATTATTATTATTATTATTATTATTGAGGCCTCAAAGGATGCATTTGACTTGAAATATAATATAGATATCCCATTTTTGCGCAGGAAATAGCTCTTCCCCTACCTAACGTGGATATCTAGTAGAGAACTAAAACGTGTTTTAACCAAAGAGTCACAAAATCTTAAAGGAGACATTGTTTTGTAGTACTTCCAGAAAACATTTTTACTATGTTTTCTATTTAAATTTAATGTATACTTATATGTGGACAAGAATGTGCTCTATCGGATTAATACATCGTTTAATGAAGTGTAAATACAATAACAGAAATTGTAATTCTTTTATATATTACTGCTTATGCAGCTTATCGTTATAAGAGCAAGTATTGCACTCCAGCTAAACATTCTTAACCGAGATTTCACCCGAAACACACGTTAAAGGAATAGCGATTTTAGAAAAAGACCTCTCTATGTCTCCCTCTCTTTCACTCCACTCTCCTATGTGTAGGTGTGTAGGTATGTGTTTTTCTATTTGTAAACAGCATAACTAAAAAGCGAGAAGTCAACCAAATGCAAACCTGATATTTAAGTTTGCGTTTTTCAAGGTTGCAACACGAAGATTTTAAAGAAAATCCTCTACCCCAAACCAGGATTTGCCGGAAACGGTCTTACAAATTTTAATTTTGCTAAGATTTGCTCTAACGATTATGATAAAAATGACATTTTCAAGTTATTTACGTTATAAATAAAATGCATATTTTGAGTTGTCAAGGAGTAAGCCATTAAGTTCTCTTAACACTGAACATGTTTCATACAGGTAACCTTTAAACCTTAAGAGTTATACAAAACGTAGATCACGTTAACGTAAAAAACGTGTCAAACAACATGTCTGTACCTTTGACCATATGCGAGATATTCTTTGTTTTCGGATTAATTTCTTGATACTTGTAACTTTTTTGTTTAAAGTGGCAAACGAATATTAGTATTTTCTTATGCTCATATATGGAGCATGAAATTCATAATGACTCCGTTTTAAAAATTGGATTATTACTTTAGCCTATTATCCTATATACCCAATATGAAATTTACCTCCGCAAATGTAATACTTGCCTTTAGTCCGTTTTCGCACGTATATTCTGAAAATTATGCTTAAAATGGCATATCATGTTACAGTTTTTAAATATTTTAGATATTCATAATCGAAAACTAGTTCGCATACCAGTCGGTTAACATACGTGTCATACATGATTACTTACGCAGGTACTTGCAGAATATAAAGATGAAAACTTGCTATACAATTTAACCAAGCCTGTATTAATGACTGTTAATTCTGCAGGACAAATATATCTGGACTGTTTAGGAAAAGTAAACATTTATTCAGCATCCAGATATTTCTTCTACCTTGCGTCCTGTTCCACATAGCGAAAAATTACCCGTTCTGAACTGCCGTAACAGTAATAGTGAAGGAAACAGTAAACCCCAGGGTGAGTTGTATCAGGAGCTAGTGACTTGTAGATCAGAAGATCCTGACCTTCAACTAGAAAATTCCTAATATGAAAGACATTTTGTAGGGAAAGTAGACGAGTGATTTGGGACGCGACTTAAATTTTTCAAAAGAAAATTCTGAACTTCTAGGTTCCAAGCTACAACAATGAGAATAGCTTGTACGTGTTAAAAATACAGTACTTCGGAATAGACAACAGAAATTTGGAATACATTAAAAGGGAATTTATGTTTATATATAGACATCAATCATTTAGTAAGTGATCCAGGAAGTGAACATAATCCAGATGATTGGGACTGTTTATAGGTTCATCAAAGTGCTGCTTTAAGGCTGTGTTACTCCCTAAGGCAACAAGCTTCCATCTGCTCCACTTTTCAAATCTGTAAGTCTTAAAGAAAGTTCTCAAAAGTATAGCCAAGGTTGTACGTGTTTCAAAGTACGAGGATCATTGTTGCAAAATATCAAGAGGGATTTTATTGAGTTGTTTTTTGTGATTGTGGGTCAGCTGTGGTACGGAAAAAGCATTATGTGGTACAACAGTGGGGCAAGCAGCAAGAATATATCCCAGAGGAGAGTAATGTAAAACAACAGCATTGGTTCAGCTTGATAAGATTCTTCTCTCTCTCCCTCTCCCTCTCTCTCTCTCTCTCTCTCTCTCTCTCTCTCTCTCTCTCTCTCTCTCTCTCTCTCTCTCTCTGGCGTATAAAACTTGGGCTGACGAAGAATTTTGTTAAGGCACTCAACAAGGATGTTAGTGATTTGCATGTTCGCAAGGCAAGTTTTCACACTTGATTTATGCAAAATTGCAAGAAGGAATTTGTGTTGGACCTCAGATCAGAAAACCTGTTGACGACGAATAGTTTTGGAAAAAGCATTCCTCTGTAGAATTAGAAGCTTTACAATCTCTTAAAAAAGTTGTGTGTGGTTTTTCTGGAAACAGAAAGTAAACACACTATAAAGCTTTAGTCTCAAATTTGTTGCAATGCTAGAAAGACATTGGTTGTAGAATGTCTTTGAAAATCTATTTCCTCCATTCGCATTTACAATTTTATCCGGAAAATCTAGGTGATGTTAGTCATGAACAAGGGCAACGGTATCATCACGATATTTCCGTCAAAGAGAAGTTCTTAAGGACCAGTAATGATGGGAGATTATTGTTGGTTTCTTATGAGGGAAAGCAGATAGCATTACAAAAAGCAGTCACATGTTACCAAATACTTTTAAGCAGTTACAGGAATGTCGCTTAAATATAGTGTCCTAATATTTTATGCATATAAAACATTTTGAATTAGTCTTAATTCATCATGATGTTTAGTAGTATACCATATATGATTATATCACAGTAGTAAATGTAACATAATATCTTACCTTAAACCTCGTGTGTGAGAACTAAATGTCCTCATATCCTTTTAAGCTGATTTGATAGGAGATTTCTGTGGAGATTTTCAAAATCTGCAGATCTTTTTCCTTAAAAATCGCTTACTTTTATCGCGGAGATATGAAAAACGTTTTTATTTGTTGGGAAGTGTAATTATTATTCATCCAGAGGTAGCTGGAGCGGAGGAATTTTTGAGTCTGGAGGAATGTATTTGCGAGTGAACGTGTGGGGTGTTAAGCAAAATAAAAAAGGCAAAGAAATAGTAAGCTAGTTCTCAAATAAAAGCCTCACATGGTCTTAGAAGTTAAGGTGACTGTACAGAAACGGTAAAGATTTGCATTGAAATTGTATATAGATTAACACACAGTGATTAGAAGTGTAATATGTTTTAAGGAACAATATATAGATGCCTGATTAGGGGAAGTCATATGAATGCAACTTATAATACTTTTTTCAATAATTCATTTGAATTTACAATTATAATTTGGAGTTCTTAGGACATTTTTGTTTAAATGGAATGTATGTCTAAGTTTGATTTTGAGGCTGTTGCTGTCCTAGAACTCGTGGATGTAATGGATACATTAAAATACCTCAGATCAATGCGGTGAACAAGCTATGTTATGAACCTTATTTTGTACATATTGCATGGTCTCTTAAATATTTGGAATATCTGTGGTGAAACAACAGAGCATCACAATTTGTTATGCTATGCGAGGTTCAATAATATGCGGTCGTGAAAGGGAATAGATATCGCTTCTGCTGATTATCGTTTTCCAGATATGGAATGTAGAATCAAAGAACCACTATGCTAAATCTAGGCTATTAACATAGTAATAATTTTGGTGGAATCGAACAGCAGGGTAATATGAAAACGAAGCAAATGTGGTTATTAATAGAAAAGAGAAGTTAAACCAAAAGTGGAATATAGGTACATCAAATTTCACTCATACCAATTATTGAATTCATATGGATTTCCCTACTCACACTTAAAATTATGATACAAAAGCTTATTCTTGTACCTTTTGTTCATCGGGTTGTTATTACACATTTATTGGTTCCGTCGTAGCTATAAGAAGGATCCGTAGACGTAAAACGATTTTAAAACCTTGTTTTCTATGTGGTAAGTCTGAAATTCTATGCTCTTTGAATGACCACAAAAACAAATTAAATCTACATTAATCAGTATTTGAAAACGCTAACGAGGAACAAATAATATCTCGGAAATGGTTAAGGCAAAAACTGTCATTTCACAATAACTGCACGTCTTGGCAAGATATGTATTTTTGTATAGTACGATTTTGTCTATCTCCAATTATACAACACACACACATACACACACATGCTCATAAAATACCGAACTTAAATACCAAGTGTGGTATTCAGCCGACTTTTCATGCTTGAATTATGCTGTTTATAAGACTGACACAGACATGCAGAAAGACATACACGAACCATTTTGTAGACATGCTTTTTCTGGATTCAGAGATCCTACAAACATGCATATGCACACAATCACATATACTTATATGTGGCTGGAGTTGAGCAGTTCGACAGCCAATGAAGGATACAACCGCAATGTACTTTGCTTCTTTTCAGTAGGATTCGACTCATATTTAATTTTAACCAATCAGAGATGCAATATCTTCCCCACATGTGGCAAATCCCTTGCTAGGATCGGTTGCACATTACTACTGTGAACACTTTAGTTGTGATATCAGACTAATTATAAAATGAGCTACACCAAGGCCAGAAATGCGCAGAACAGGTCTAGGTTTCTACTTTTGAACTTCTGTGGTAATGGAGGGGAACATATACCTGCCAGTTAGTACTTGTGAGGCCTGCGGTAGCATGTGCAGCCAGAGATTCCTTTGAAATTCGCCTCTTACCTCTTAACCGTCACTTGTTCTGGTCAACACTCCTTGGGTGCTGTCACGGAACACCTTGTTGTGAAATACATTCTTAATTTAATTTCATTTATCGTAATGTATTCGAAGAGAATTGACAGATTTACATTTTTGTACCGTATGAATGAAATATATAATGTAATAGAGTTGATTCATCAGGAATGCATATAAATTCTTATCCTTTGAGGACGAGGACTGCGCGTACATCCATACTGACAGATTTTCTTCTATCGCTTATATCGTTACACCCATTGCGTAGGGCTTGCATACGTCATCCTGGGAATAGTGAGAAATAAAGGCAAACGCGAGAAACCACTCCAATTCCAACTACCGATCAGAGAAAACCACAAAAACCGGACAGAGTGGGCGGTCGATGGCAATCCCGCTCGGTTCTAGTTAACCATATTAATGGTTCGAAGTCAGCATTGGCATTAGTTTTGCATATGTGACTCAATTTTTAAGTGTAGCCTACAGAACAATGTAAAAGACAAATTATAATAGACAATAACACAATATTGCAGTTCAAACTAATTAAGTTGCACCAGTACTTTGTGTAGCTTGGAAGTTTACTACCCATATAATACAAAATAGTTGGTAAAGTAGGTTAGAAATTTGGTGTAGATTTGTATGAATCCCTGACGTATTTCAGTACTTGTGATTAATCATAAACGCTGCATAAACAAAGGTATTCATAGGAAGCTACTGGGCAGTTTCTAAAATCCTGCACAACCTAGCCGTTTTAAGAAAGGCCTTGTTCGGTGAAATTTCACTCTAATCTACTGAAATATAGTGGTTACTACATCTTAAGTTCATCTGCAGTGTGTAGAGTGCAATTCAGCTCCAGACTCTCCATTAAAACATGCGTGGGGGTGAAAGTCCAGTGTTTGTTTATCCACTTCTTTCATCTTTCAGTTCTATTCTTCATTTCAAAACATTCAAATGCACTTCTGAACCACCTTGAAGATTCTACTTATACATATTTATTAAACGTGTACATGGCATGAAATCAACACTATCCAGTTAACGAAGTCAATAAAATGTTGTCGCGAGCCATTATCTACGATCGCACGGCTTGTTTACACAAAGGAACTGATAGGCGGACAGTGTGGAAATAAAGAGCTTGCATAAGCAGATAAACATAGCGCATGAGATAATGAACTTGCCGGCACAGATTAAGTTACGCTTCTGGAAGGTGATAGAACGTTCAGTGTCTTGTTTATTCCAGAAATATGTCGTGATTGTTACAGAACAGTCTAGAACTTATAAATGAGGTATTTAATGGGGCGACGAATCGCCAAGAGGTAGTCGTAAGCAGAAAACACCTGTAGAGTGTTGTTGTAACGAGAACAGATGTAACAGGAGAGTTTTAAACAGATGTAATCAGAACGCTGTTTGTCATTGTCATGGACCTTGGTATTGTAGATTGTGATATGTGATGTAATTCTGCTGCTACGAAGTGTGTTTCTACGCAAATAAAGAACATTTCGAATTTCGGCAAATTTGACTTTTAATTCTACGAACCCACAAAGTCACAATATCAAAATATCAGAAGTGTGCTGCATATGTTATTTTTAAATTCAAAAGTAGTGAATAAAACAAGAACTTACTAGAGTGATCCTTTATTTTATTCTGTTAAAATTTTAATGCATGTATTCATAACTATGTTCTAAAATATGAATGAAACAAGGAAGATACATCAATCATAAGTATCGTGGGTATAAATATGACGTGAACAGAATAAACAACTTAGTCTCCAACAGAGCAGGAAGGATAACTTTAGCTGGGCAAGTGATTTACACGAACAAAGTAAAAATAATCACTTTAATTTCACCCAGACTTCCTTGTTTTATAGAAAAATCGATAAAATAGCCATGATTTTATTAAACGTCTCATTCGAGATTAACCCAATCGTAGAAAGGAAATTACTCGTTATTCTGGTTTTCTTATTCCACGGTCGTATCAGGGTGGTAAACTTAGTTGAGTATGGGCTACACACTGCGAGGTTGCTGGGAAATTTAATATCTCTTAAAACATTTCCTTCGAGTGGATTTTTTTTTCTCTTTCGGAATTTTATTTTAATATTAGCCTCTTAACGCTTTCAGGCGAGAAAATGTCTCAAGGAGGCCTTCCCCCGTACTGTCAGCTATCACGTAATTCAATTTCTTGGCGAGGAGCCTAAAGAGCAGTGAAAAGGGAGGAAAGGTTATCCCCCATTTCTAACTTACAGCGGATGCATTAATTTCCTTGAGGTTTTATGTACTATGGCGTCTAGTACGTGGTTTCTATACTACGTACAATACATCAAACTGTATTGGCAAGAACAGTGCTGGATCATTGCTCTTGGGAGTGGTTCCGCATTGCATGAGCATTCATCTTTTCTACCTTTTTATCCTTTAACGTTCCTGGATACCCTCCCCTATTTTTTCCTTCTGCTTTTTCCATTTCTCTCCATCTTAATTTACTCGTACCCCTCCTCTAATATCGCCTTTTTAATTCTTGATTTCGGTTTTATGGATGATAATTTTACTTACTGCTATTTCACATCAAGCCTGTTTTCTATATGAATGTGATAATTTTAATACACCTAATTATATATTAATTATAATATATATTGTAACGTAATTATTAATTCTTAATAAGCCAGAAAGATAGACCCAACCAATGGCATTCATTCACCACCAACAACTGAATTTATTTAGTCATAGTAAAATAGTAAAGCAATATTTGGAAAATAAATATCTGAGATGTTCCATAACATGTAAAATAAAATATCAACTTAATAAAAATTAAACACTCTTGTTGAAGAACATTAAGGAGAATGGTCGTAAAGCTTAAGTTCTACAAAGTGATGTGCTACCAATTTTGTTATACGGATGAAAATCATGGGCCCTAACTTCCTCCATTGCTCAAAAATTGAGAGAGAAGCATGAAGTTTCTGAGATTCTTAGTTCGATCAGACGAGGAAAGATACTAAAACGAACTGAAAAAGGAAAATATTTTACAGCAATACTATAACGTCATTTCAATGTTTAAGTTCATGAAAATAGAATGTTAATTACAGCAAAAAAGACCAAATCGAAATTAAAACCAAACATAGTATCAATTGGAAGGACAACTAAAAGCTTAGGGGATACATTTTATGAAACAGTCAAATAGGTTTATGGATTGACGATAGTGATGATGATGATGATGATGAGGATGAAGATGAGGAATAATTATTAGAATAAATGAAAAATCCAATTATCATTGTCTTAAAATTATTTGGTGATATTTAACAGATACTTCGTTAAATACACGCACATAGCTCCTATAACTACTCCATACTTCTTTTCTGGAATATTTGTTTTCTTCTGGATTTTCATGAAATCGCTAAAATGTTAACATTTTTATATCTTTACCATATATATTCTTCATTTATTTTAACGCTACTTAGAAACATTTTCATCTTTCCTTTCCTCTGTTTATATATATTTTTTCTTTGGCTTCATAAATATTTGTTTACACTCAAAACATATGGTCATGCATAGCTCGCGTGTAGCTAATCCCACCACTGCCACCAAATTATCATTGTATCCCACCGAATGACGTACCGTGGTTTGTACGTGCAAAATTTATGAGCTAGCGTGAACAAATAAGGCCACCTGTAAATGAATTTTTGTTTGCCTCGAACCCCGGCATCCTGCAGCAGTGGACAAAATAATTATCATGGACTTCATGGATTTTTTGTGCTACAATAAATCATGCATCTATGTTGAACTAAAGCCCAGCTGTTGCGCTGAAATTATCCAGTGGTAACAAACATACGATATTTGAGTAAGTAGATTGACAAAAGAGCCTTTGTTAGTATTATATCTTAGCTTTCTTATTTGTGCTGATTGCATAAAGTTGTGTGGAAAATCAACCGAAGTTAGCAGAGTAGGCTACCTGGATATTTATTGTCTTTTTTATGCGGCATACCATAAGACCAGTGAAACGTGCTGTGCAATGTTTGGCGCCTTAAAATGATGCTAATTAAGTCTCATTTTATTTGAAAATAAAACATTTCATCAGCCACCAGTACTGAGTTTAAAATGGTTAATAAACCATTAAGCTAAGTTTTTACTGTGATTGCCATTCTATGGTTACTGGGTTGTATATATATTCAAGGTTAGTGACATTGGACAGGTCAGATATGGTCCTATGTTAGTAATAATTTCTAATTTAGAAGTAATAAATGTTTCATCTTCAAATCCAGTGGCGTTCATGCATGAATTTAACTCATTATTAAAATTAAATTTTCGGAATATCCTTTATTTTGCCTTATTTTGCATACATTCCCTTAGATTTTCACATTTTATCTTATAGATATCTTTAGTATACATAACTCATTCAGAAAAAATCATTCTTTAGTTTTATTACTAACTTTTACGCTAAATAGATGCGCAGTTTACACAGGATTCTCTTCATTTGAAACTACGTCCTTCGCCATTGAGTGCTTTTATAGCTATTATTAGTATCTTATTTGTGACAACTGAATAAAAAGTTAACTTCAAGATAAAAACTAAAATTAGATTTACCTTTAATGAAGAGAAATTGACATTTAATGACTACTCAGTAAAACTACATTTGAACACTAAGAGCTACACCGAAAATACCAGAATTACATTCTTAAAAGCTAAACGATTCTTAGTTTTACCGACATTAAAGCCATTGTGCACTGGTTTACTTTTTCCTGCTCAGTAAACCACCTCATTGCACGCACATTTATCTTGAGCGAAATAAAATTGTCGGTCGTGTGCTTTTAAAGGATTATTATTTTTCCGGCCCTCCAGCGGTTCCTTTATAAGGAAATGCAGATTATTTTATTTGAGTGAGGACTACGTCTGGTTGTTCTGGCTGAATACTCGCGTCTAGTTAGCAAGAGCTTTTCCCGTTTTATCGCTCCGTTGCTCCTCACAGCATTTCACACGCTCTGCTTCACTGTGCCCCTGATGTGCCAATTCCAAGACGGCATTAATGTCTTAATAGTCCACAGAAAATTTGCGTGGGACAAGCTAGATTAGCTATGTTTCTTTTTCCATAGTGCTTTCTATTAATGGATTGGTTCATAACTTCTGGCATTTTTTCCTTAATAAATGAAAGTTCTTCAAGCAAACTGAAATGTTTGGGTAATTTGTTTTCTGCCATTCCATAGCGAGTTAAGTGATCTACAGAATAGTGTGTTTAGTTTTTACATGCTTATACACTGCATGTTCTTTTAAAGTCAAGAAAATCCACAACAATGAGCAACTTCTGAGCCTTTGCACCTCTATTAAGCGCCCAAAGCAAATGTCGAAAGTGCTCTTTGTTATCACTCCATTTTATTAATCCGAAAAGAGAAAACTGTGTATAAGTACACGAAACTAAACGCATTATTTTATTTAGCACATAATTCTCCATCGAGAATCCTGATCCAACAATGCCAGATAATGCTCTCTGAGATTACTTCAAGCAGAAGGTGCGGAAGCAGATGGAATCAATGATTACAAAATGTAGTGCCCGAAGCATCCCATTGCGTAAGTTGAGCACGAGAACATGGCAAATTTGGCAGTGTAGATACCACGGAAGCTGTAAGGAGAAAAAATTTAAATAAATAAATACATACATACATACGAGGGCTGTTCAATAAAGAATGATGGTGCCAAATAAATATTACAGTATTTATAGTACGTGCAATGTTACATGTTATATTATTCGAATACTTCTGTTGGCTTCTGTATCTTCGTAAACAGAAAGCACTAGCTTGGTTATGCTTTTATCCTTTATTTACCAATTTGTATCCAAAAGTAACGAGTCGGAAGTTGTAGAAGTATTCTGTTTCTGTTGTTACCACATGAATCGCATATAAGGTATTTTGTAAAATGTATACCCATACAAAACGTATATGTATTGGCCTCTTAAGCTTTTTGAGCAATGTTTCAGTTTGACTTTTGAAATAAAGCGTAAATTTCTTTATATTTGCAACTGTTTGCGCGTGGAATCACATTCAGCTGTTTTAGCGAAAGAAAAATTAAAGAAACTTCAAAAAACAACACATGTACCGTATTCGCGCTTTTGCTTCTCTTTTAAGGGGCACCAGAGAAGAATTTTCTATCCTTTTAAAGTTGAAAAACATTTACTTGAAAATTCGATTGCCTAATTTTGAAATTTATTTTGTAAGCAAAGATTTCACTCAAATATTGTGAGAACTTAAGGATTAACACATTACATTCCTTGCACTGACTTTTAGATTCAAATAGTCCTATGTAACTTTAATTCGAGAAGGAAAGAAGGAAAAAGCAATGCAACTCAGTTTGTTAAGGTGTTAAATATCGATATATTTGGCTCATTATGACATGTATGCCCATAATATCAATGATATGTTTTCTAAAGAAACAACGAAATAACGATGTTCTAAATTATATTGATTTGCAGAGGGAGGATGAAACCACTTTTATGTTCTTTTCTTTGAGCAAACATTTCTGTACACCTTAACATAATGTCTGATAATAGGTTATATCACAGTGCAGTATACCTGTTCACTTTTCCCCCAGAGAGGGAATGCATGTAAGTGACTGTCCTGTTTATTGGTTCAGTATGCCAGGTGAACATCAAATGAAATGTAGGAATAGAAATACTGTCTCAATTATGAACTTACAAAGGACTCACAGTTATTACAGTTAGGGTACCGAATTATTCTGTTAGTCAACAAAACAATCACCAGTTTCGTTTCTATTTCATATATATTTTATAATAGTCTACCATTATATATCAGATATTTATCCAATTATATGTTTAAAGACGCGTCAGAACTATATTTCTGGCCAATCCAATATATACTGTTAGTGAATTTATCAAATACGTTTTTAGTACTAACCTTTTGTATATTTTTTGCACAACTCTATCTGTAATGAAATGAAATGTGTAGTGTTTAACGCCCACTTTTACTACATATGGCACCGCAGGCGATGACACTGATGATACATGACATGAAGATTGTGTACCGGTGAAATGAGATGGCGGGGGAAACCGGAGATCCCGGAGAAAACCCGCCCCAACGCCGAGTTGTCCACCACAAATCTCACTTTGCGGTCGCCTGGGATCGAACCCAGGCCGCCTTGGTGAGAGCCAAGCGGTCTAACAACTCAGCCACGGCGCGCCGTACTCTATCTGTACCTTGTATGTAAAGAGGCGATAAAAATATCAAATAAGTTTGTTTAAGTTGTGTACTGCATTAGAGAAAATAGAAACATTTATACTTCTGCATGAGTATGTGAATATAAATAGTTTAGATGATATATTAAGTTTATGTTTGGAATATTACGTGCGCTGCTATAGCGTACGTATTAGCCAATTGTGCTGACGCTGCCACTGAGGTCGTGCACGAGCAGCTGAGCGGACGTGCTGTATAACTCGCGGCTTGTAGACTTCTTTTCGGCTTTTTTGCCTTTGACAGTAATTAGTATATTAAATTCGATTGCATTTATGGATATAAAAGTGTTTCAAACCTTGTTACCTGGCTAAGAGGAGCTAAATTGTTCAATGAGTGAACGTGAAAGAGGGAAGAAGGGAGAGGTGGAGGAGAACAGTGTTTTTTTCCGAGAAGATATTTGGTACGCTCACCTGTTAGAGAAAGCTGTACAGCTGATATAAAAATGGCAGAAGAAAAGGTGAAAAGAGCTGAAAACATGGACAAGCAGTATGACGTTCTAGCTGTAATAAATGATTTAAATGGCATTATTGGAAACGATACCAAGATGTTACTAGGAAACAAGCAAAAAAGAATATATAAAGCTCGCTAAGCTATCAGAATTAGTGAAGTAAATCAAATTAGGAAATGTGAGATTAGGGACAGAAAATAAAATACTAAAGGAATTTAATAGCGAGAAGCGGGCATTGATTTTTGCAAAAAGAGTACAGAAACCAAAATTTCAGCTAAGTGTAGTAAAAGGACAAAGAGCGATACAGAAAGAATGACGCACAATCTTCGTATCCTCAGAAAAGGGGAAACTACGAAAGACGTACAAGAGATCATCACCAAAAATCTCAAACTAGCATAGTAGAAGATCCACATTAGTCATATGAGAACGACTGAAAAAAATGTTATACTTGAGGCAGAGTTAGAGGAGGATATAAATACAATTCATAAAAGCAAATACTTAGCTGACAAAGAACTTGATGATCTCTTGTACGTCTTTCGTTGGAGATATAAGTGGTACTCTCTCAGGAGAATGAGTAATAAGTTCAATATGCAAAATTTAACTTTCTCTTTGGAATTTTTATTTTAATATGCCATTACCTCTAATTTGAGTAAGCTGAGTCAGAATATCAACTTAGTTTTTCTCTATTGTGTACTAATCCTTCACAATAAAAGAAATAGTAAAACATGTATTTTAGTATTCTGCTTTATCAAATTTGTGTTATATTATTAAAGGAAAGTTAGTAAATTCCCAACTGTCAACACAACACTCTTTATAATAAGCTAATATTTCATATCTGTTCTAAATAATTACATACATTTTGAACCTTACGCCTATTTTTTTTACATTTTTCCTTAAAATGCACGTCTTTTCATTTCCTATGTCTCCTGGTGACAGAGCCAAGATTTGTAGGAAATGTACTTTCACAGTCATATTGCAATTCAGCTTTCAAAATTTCTCAAGCATATCTTCTACAATATTCATGTAATTTGGATCCTTGTGATTTCTCACAAAGCTTTCGCGACACACTTTAAACCATAATGCCATTTTTAGTATCCGTCATCGTTTCTTGAAGTAATCAGAATATCAGAAATCAACTTCCTAATTTGTGGCCCAACAAATATTTCCTCTTTAACTTAAGCATCAGTTATTTCAGGGAAGTTCTTTCAGATTTGTTTGTGGCAGTGGTCATTTATATTTAAAGCCTTAACAAATTGCTTCACTAAGCCTAATTTTGTGTGTAAAGGTGGGTCCACAAGACACTTAACGAATAACATTTTTCATTCCTGGCCCAAGATTGTCTCTCTGCTTCCAATGTTTTCTTCTCCACTGCTCGGACTGGGCTCTACTATTCTACTCACATGACATTTCATATAACCTAGTAGCATGCCAATTACTTTCTAAGCTCCACATAACTGCATATTTGAGTTTTTCTAGAAGTAATTTTAGGATATGCTGTGTTTCCTTGAGTTGAACTGAATAGGCTATTGGAAGTGATGCATATTTATTTCCATTATACAACAGTACACTTATATAAAGTCTTCATTCACCTGGAATGGTATTCAGCAGCACCCATGCAATAACTAAACCAGGATTATTGTCACAATATGTAAGATCTCCTTCCTGAGAGAAATATGGAATCTATATAAAGTCTCCATTCACCTGGAAGGTATTCAGCAGCTCCCAAAGCAATCACTAAAACAGGAATATCGTGAAAATATGTCAGATTTCCTTTCTGAGTGAAATATTGAACAAATTCCTCTTCCAGAGAGAGGAGGTAGTTTTACTTTAGTCTGGACCTTAATAGCTCAGCAGAATTATTAGGAGGATTAAGTATCCAACCGAATCATTAAGTTATGATTGTGTGAATTGTGTAATTAAAAGTTGATGAAACTCCTGTTTTTAACCATATCAGAATCACTGCTGTGTCTTGAGAATTTTATACAGAATCTGATGATGATTCCTTTCAAATGCTTCTAATGGAGAAGACATAGGAGAACCAGGACCATATGATAGGGTCCTTTTGCTGACAATAAATTTGGATAAGTGATTCCTTTCATTGTGTACATCACGTACACAAAAATAGCAATTATCCACTTGGTCTCGAGGTTCATGTAAGATTAGGTATAGCAAAGAGCATAGTAGCTTTCTTTACTTGATCCCATTTCCTTAGTTTTTCCACGAAAGTATGCCCATTTTTGTTAAGATCTCCAAGCTTCAAATGATACACTTCCTATTTTGGCATTGTAAGCCTTTTGAACAAAATGTGTAATATTTTTTCTTCTGTTTTGAACAACAAAATTGCTACACATATGGCAAAATATAGTACGGCTATTTTTGCACTTTGTAGAACACATTGATTAAAATGACATAAATTTCTGACGTAACAACCGCCACCCACATAAATAGATCACTGTTTGAAAACCAATTGCAGACTGAACTAAATTTGACAGGATTAAACTTAGAATAAGCTATGCATTATTGTCTGTTACATTTTGATCTCTTACATTGGTGCCATTGTTGTGAAATATATTATTTTAAATAAAGAAATGATTAGTATTTCTTAGTCCCATATAATATTTAAGCGTATAACTAAATTAAGACATTTTAGGTATAACTGGTAATTGAAAAAATGGTACGTGGTAGAAAGAACTGCTAACAGTTTTAGAATTAACAGATGAAATTTAGCGAGGTAGACATATTTTGGAGGAAACCTCAGAATCATGCATATCAGTATAATCACTGCACAAGTACACGATGAACCCAATAAGAGCCTACTACCATTAGATAAGATAGAGAAACAATATTATAGGGATAATAGAAAGAAAATAGAGGTTAACTTTGATGAAATACTAGCTGATGAATGTTTAACCGAAGAAGAGGAAGAATTGATAAAGAAGGAAAATAATAGCTTTAAGGAATTCCTAAAGTACAACTGCATGAAAACATGATCAAAGATACAGATGCAATAATAGAAGAAAAAGATAATGGAATCAATCCCACGGATATATGAGGATTTTAAAATTTAATTAAAATTTAGCAGATTAGAAGAACGAAGCACATTTAATGGCGGCTCTAAGACACATATAACTATGCATCCACAGGGAGATACCATAACCAACCCCCGACGCCATAGACCACATGGAACTTAGAGTAGTAAATTTACCGACAGAGATGGATCAATTGTAGAAGTGATTAAATATGTCCTGTTTAAGCAGAAATGATGCTTTCGATATAGTTGAAATTTATAATCATTTTGTAAAATGCTATGGAAGAGTGGTGTATGATTATCAACAAAGTTGGCCTAATTACGTACATGTTATAGAGGATGAATTTACGGAATCTAGTAAACACGTACGTCCCCAAATCAAAAACAATAGTAATAAATAGTGCGGGCAGTGAAAGATTTGTTCAACGAGATGAGCCCAGACAGAAAAGTAAATTGTCACCCAAGTATACAGATATACGAAGAACACCAAAAGAAATAAAGGAATATTTATATAGGCAGGAGCCAAAAGAGCCAACCAGAATAAGTAATGTCAAGACAAAAGTTGAGTATAAAGAAAGAATAAGAAGGGAGATAGATAGGGATCGTATAAGAAGGTACTGCAAAAACCAACAAATAGCGGAGGAACATGAAATATTATAAATAATAACCTACAGAATGCAAAACAATAGCGGAATTAGATTTGCGTAAATAAACTTCCAGAAGGTATATATATTCCCATATACACAGCAATTATAACAGCTAACAAAGCACCCCTAGTTGCCAAAATTTCCCAACTATGTGAAGAACACATGATATGCATATAAATTATATATAAATGAGTTAGTAATATTGTCTGCAATCAATATTATCAGTATAAAGACAACATAGATGTACATTTGAAGAAAATAGAAAAGGTAATAAATACGTATTTAAATGAAAAGGTAATTTACACCATGGATGCCAACGCAAAATCAACCTTATGGAGAAGCAAAAAGCCAGATAATAGAAGAAAACAAATGAGATATTAATACATATATACAACTTAATAGTCATAAAAGAGGACATTATTTATATATACATTTAAAAATCAGGCTGGAGCAGAAGAGACATAGCTATAAACTTAACTAAGAGAAATAGTTTAATTGGTGGCTTACAGAAAATCAAAGGGTAAGTGATCAAAATCTAATCAGCATCGATTATGTGGTAATACCGAAGTCGGACTATGAATTTGTCAGGAAAGAGATAGGATATAATTTTTAAAGGCGGATTGGGATAAACTGCAGCAAGAATTTGAAGTATAAAATTTTAATAATATGATATAGGTAAACAAAAATATTAAAATTATAACTAACAGAATTCAAGAGGTAATTAAGAAAGTTATGCCTAAAAAAGGAAATGACAACAAAGTAAGCGGTCTATGGAATAATAAGCTATATAAATTATGGTGAAAGATGAGGAAAGCAAAAATAATTTACGAAAAATTTATAGTATATACAGAAAGGGGCAGGAATTTAAAATTTTATACGGCTATAAAATAAAACTATAGATAGGAGTTGGAAAATTCAAGGAAGAATTCATGGGGTAATTATGTAGAGGGAAAATTGACTGATAATATATGGAGTATTCTGTATTAGATCATAATGGAGAAAATACGGGGACCGGAATTGATTTCAACCCTGGAAAAAGAAAATGGAGGAAAAACGAAAATATGGAAAGAACTAATTTTTTATTAGAAAAGTTACTACCACGATATAGTATAGAAGATAAGCAACACTAACACAAATAAAATATGCCTCTATGAAGGAGAAATACTCGTATATCCATATGATTTCACTGAAGTAAAACTTGCCATTAGACAAGGAAAGAAAACTAAATCTCCAGGACCATATGGAATAATGTCATAGTTAATTCCAAATCTGGTATATAAATTGTCACAATATTAACCGATCTATATAAAGAGTGCCGATTTTTAGAAAAATTCACCATTGTTGGGAGGAAGCTAAAGTAGTTATTCTTAAGAACGGAAGGATAAGGACTTATCACAGTTAAAATCGTATAGGCCAGTTTGCTTGCTTAATGTTTTTGAAAAAGTACAGGAACGACTTTTATATAAACGCATCCTGTAATATTGAGTTGTGATAGGTGTGATTGATAAGCAATTTGGTTTTAGAAAGAACAAATTCATGGAAAATGCAATGAACTATGCACTAAAATAAATAAAATCAAATGAACAGAAATATTTGATAGGATTTTATTTTGATATTTCGGTAGCTTTCGATAATCTATGGTGGCCAGAACTTTTTAATACTAAGAGACATAAGTATTACCCAAGGTGTCTGCATAACAGCATAAAAAGTACTGGATGGAGAGAAGAGTTTATGTCTAAACCACTTCAGGAAAACTAGACAGAGAAATTAATAAAGGGTGCCCGCACGTTTCCATTTTATGACCCTTAATTTGGAATGTAATCACAGAACCGATTCCATAGGAAATTGGAAAATCTGGAAGAGGTACATATATGAGGTCATTGATCTATTGAGGCGACGATCTAATGATTATAGAAGAAGCTAAGAACAGATGAGAAGTAGAACAGATATCTAGACAGATTATTGACGCTCTTGAACAGTGGTGTATCAACCACGAAACAGATGATGAAGAACTGATAGGGCAAGTGGTAATAGAAGAGAAACCACACCAGCATTCGCCTACTGAATTGGAAAAAATACCGCGGTAAGCGCGAGCAGTCGTAGAGAATCGATCACGGAATCTCCCGAAACCGAGACCGTGGAGACATCTCGCTCGGTACATACTATGTATAACCAATAAATAAAGTACAAAGTGAAAGGCAAGTAATGTTGAAAATGCCTGAAAATGTGGCATAAGAGGAGAAAAATAAAGAAAGGTTGATAAGGAGAGCAAAACACAGAGGAAACGTTTGTTCCATGAAATCCATTTGATGCTATATCAACAAGGATGCAAAGCAGATTCTGAGCTATATCCTAAATGTTTTGCTGAGTCTGTTTGCAAACAAGGGTGACAAAAAGCGTGCACGTAAACTGTGGACGAGAGGAATTAGAAACGCGCTTTCATCTCATCTCTCTAGCATCGCGTAAGAACCAAATTAAATGAGAAGCTAGCTTCCTCTCTGGCTTAATGACGAACTGCAAGGTACTCTCCTTAATCAAACTCTGTATGCAGCGGTATTTAATTTTGAGGAATGTATCCGACTTAACTGTAAAAGTGCAGAGTTAACTTTCTGCTGCTAAGTTGATTACAGACTTTTCTCGCTGGTATCAAAAATTAAACTCGCTCCAAAGCCAGTTACAAACTTAACGGTCCGCCATCGCACTCTCGTAACAAGTTTCCATTGTTTGTCTTCGGAACGCCACTCGACATGGGGGTGTCAGTGATGGATGGAAAAAAGAGCATCTCGCCTTTGTCACTGGCAATTCCTGTCAGATACAGTGCCATTTCTGAGGCTGGAAATGTTTTAATCTCCAACTTGTTCCTTTCAAACACTTTTCTTTTCATTGTGTACTGACTTTTGTATTTTATGTGACAGATCACTTAAAAATCACCAACGTCTCAGAAATTAGATTTATCATAGCTATCACATCAATGGAAGCAGCACCTACTTCTGCTGGCAGCTGAAACTTCGTCGTAAGTAATAGCAGAAAATAATCGTTTAAACTATCAAATTGCTACAGGAAATCTCATCAATAGAGACGAATCTAAATCAATTGTGCAATATCCCTGGCTGTACATACACAATACATACACATAAATCGGTCACGATATGAGTACTGTTGGAGGTGGGTGCAGCTGTTCTGTTGATAATATGTCATGCTATCAAGGCTTTCATAAGAAGAGAATGAGAGGCAAAGCGATAGTGAGAATGAACCATTTCAGAATGAAAACCTACTAACCTGGTAATACCTTCCTAATTAAAATCTCGGAGGCGGCATCTCTGCGAATGTTTCATATGTACCAGGTGAGTCAGCCGCGCCCTATTCGTTTGCAAGGTAGGCCACCTATCAAACGGCATACGAGCCTTAGTCCAGCTTTGCGCTTACCAAACTGTATTGCTTGATGTTCTTAGAAAGAAGAATGCGCAAAGTTCAGAGGAATAGCAGTTTAAGGGACAAAACGTACTGCTCGCTAAAGTACACCTCAAAAACATACGACTCCTATACTGAGAGCGAATTCCGGTTACCAGGCGATTTTAAAAACGTTTTATTAGAGTATACATGGCAAAGTAATTCAGGAAACGCCTCGGAAAAAATTGACCTGTCATATGAGTACATTAACGTCAGCTAAAAAGAAAATAGCGGATTCTTTTACTTAGAGCGGAGGTTGGCTGCCAAAAATTAGGTCAAAATTAGAGACCTGTCTCATCCATCATGGACGCGTACAGCCAAAACGGACATAATATTGAACAACTGTTTATTTACATTTTTGCTTAAACTACGTCTGATGCAAATCAATTAACATGCATAAGAGCTTTTGCCATTTATGTAATAATATTAAAACACCCAATAGACGATTAAAATGTCTTAAAAGGCTAAATAAAGCACGAGAACTCGGAGGTGGCCAGGCATACAAGTTGTACTACTGAACCCAGAACGTGCTTTCAGTTAAGTGTCGAAATAGCTCAATGGGATTATACCTCTCCTGTGCCCCAACCCCCAATGACACAGGTTCAAGTCTCAGCATTGTAATTATTTGTTTATGTTCATCAAATCTTGGAAACCGAATTCACAATAATTTAATTATAAAGTTCCTAAGGGCGTGCTTTACCCAAGAAGGTAATCAGTTCGAGCACTTGCTTCGTTAGAGGAGTCGTGTTCCTGGAATAAAAAAGGGTCGCCAATTTGAAAATATATTTTTAATACCACAGTAATTCTATATCTGTAAAGTAGTGCTTAACTTACATGTTAAACTCTGATACTGTAATTTCCATGTTTTCTGTGTTCAAATGTGTATAAATGATCCTTATTTCAATTGCACCTACCTATAGGTGTGTTTAAACAACTAGCTACTTGTAGTTCACCATAAAGAAACATAAAAGTGCCACAAAACATAAATAAAACAATTAGAAGTGTAAATAATAACAGTTTTCAGAATAATAATTGCAAATTTTGAGTATCACACGGTAAAAAAATAGTATAGCTATATAGAGTATTCGAAACACCGTCACAGCAGAGAAATGACATTGCAGTTTTGCGCTACTTCTAACTGAGCTACCTAGTAACGTCTGAGATAAACATTCCGTTTAGCATATAGTATTCACTGATTCCAGTGAACATTTGTAGACGTGCAAACGTCAGCTTTCTAATTAAGAATATAGTACAGGCGATGCGATAATATCTATATTAGTATTAATTTCATTGAGTGCTTAACATCCATGTTAAATACGCGGATAGAACCTCGTAATATGGTCGATGTTTTCATGTTGGAGTATAAAATGTGGACTGCATAAAACTCGAGAATAAGGGGCAGCTGACTCGCCTGATATATATATATATATATATATATATACACACACACACACACACGATATATACACGTTCAAGAGGTCCCGAGTTCGAATTTCGGTCAGGGTGAGTTACCTAGATAAGGTGTTTCCGGGGTTTTCCCTTATCCTTCAAGGCGAATGTCCGGTAACTCTAAGCTCCATGGACCCTAGACTCATTTGAGCATCATTTCACCCAATTCATTCACCGTTCAATATAACTTAACGTTGGGGCGGACGTAAATTAAAAAGGCGATATATACAAGGCGCCTGGTATATATATATACTGGTATATATACAATTATATATACAAGGTATTAATGAATTACACAGAAATAATTTCAGCGATTGTAGACGTGACCAATATAAGTAAGTTGAGATAGGCAATGCATGGCGCGGCTAAACATAACACAGTGGTCTTAAACCTAACTGGAATCAGATGCTGGTAAGTTGGTATTTAAACAAGGTGTGTGAAATTATTGGATTATAATGTTTTTAAGTGCTTCCCGAGTATAGAAATATCGATTCTTAGTAACTTATTATTGACGTTCTCAAGATTTAATATCTTAAAAATTTCTCAAATGTCGAAATAATCACCTGCCAGTACGACACTGAACAGCGATTAACTGTCTTCTTGTATCATGCAGCCTAATCTAATGGTGTTTCTGTAAGTGTTCTGGTGGACAATTTGTAACGCCGAAAGTTGCTGTTCCAAATATCATTGAATCACTTATTGTCGTGTACATTTTTCATATTTTAATACATAAATTCCAATAGAAAGAGATAGCGTGATTCGCAACTAACTGTCCAAATAATAGCAGCATGTGGAGGTATTCGACACACAAGGAATTTTGGACAGAGCATGACAGTCGATTATATATCGGGAGACGTAACTTTAAATCGCTTTATTTTGTTGGTATTAATATTTGTCACAGCTGTCAACTTTGCATTGAAAACGTAGGTCACCATTTTGAGCAGTTCCTATAAACCTGAAGTAAAGAGTTTCATTTACTTTTTATCTTATGTAAAATCATTCACCCTATAAACTACTTCCCATTTAAACGTACTGCATGTGAAAGTATTAAGCAAGATGCAACCTTTGTTATAATTAATTGTAATAAATTGCTGTGACATGGTGAAATTACTGCGTAAAATGCATACATTTATACAAGAGTTAAAAGCTTAGACGAAATATTAAAAAACAAACACAAAATAAAATAAACAAAAAAGCGGCAAAAATTCCCAGGAATCTCGAACTCATTTACCTTTCACTTGAAAGCGAACGTCATAGCTATTGCTCCAAAGGGAGTGCTCCAACATATCTCTTCATATTCGTGTGTTGTGCACTCAAGTGGTGTTATCATTAGCAGTGGCGAACTGGAACTTTAGAAAGTTATAGCCATAACTTCCACATTTGAACAAACAGGCCATAAATGTCCTGTCTCAAATTATTTGTTTAAGGTACCTCCACTTGCTCTGAAAATATTTTGATGTGGTTCATTAACATTATATTCAAATGAGTTGTGGGTACAAGAAAGTTACAAAAATAGAGATGTCCTAACGAGTTCATTGAAACAAATTCTTTTCCCCCAAGTTTAATAGATTTGCAGCTAAATGTTTTAGGAAGAGGAGACGTTTGACATCCGTGGTTGAGGATAAGGTAATATCTCAGCTAAAATGAGAGGTGAGCTTCATAAGGAGACCAATTGTTACATTCAATTGTTACATTACAGAAATGATATTAGCATTTAATCATGACGTTAATTTTCTAAGACAGCTATTTGTGTGTTGGTTTTTACCATAAAGATGTGACCGCACCTTTCATTGGCTGGAATAGAATTCATTGCTACTTCGCTCCATCCAGTAGGAATTGATTCATATCTAACTTAACCAAGCAGACACTTCATAATATCTCTCCCAAGTGGAGTAAATCACGTGACCGGAGCAAATTTTGCCTTACTGCTGCGAACACTTTAGTTGAAAGGTGGGTCTAGTTATAAAATGTACTATAGGTTGTAGAGAAGGTATAAGGACTTGCTTGGATTTTTCGAATTAGATTAAGATTCCTTGAAAGGCACAACTTTTGATCGGCAGTGATTTTCTTTGCGGCGAACTTCGATAAGTTGTTGCTGAGATTCTGACTTCGGGTACTTATTACTGAGAATTTTGATTTTTGTGTGAGGCATAACACTTCGATCGTGAATGGAAAACTTAAGATTGCAAATGCATTAATTCACCATGTCTGACTACTGCATTGTGATTTTAAAAGGATCAGGGGAAAGGTTTAGCACTGCAAAACCTTGCAAGCAAAAGTCATTCACCTTATTATATTAGTGTTCAATAGCCTTTCTCTTTTTGTACTGCGTAGAATTGTTTCTTTAAAGCAGTTCTTCAAAATACTGAAACTGCATATCAGTGAGTTATGATACGTCACAAACTGCAGAAAGGAAATTCCATCGGCACATATACGGTGATGTAGCTAGCCTTACGATAGAGCCCACGACCAATCCATCGCTTTCCAATTAATAGGGAGTTCTTGCCCATATTCTTGGCAGTTACCGTAAACGTTAGTGTCACATGAGCGATGTCCTGCACATGTGCACGTTTACTGTAAACAGATAACCGAAAACCGGACACGTTATCGTTCACCATTTAACGTGACGTTTCACGGTTAGCATTTCTCTTACAAAATGACCCAAGAGAGATTACGCTTTACTATCTAATATTGACGCGGGAGGTAATTTCAACCAACCCATATGAAGATTCGACTGTATGGAATGAAATAGTTGCAAATATGGTAGCTGCAACTGGAAAAAAATTCCTTCCCTACAATAGATGAGCACATAGATCACCTTCTCAAGCTCTACCATCTACCTAAAAGGCCCAACAATTAATTATGTGTGCTCCCTTTAATTATACAGCATGTGAATAATATTGCAATTTATTTCTGTAGAGCTATGTTAGACTAGCCAGATTTGTTAATAAGTGACCTTTATTTCTATATATTATATTCATCGTTGTAATATGCAATAAGATTAGTATTTTTATATCTTTTAAGACAGCTAAAAAGTTTTTAGATTTACAGCATTTAAAGATAGTATATTATGGATTAATATACTCGCATCTACAATATGGGATTGAAATCTGGGGTAGTACATATATGGTAAATATGAACAGGTTGTTAATAAATCAAAATAGAGTATAAGATGTATTTATGATTTAAACAGCAGAGAATTCTGTTGACAAATTTTTGTAGGAGCTAATATATTAACTGTCATATCATTATGTGTATATAAAGTAACTATGTTTGTAGTTAGCAAGTCACACTCTGCCCATATTAAAGATAGCCATAGGTATAATACCAGATCGCTAAATAATTACTATAGAGATAATATGAGTAAACAAGCCACTGAAAAGGATCCGCTTATTATGGGTAGAATACTCTATAATGAGTTGCCAAGTGATATTAAAGCTCTAAGAGGCAATGCATTTCAAAGAAGACTAAAAATGTACTTAATACTGAAGTGCCTATATAGAATAGATGAAATGTAAATTTCTTATGCTTCTTGACAACACTTGAAACATGTATAAGTCTATAAGCAAAAAAATAAATAAATGTAAATGTAAATAAGCACAAACCTTCCACTACTGAAATAGTAAATTTACTGTCAGTACAACGTAACTTAATATATATCCATAAGAACGATGCAAATTGTTTATTGAAACAGCAGAACAGATATTCTAAGAGAACATCGTTCTTGTTACAATTCTAGCCGTCAAAAGTTAAAGAGAGTCAGCATTCTTCATATGTAAATTTATTTAAATCTAGTCTCCGAATTGCCACGCCTCTCTGGGGCATATTTATTTGTCTGTTAATATTATGAATTATCATATCTTCCAATAACTCATCATCAATGAAAACCGAACACTGCGATATCATGTAATAATTTGCTCCATTTTCTGTTCTCATTAACGTACCGTATCCAATGACTCGTGCAAAAACTCTGTCACAGCAACATCGCTACAATATTATATCGTATTCAAGTCACGTGACAATAGCCAATACCGTATCAGAAAACAGTTGTGGCAAGAACTCGCTGTTATGCAACCAAACACAAGATGCAGCTCTGATCGACTTTCTACACACAATGTCTTCCTGCCACAATCAGTTTTTAGCCTGTCTTGTTGCCACATTGTAAACTGAAAGAATAACACTAACCGGAGTGCCTAACAGTCTCCGTGTCAAAATCTACAAATGAATACTTTCCATCTTCAGCATCATACTTAAATCCATCTCTCGTTATTTTGACTTTCCTTTCTTCCTTTCGTAGGTAAACAGGTAGGTGTAACATATGTATATTTTGTCATCCTCTGCGGTCTAGCAGTAACATGATAGTGTCTGGTTCCCGAGGTTACGGATTCAAACTCGACTGAGGGCGATGTATATGTTCGGGCGTAAAAGTACAAAACATGTCTATCCCTTGGAAGGGAAGCTAAGACAGTGGTACCGTTTCGTAGATTTATGGCACTTTAGAAGAATTCAAGTTTCATAAAGGGGCTTCTAAACAAAATGAAGCGCTCCTTCACGTTCAATGCAGAATGGTACGCTGATAACTAGGTTTTGGAATTTTAAGTCGTTAAAATGTAACTTTAGGTGCCTAAGAAATGGTCTCTAAAAGCCAAAAAATATACTTTAAAATAATATTTTTAAAAACATGTTTTAATCGGAATTCGGCTTTTAGAATTTAATCATTTAAAATGCTCACTTTCCGATACATCCACTACTATTAGAATTACAAAAAGTACGAATACCTAAATATAGGCAGTTTATACATCAATTTAAGCAATGAAATGTGAAAAAATTAAACATAAAGTTAAGTACACAAACAAGTGAAACAAAATTTAAATTTTTTACAAATATTTGTCAATTAATGTCCGTAATTATTAGCTTCACAATAAATTACTAATAACTTTTCTAGATTTTCAACCAACAAGCAATGCCGTCTGTCACTCAACACTAATTTGTAAACTGAAAATGAACGCTCCACATCCACCGAAGTAACAGTTGCGTATTTCAACTTCGACACTAGATGGACAGTGATGTTACATTGTACAACCGTGCTTTTTCCTGCTAGAATATCTGAAGCACTACATAGGTCCTTCAATCCTACATTCCTCTGCAGAACTTCCTCCAGTTTATCCCGTTAGGAACAGCTGAAATCCTTTCTTGCACAACATTAGATATTTGCATTTGTTCATACAGAGGTTTTCCTGCTGTTAAAAGTGATGCAATAACGTGCACAAGGAAGGTGAAGTGCGACTTTAAAAATGTTAGATCCCTCTGGATACGATAATCTTCCATCACTTGCTTTGCAGACACAATGCATGCAGAATCGTCTTCTAGACTTGAAACAATGTCGATCACTTCACTAAAGTGATCGTCGTAGTATTTTGCAGCTTTCAGCCATGTTCCCCAGCGGGTAAGTACAGCTTAGAGAAGCAGAGAAATTTTCGGTAGTTTCTCACAAAAAATCTGTACCCTTGTTAGAGCCTTGATGAAACCTTTTTACTGTAGAGATTAATCTTTTGACATTTGGGTACTGCTGTCTGATATGCTCTGCGATACGGTTAACTCCATATGCAAGGCAAGTAATGTGCGTGGCGGATGGGTAAACCACTTTAAGCAACTGCACTGCAGCAGTCCTGTATGCTGCTGTATCAGTGTACATTAGTGGTATTTCATTCTCATCAAGACTTTGGGTACAACAGCTTGAGACCATCAAAAACGAATTTCTCTATAGTCTGAGAATTGGTTTTGGCCAGTTGTCTGCAACAGATCAAATGTACTACTATTGGAGTATCACAATTCAACTGTCCAACAATTAAATGTCCTATGTATCTCCCCATACTGTCCGTAGCTTCACCTTCTGCTAGCTAGTCGTATGTGATTCGCCTATATCCGGGCGAATTGTGCTCAAAGCCTCTACATATGTACCGTCAACATTATTTTTCCTTACGGTGAATTCTGAGGAAATATTTCTGTGGCAGTATTTTTCTAAGCAGCCTTTGAAGTGTAGATTTTCCAGTGCACTAAATGGGATATTTGCTGCGACGTTTGCTGGGCATATATCAGCATGAAATTCACTTTTTTTTGAAGAATGGTTTACTGTCTGGATGAGTAGAGACTGCTTGTTTTCTTTTCCGTTCAGTGTTAATCTGATGTGAAGCTCCTTATACATTTTAAGTTAAGAGCGACTCTTTGTCGCCGATATGACATTAAATTCTCCAACTGACTCGTGTTTTTAATATTAATTGAGCTAATAGTGCTTAACTATAAATGCCGTGCCTTAAAGTACTTACATGTTGTAAGTCGCCATTAAGGTAGTTGTGTCATGTGATTAAGAGAACTCCTAAGTGGTTTACCGGGAAAAATAGGAGTCAGTTGGAGAATTTAATGTCATATCGGCACGTTGGCCATAGTAGCTCAATACTTAGAGCGGCTGGACGGAGACCATAAGATCCGTGGTTCAAATCCCGGCTATGGCATTGAATTTTTCAGTCTGACTCTATCTTTCCATCCGTGATGAAGTCTGGAAATTGTTGAAGCCATTGACGTATCAGCGGAGCCTTTGAAGTTTTAATTTTCGGTATTTTACTCTCACCAAACGCATACTTTAAGCGCTTAAGGCAGAACGTAAAATTTGCAGGGAAAGGGAAGATGTGACTGACTGAAAATGCACCAAGTAGGAGGGTGGAAAGGCGCGCTTTTTCTTTTTCCGGGAACGGGGGTGAAGGACACTCCGTTATAGTGCACCGCAGCCACCACCCCCAAGTTTATATAATGGCAACCCTCATTTTTAAAAACTTAATACTTTTCTCAAATGTAACGTTATCTATCTTTCTCATCTTTCTTTCCTTCTTTCTTTCCTTCTTTTTTCGTTCTTTCTTTCTCTCTCTTTCTCTCTCTTTCTCTCTTTCTGTTTTATTTTCTCTCTTTCTCTCCTTTTCTCTTTCTTTCAAGGAAAAATGAAATATGGCAATTTTTGCAAATGTTCATCTGGATTAATGTGAAGTAGATAGAATAATAAGAGTTTGTCAGAATAGTTCGTTCATTGGGTGGAGAAAGTCATGTGAGTGCAACAATTCCCATTTTATCAATTTATAAGTTTAAAGAACCATGATATTCATTCAGAATTGCTTCCAAGCAATTACTACCTAGCTATTTACTTTTGAAGTTGTTTTCTACGGTGTTTAAATATTTTGAACATGCCTGTGTAAACCGAGGACGACAGATAGCGTTGGCAACGGTGCGGGCGAAGCTCAGGGAAGCATGTCCGGTTAATGATTGGGATTATTGGCGAGGTTTGGAATGTTATTAACAAACGCCGCTCTCCACGATCCGTATCGTTTGTGGCTCGGCTGCTGAAATATTTATAAATATACACGTTGGAATTTCCATTAGTCAGGATTAGGAATTCGTGCGTGCCACGGCACGGGTACCAGATATTTAACAGAACCGGTGAAACAAAAGAATGCATATTGTGTTACACACTCTTTGTAACTTAGCTGTCTCACTTCTGAAATCTCAGATAATGTGTGCTGAAATTAATTAATACAGTAACATTTCCGGCTTCCATTGGTTAGAGATACCTTCGGAATCTCATCAGTAATGGGAAGGGTATTAATTTAGGTATGTTTCCTCCCCTGTTTCTCAAGGGTTGTGCAGGTGGCTACCCTCGGTTTATATAACGCAGTATAGAATTATAATTACAAAATCAATATTTTTATCACGCATTCAAATCATATAAGTAAATGAGCTATGCTGAGACATCCTCTTGTAAGTAGGTGAATTCTAGCTTCCAAAGAATAAAAACTATATTATTAGATGCTCAAAAGTTGACTCACCACTGAGCCGTGTTGCTTTGCTAATAGTGACAAGGGTTCTCAGCTTTTATTAAGTTATAGCCCGATGTGCTGCAGAGTATGGATGCTATTAATAACATGTAAATTGCCTTCTTAAAACTTATACTGATGATATTATAATATGCTGCACCAGAACTTCCTCATATTCATAGAAATAAAAATATACAATTTTATGTGAATAATTTTATATTTCTATGCCTTTGTGCTCAAGAAAAAATAACATATACTGAAACTTTAAGTACATATATTATATTTAGTTTTATTAATAAGCGAAAACTTCGGTTTATATTAAATGTGATACACACGTCCTTAACAAAAACACTAATTCAAAACTGTTGTGTTGGATTTCCTAAGTATTCCCCTTTGTCACTAAATCGACTTGAAAGAAGGTATACATTTTAAATTTCATAAAATTTAACTCCATATGAGCTTATTAACAATAATGACGGTTCGATCCTACTCTACATACTAATTACATCTTCTCGCCGACCGAAGATTCATTTAGTGATAAAAGTTTGCATCATTGATTCCCATCATTTCCATAATTAATATTGTAATACGATAAATAGATAACTGAAACTATGAGGGAGAGTCAATAAAGATTGAGAATGATTCTTTTACACATACAATACACGCTAGTCTTGGTCCATATTAGTATGGTATTTTTCAAAGTATTCTCCGGTGAGTTGAATACACTTTGCCCACAGCTTCTTCCAGTTCTGGAACACGTACTGGAAGCCATCTTTTGACATCTTTATAACCTCCTTGGCCTTCACGACAGCCTCTAAAGTAGCAAACCGCTTCCTTCTTAGTTCCTTTTTCAAGTATGAGACCCATTGCATCTCAACCAGACGTTGCAGTTCCATTCACACTTCCACCCGCATCAACTTCTATCCAGAAGTCAATAATCTTGGTACCCACCTCACACAAACACAGACTGTTAGACTTCACACAGACTGTCAGTTGTTATTCATAGCTCTTCACCTTGTTTTGTTATTGAAACACGTCCCTACTTAAATTCCTTGAACCATCGAAGTGCCATGGATTGTGGAAGAACATTTTCACCATATGCCTCCTGCTACATCCTGTAAGCTTCCATGCTGGATTTCTGCAAACGAAAGCAAAACTCTAATGCAGCGTATTGTTCTTCGAGTAACATCTCCATTTTCTCTGTTGGTGGCTGGCGAACTGACCTACTTCGTTCGACCCCTGTGTACCAATGCATGCGCAAGCGAGCTTGTGCTTTGTCCATCAATCAGAGCTGATTCACTGGCATCATGGAAAATTATTTATATAGTTCTACCACTGTATTGTGCGCGGTTAGGAAAATACTGTCAGTCTATATAGATTTGCCGTCGTATATTCAAGTTACAGTTTAAAATTTCTGTATGCCAATTATTTTTGTTAAGGACATGATTACTATTGATGTATAATTATTAACAGTCTCAAAAAATTTGTATATATTCCAGATTCTCTCGTTTCTCGGCAGCAGCTTACATGTTTCCTTTCACGTAATTCTACGGAGCTCGATCCGATGACCACGCTTCTGAGCACTACAAGAGGCTCTTTACATTAAGCGATGGCTCAAATGTGGGTTACTTTTATATCTATTGTATGAGAGTTTCTGTTGCTACGTTTCATTTTATACTCAGTGCAAGGAAACGGACTGAAGCCAAACCATAGTTACGAAAGTAAAACAAGCATTGGAACTCAACATGATGTGGTGAGGCAAGCGGACAGCTTCGATATACAGTAGTTGTCAAGAAGTAGTGTACAGTAATTGCACAGAAACGTTAATCGAGAAAAATAAATACATTTTCCAATCCTTGAAACAAGAAATAAGAAAAATATTTCCTAAATGTTTCTTACTATGAAGTTTTTGCCATTAAGACGAAACGGAGGAAATCGATTGAAGGCATCACAGATTTGGATATGAAACTATAATAGAACATTTGAGTTGAAAGATAAAATAATGAATATCTTTAGAACGAGAGAAAGTGAGGTTGAAACAATGCTGAAGGGGAAAATAATTACAAGATCAATGTTAAGAAAAAATACTTTTTAACGTGTGCTCTGAAGAAAGAAGAATATAGCATACGAAAAAATAAGATACTAGGCAATGGCTTATGTGTATTTCATATATTTTACTGAATCAACTTCATAGTACATTACTCCTCGTTTTCCAGGCGTTTAATATTTTCCAGTTTTTGATCATGCGCTTCTCTTTCAGTTTTTGTTAACATTGTATGGGAAAGCGTGTGTGCTTTCCGAAGACATTTAGTTTTCACTAATCAAAGCACGTTATAATAGAAGCTTCGCTACTGTTTGTGTAAACATTGTGGATATGTAAATATTATCCACTAGTACGAAGTCAACTGAGCAGATATGACGTCACATCCGTGAAATAATGAAGCGCATATTAAACGTACCTAGGTAAATATAATGAAGTGTACAATGCACGTTACAAGGTTAATGTGCGATTGTAATGCAGTAGGTTATTTAACAGTTGAGCTTCAGATAGGCTTCCCCTCTATTCACAGTAACTTGTTAATTTTACGTTATACTAAAGTAATTAACTTTATGAAATCATCCCATTAGCTCTGCGGTCTGTACTCGTGCATTTGTGGTTGGTAAACTGTTTGTGTATAGTTTATGCAGGGTATCGAAGCAAAACTTGGTATTATTCACTGAAATAAAAGATGAATGAAGGTGAGTGAAGCGTTAGATTTGATTTGGTTGCACCTGTAATCCTATCAGTCCAATTGTTCCAAATTAGTGAATTATTGAATTACCAGCCGCTTCAACCACTGTACAGAGATTTCCTCTTCCCAGCGAGTTCTAATTCAACGTCTCTTTTCAGTTTTTAAATGGCGTACCATGACAGATTTTTCCGTGCGCTACACAGTACCCGGCTTCTTTTTTATACTTATATTGTATTCCTTTGCAAACCACGCGCCGTTGTCCAATCATCAAACTTTCTGCTGACTAACTTTGATACACTGCCCCTTTTTACTTAGTCTACCCACTATCTATGATAGGTAAACAAAATGTTGTATTTCACCCACAACTTCAGTAATTCCTATTCTTCCAGAAACATATGTTTTGTCTGAATAAAAAATGCTAAGTGCATTTCTCTCTCTCTCTCTCTCTCTCTCTCTCTCTCTCTTTCTGTGTGTGTGTGTGTGTGTGTGTGTGTGTGTGTGTGTGTGTGTGTGTGTGCGCGCGCGCGCGCTTGTATGTATGTCTCTATAAATAGCTTCAATAAAGTGAAATGCATCTAAATACCAACTTGGACATTCACATATTATCACTTCAGTCTCCTATATATCAGTGTAACCAAATCTGTTCTACAAACGTCTATCTCGATTAGCATAAAATAGATAAATAAGATTTTTAAATGGGCTTTTATAGAACACATATAGAAATGAACGACAATACACAGAGAAAGCAAGTTAGGTGTAATAAACCTATATGATATTTTCGTTAACAGCATCGTAGTGTTGATGAGTATATATGAGGTCATGCAGTACAGTTTAAACGCAGGGATGAGAGAGGAGGAATATGATGGAGGTAAGATACACCTAAGACAGAAGAAACAGTGAATACGAGAGAGAGAGAGAGAGAGAGAGAGAGAGAGAGAGAGAGAGAGAGAGAGAGAGAGAGAGAGAGAGAGAGAGAGAGAGAGAGAGAGAGAGGAATTGGTTCAATTAATGAAATAACGTAAGCAAAACTGTAGGTTCAGGCAGTATCATTCAATTTACTAAAGGCAAATACATTTTGTTGAACTTTTTGCCGTTATATTAATGCCGAGAACTCCTTCCCATTTAATCAAATTGATTAATTTTCTAACGTATTTCTTAAACACTATTAAGCCTAAAGTAAAACCTAGAGCTCGTAGAGAAGCTAGTCTCTGGCTCACCTGTGAGATTTTTGAAGCATTGTAACAAGTTTGTGCATAATTATATACTACATGCGCTCAAACAGAACCCTATTATCAGGAGCTGAGGGTGCCCAATTTTCATAGCAGCAAGCGCAGTACAGCGGGTCACTTAACGTTTCCAGAATGAACATCCCTATTTAGACTCCTCTATTTTCACTGAAAGTTTCAGCGAGGCATATCAAAGAGGTAACATCTATCTCCATAAAAAGTATCATCGTTTTATAGGGAAAAAGTGGCAAGAAAGCTCGAAGTAAACAAAATTTACCCAGTCTTCACCAAATGACAGGAAAAATCACAAACATGTTCGATAGTGAATGTGGGTGGTCCAGTAGATCTCAGATCGATAGCGTAAGCTGTCTCATTTGGTAGTCTTCTATAATACGAATAAATTCTACTCAAAATTCAAGAGAATACCTACTTCCAAATCAGGGCGTTTATTTATTCCATTAGTTTCTCTCATTTTTTTTTTTGTATTCTGTTGTTTATTTTCCTTTCAGTTTTGTCCAGCTTTTCCTAAATTCTACCTACATTAAGAGCTTTTTTGGGCATCTGATCTCAGAAAAAAATCGGATTCATGGATGGTATACGTATTCTTACATTACTAACTTACTTTGTGGGAAGCTCTGTGGCGCGAGATACTCATAGTTGATTGCATGGAATCGTGCTTATACAGATAATGCCCAGTGGTTAATGGTGGGAAACAATACTAAGCCATCTCTGCCACGTCCAGCGCTACCTCTATATTACCCCATCTAATGTTTGTTTTACTGTTATATTTTCTTTGACTGCTGAGTTTGAAACCGACCTGTGTTCCTAGGTTAATTGTTTGAGTGGCAGACTTCTGACACTAAACTAATGCAGACGGACTCATCCATGTAGACCGCCATTACGAAGCATGCTGTGCGGCCGGAATGATGAAATGTTTCGGTACTCCTCCCCTTTCTGCACTCGCCTAGGTCTGACCTTTGTTCATAGGCTAATAGATGTCTGTCGTACTTAAATTCAAACCAATAAGAGATTGGCTCTACCAGGGTTAGCGTGGGATACTGATGAAGGGTTTCTGCCTACATTAAATAAAGAAAAAGCTATACGAAACCAAATGCAGCGGCACACTTTTATCTATTGAACTGTGCATATTCTCCCTACACATAGCTAGACTTAAGTAAGTGCGATTAATCAGTGAGCTAATTTAAAAGTATATCTATATCCTGAAATCTAAAAACTGCAACTTCTGCGAACTTTGGAACAAGCAGGCAAACATTCACTATCGGAGTTATGTTTAATTCGATGTACAAGGGACGGGTAGTGCTGTTCTTGTTATTTACATTTATGCAATGTATATTTTACTTTACAACGCTTGTTTATATCATTTTAGTCAGACTGAAGAGCCCACCTGCTTCAAGTGTTGTTAGAATTTATTTACTATTTCTAACGTCTGTTTTCCTTTCAAAAATATAAAGCTTAATTTAATGGGCACTTTTGTTAGTAAACGTGATGCACATAACTTAATCATGATAAGAAAAAGAATTTGTGTTTCTACCCCTGTAGTTCCCCATTTTAGTCTTTTTTTTTTTAAATTTTGCTCATCCCATTCTTTAGTGATAACCTCACATTCCATAGCTGTCAGCCAGACCACGTAAAAACATTTTAAAGGATCTATGTTAACTGCAAAGGTGCTCGGTATTTATATATTGCTTTATTTTTGCAAACTTGGGAATTACCAAAACAATTTGGTTGACGAACAGGTAAAGCAATGTGTGACATTTACTCAATACCAAATTAATTTCAAATTTTGACACTATTTAAAGCGTTTGTGCAGTACAAATGTGGCAACACTGGAGCAAGAGACAGCTAGAGAAGGTCATTTACAGCTTGTCTGTAGTAGGTTGTTTGCATTGCTCTTCACTGAACTAGCACAGCGTTGCTTGTGTTATCCTACCTCCTTTTCCTCAGTATTGGTTATGATGCATATGCTACAGCTAGCAAACCCAATACATTTTTCCTCTGTCCCTGAGAATTTCTTGAAAATCGTTGTTTGGTAAAGCTGGAGCATAATTTCCATGCTCCAGTTTTGCAGGCAGCAGAAACACAGGATTTTTTTGGTGCATTTGCATCGTAAACCGCTTTCTTGCACATCTCCGTTCTCTTTGAGGTACGCAAACATTTTTTTTGCGGAAGAAGCCACAAGCAGAATGAGCTAGAAACATAATAAAGTCTGCGGGCGAGGTGGAACGACAGCTGCGCTCTCTACTTGTACAGAAACGGGCAATCCTCAAGATTTATGTTTAGATTAACGTCACGCACACCGTCCCAAGAATGCACCAATGCCACAACGAATTTGTGTCACTGCCACATAACTTACAAAACCTTCCCGGGAAATTTTCTCCGACGGCAGTCACCAACATTGCTTTAAAGTGGATGAAAATAGAGCGTCTATTTACTTATTATTTCTTTCTTCCTGTTTTACTCCTTGCTTCCTATTCGTATTCTTAGTTATTTAAGAGAAGTGTGATTTTTGTGTTGTATATTAAATAGGTAGATATATTTTATTTATTGCCGAGGACATGTGCATGTATAGCAACGTCAGTAATAAAAACACAATCATTTAAATCCATAAAATAGAATAAAACTCCTGGACCTTATAAAGGAAGCAGCTAACTGAAATGCTTTTAAGATTCCTAGGCAAACTATTGAATAACTCTAATGATATATTTTCAAAGCTGTTTTGTGCCTTAGTGAACTTACAGTTACATATCCTTAAGTATAAATTGTTTGAAGTTCTTGTAGGATAGTTATGAATAACATTACAATAGGAAAATTCGTACAAATTTCCCTTTATATAAAGAAGACAGTTCAAAACATAAATACAAGAAAGTTTAAGTATCCCCAGTTAAATAAATAGGAGTTTACAATGTGCAGTCGGCCGAGCTCCACATATAATCCTCACAGCCCTCTTTTGTAAAATGAGTAGTTTTATTTTGCATTGGTATGATTGCCCCACAGTAAGAGTTCGTAACTAAGATGGCTATAGGTATAACATACCTTAACCCTCCGTTAGGCACGAGCCTCGGCAGAACACCGCGGGTCGCGTGGGGCCTAGGAATCCCGCGCTATATTTATGTGCGTATATGACTATGTTTTCTTCTTTCTTCACTTTTCTTTTTATACCCAGTTTTTGACTTTATTTAAGTTAAATATACAGTACTCTTGTTAGTATAATCATACTAAATACATCAGCTAAGATATAATACAAATAGAGCGTACATTATGATTTGTACTACAATATACGGATCGAAAATAACATATTTTAAAATATATCTTGTCATTGGAAATGTTCAGTTACTCGAAGTCATAAAGTATTTTTTCTCTGTTTTCCCCGACTAAGTAGTTATCGCAAATGATTTTGACGTTTTTTCTCAGACAGAAAGTAGCGTTCCATTTCCCACGTGCATATTTAGTTTTGCTGTTATTTTTGTCTCTACTTCAGCGTTAGCATCGTTTGCTTTTCAGTGATTCTGGTGCATTCGGCAACTCGTGTGCTGTTGGTTGTTCAGGTTTATATTTCTTTAGGTGCTGTTTCAGATCATTGGGTAGCTTTGATGCTATTTCTCTACTTTGTAACTGTTGAGACATTAAAACTAAGGGCAGTACTTTAAAATATTCCTGTCTTGTGGAATATTTGTTTTGGTTTCCAAGAAAGATAACCCTAGAATTTATACCTGCAATGTTCAACATATAGTAAAAGATCAGCATTGGCCACTTTCATGTTGTTCTGTATAAATTTTAGGTAGTACACAATTTATCTATTACATCAACTCCAGATTTAGTATCGTTGTAATGCATGATTATTACAGGCTTTTTCTCGACACCTTCTGACAATTGGCCCGATGAAACATGTAGACTTGAGATCAAAACTACTGTTTCTCAATCTAGTGATCTTGTTTCCACTTTATATTGAGAATCAGAATCATCTGATTAGTAGAAATTGTCATCAACGGTAAGGCATCGTCATCGCAAAGTAGACGATGTACTTCTTCCAAATCCTTGGGATTCTGTAGATCATACCTTTTACTGATATTCATGATGAAGAGCTAATAGCTCCCTCCACTGGCAATGCAACATTCCACAGCTTACTAAAGAAGAAAAGCACGTCATCAACATGTAACGGGAGGCGCAAGGGATCCACTAGACCCGTACGACACCTAACTGCTGATTCGTCATTCTTGTAGCTACAATAATAAAGAGAAAAATTTATCGCCGCAGCAAAATTTCGAGTAAGGTGTAATGTTAGATGTCCTAATTAGGCAATTACGTAGGTGCGTTCGTTCGGAAACTACAACATTTATATAAAGCTAGGGTCCTCCCAGGCCCCACGCGACTAACGGAGGGTTAACTATTGATATTCTATCTATATTCAGTTTTAGCATGCTTAAAATAAGTAGTCCTCTAGTTATTTTATTTGCAATAGAGTCAATGTGTGTTTTCCAGCGCAAATCTTTATCAAGGTAGATATCCAAGGATCTCGTACAGTTGTCAAGACCATTTGAGACACGATTTAAGCTAAAATGAATGCTTACTGTTTTGTTTTGAATTATATCTAATTTGTTGGCATCATACCATGTTTTTACTTTCTAGGTTCTTTATATTTTATCATCATCTTTATACCAAATATTTAGAGCTAAATCATCGGCAAACAAATTGTTTCTTCATAAACACTTACTTTGAAATATGCATCGATTTCGGCATTCCTAGAAGTTAACTTTTTACATTTCACTTCAGGACATTTCGCTTCAACACCTGTTCTTCAGTAGCAGCCGGTACAAGTCGACACACATGGAGAGACGTCATTTTTGGAACACCTTTTAAAAGCTGCCTATTTGGATCCTGTTCGCTGATGTTTCCGAAGACCAGCTGACGTTTAGTCTACCTAAGTTTTGACTAGACAGACCGTTGTCCGTCGGTCTTCGGGTTTACAGAAGAAACATCCTCACTGACCTTTTGATTCCCTAAGTGGAAATTCACGTATAGCCTTACGGCTATTATCATTAACAGTCTGTTTTGCCGGCACTAAAATTGTCAGACGTATTGGAATGACCTTTCCTTTCTTCCGATTTAGCCTGGACCTTGACTTGTTGATTTTTGTTGGGACACACTTCTCTGCTGCGATGTTTTATTAGCTTCACTCTTTCACGATGCTCACTTATTACCTTAATAATCAACAAAACTTTTAAAATAACATTTTTAAACCTAAATAAAATAAAAAAGAAAGATAAAGGTAAACATCTATTGTGCTTTTGTATTAAGATAAACGTAACTAGTCGAACATCTAATTTTTTTTATTTGTTCCATTTATACCCCGCCTTTAACTCCAATGGTCATATCGGCGGCCGTTCTCCTTTGGAACATATTGAAGGTGTTAACTCGTATTCGTTGGGCTTTAATCATTAGATCACGTACACATTTGCACGGTCATTCATACTTCCAGACTCTGGGAAAGATGAGGAATTATCTTGGTCGGAAAAAAATCCCCACCCCCACCGCAGAGAATCGAACCCGGGACCCCTAGTACGGCAGTCAGGTGTTCCGACTGAGCTACGGGGCCAGCCGTCTGTCCTATTATTTATATCTGCTAAATCGTTGAAAAAGTTAAAAAAATTCACTGCTCACAAGGTTGGCAGCTTTGTCATAGCAGAATCCTTCGTTGTTATCACTTAAGCTTGTAGTTGTAAAGCAATAATCTAATCCAACGCAAACACTGCATCGGAAATGTTTATCACCAAGGTTTGTTGACTAAATATAATCATTAAAGACATAAGGCTTTAACGACATAACTGTTTTAATTTCTCTCCCACATAGTTATTACAAGGTATTCTATTCCACTCAAAAATTGGATAAAGCTGGATTTTAAGAAAATACACGTTTTGAAATTCACTAAATCCCACTAAGATTTTTTAGAGAAAGTAAGGATAAATACCAGACTTGATAAGCATGTGACGAAAAGATTTTTAAGAAAATATTTATTATTATTATTATTATTATTATTATTATTATTATTATTATTATTATTATTATTATTATTATTATTATTATTATTATTATTATTATTATTATTATTATTATTATTATTATTATTATTATTATTATTATTATTATTATTATTATTATTATTATTATTATTATTATTATTATTATTATTATTATTATTATTATTATTATTATTATTATTATTATTATTATTATTATTATTATTATTATTATTATTATTATTATTATTATTATTATTATTATTATTATTATTATTATTATTATTATTATTATTATTATTATTATTATTAAATTCCTGTAAATTCCTTTGTTATTCTGGTTTTATTGATAACTTTGTACAAATGATAAATAATCAAATATGTTAAGAAACTGACTATATGAAAAATGTAGATTTCGCTAAAACGTTCAATTTGGTTTAAATTAATTTTTCGTCACATTAGCCATCTGAGAGATATTCATTGCAATTAGTTTTAGTTGTACAATACTTTACGCATTTATGTGGTAAGTTTAACATTCGTTTGGTTTTCGTAATGCCATGTAGAGAGTGAAATTTTAAAGCCAGCTCATTGGGACACACTTTTTAAATGTTTGAACGTCGTTTTAGCTTCTTTTATCCTTCTAGAACCTACACAGCAAGGTTTAATGGCACCTTCTTTACAGGAGGTTATCTTAACTGACTAAAAATACGGGAAAATAAATCTTGATAAGAAAAATCTCTAAACAAATTAAAATAAACAATATTGACCACAGAAAGGCAATGTAACAGTACATCAGGATCTCTTGTGACTGTGATGAGAGCTGTGCATTTTTGGGACAGAGAAAATTCCACTGTTTGATGTAGGTAGTCCTTTGTTTATTTCGCTTATACGTATATTTATGAAAGAAGGAACCGAGAATGTTAAAGTAAACAGGCTTGTTTACTTTGTCAGTGTTTGATAGAATAGCAGGAAGGTGTTCATTTATTCTTAAGTTATGGGATTGGAAATGTCCGAACTACACAAGAATGTCCTGTGCGACACGAATCGTAGTTTACATATTTTATTGGAACAAGGAGAGCAGTCTTTATTCCTCACATTACCTTTTTTGTTTATCTTACCCTATAAGAGTAATTTGATGCCATGATAGATTAGTGGACTAAATATCTAATCATGTAGTTTTATGCGCAGATGAAATCCTTTTATAATTTACTAGTTACTAATTTACTTATTGTTTTTATTATTTGCATAACTTTGAATTCTTTTACAAGTCGAAGAGAACGCTATTTATATATTACTTATCCATCTTTACCACGCTAATCCCTAGGTAAGAAATCCCATGTTTACGAACTACGTCTTTATGTAGAAGACCTGTCGCGTTTATCCCTACACTTCACTGTTATGCGTTTTGTTTAGCGAATAGGCATGTTTCCCATTTTAATTTTATATACGCATCTACTTAGATTTTCTTCTTGTATTTAGGAATTAATATGATCTGAAACACAATTACCAGTAAGTAGTGATGTGTATGTTGACAGTCCGAAGTGAAATGAAATGTGCAGTGTTTAACATCCGCTTTCTACATACGGCACCGCAAGCGGTGACACTAATGATACATGGAATTAAGATGGAGCACCAGCGGAATGGGATGGCGAGGGAAACCGCAGATCCCGGAAAAAACCCGCTCCAGCGGGACCACAAATCAGACTTCACGGTCGCCTTTGTGAGAGCCAAGTGGTCTAACGACTCAGCCACGGCGCGGCCTTGACAATTCGACTAGCAGCAAAGTTGGTCTTTGGAGATTATTGTAGAGAAATAAACGATTTTGATTTTGCTACCAGACACTTAGAGAAGTTTTACAGATATTTCAAAATGTTCAGTTAATTTAACAAAGTGTGTTATTAACAGTCATCCACCGCAGAGCCCGCCTCGGTAGCGTAGACGGTAGCATGTCTGCCTCACGTTCTAAGAGGTCCCGAGTTCGAATCTCGTCAGGGTGAGTTATCTGGATGAGGTTTTTCCGGGGTTTTCCCTTATCCTTCAAGACAAATGTCGGGTAACTCTAAGCTCCATGGACCCTGGAATCATTTGAGCATCATTTCATCCAATTCATTCACCGTCTGATATGAGTTAACGTTGGAGGACGTAAATTACAAAAAAGAAAAGAAAGATCCACCGCAGATTAAGAGAAAATTGTGCATCTATTAATCTTTAACGTTTTCACAGCTTTTGAATTAGGTACCTATATAAAACTTTAGTGTACAAATCTTCACTGCAATTCGCCATATAAAAGGAAGAAAATGAACATATTTCGACAACTGTGTTTCTTAAACTTTCTTTAATATAATTACTAAAGCTGTATGTTCCGAATATTATGTCCGAATTAAATATGAAAATATAACTAAAACACAAAGTAACATTCAGTCTGACTTCCAAAGTGACAAAGTAAATAACATCTAGTCAAATGAAATTTCGAAGAACGTGGATAACAGAGAGTTTAGTTATGGAATACCTTAGAACCTGAAGCAAAGGTGCATTCGTGCGTGAGAGGGAGAGGAAGGATTTATTACTTTGGGTTTCGTTTATTCTTTCGCTCGACCTGTCCAGAAGCTTATCCTGGGCTTGTTTGTTTTGTATTATGTACCTACTGAGATAGGTTACTACCATCTACGCCAGGGATTTAGTCGGGAATATCGGAAAAATCTGGGGAGACTTAAATCACTACAGAAAATATGACTGATATCAATCTCCTGGGACTTCTAAACGTCATTGCACATTAAATTATCCTAATACATTGCTAATTTAAGAACATGGACAATCACAACACAACAGTACTTATTACTTTATTGATACCTGCGGCTATCCAGTCTTTTCTCTCATGAGACCATGTAGTACAAATTATGTATTAGAAACAGAAAATGTTATATAAATAATAATATATTATATAAATAATAAATGTTATATAAAAGTTTATAGTTGCAGAAAAGTGAATTATGTAATACTATCTTGATCTTTATTGGGTGATTTCCTCCAAATTAGAATACTTAGTTTTTCCTGCTGGTATTTGTAAGTTATATTTTTGCATACATTTTATTTAATTTGAACGTAAATTTCGTGAATATTCTTCTATTTTGCGAATTTAGTTTGGTTTTCACAAACAGGGTGATGTTCAAGGATGTAACATTTGTTAAGGGCACTGGGAGTTTATTTTTACCCAGACAAGGCTAATTATTACTAATATTAAAATTTGAATGTATAGAAAACTAAACATTATCAGAAATTGAAATTCGGTATGATTAATGTATAAGGATGTGTGCATTTAACTACTGTATAATATTTAAATTACGTTCACATAGGTCCATGAAAAAGGGGCATAAATCACACCGTGTGTCCTGACAAAAATATTGCATCCTATATTTCAGGTGCACTTTACTTGTAGGAATTTAAAGCTACATGCACCAAATTTTATCGTAAATAACCTAAGCAACAGTTTTATAATATCGGATAAATGAAAATCACATATAATTTATACTGTGCACATGGAAAATGAATTAGTTTTGAGTAAAAAAAGAAGTTAATATTTTCAAGGACTGAATATTTGTTTTCATCCATTTTATAAATCACATGAATATAAATGTGAGCCGAATGTGTTCAATGAACATTGACAAATAACCACTACAAATTTTGTGTCAATATCGTTTATAGTTTTTGAGAAACTTGCACCTAAATTATAAAAAATCAAGGTTTTGGGAAATCACGATCAAAGATTAAGCACCATTCTCAGGAAGTGGGCGTATCATTATGCCGCCATGTTTAAATTGACGAATTAAAGGACTTTAATACCAGCTACCAACCTATGTTATATATATCATTTTAAAGCTGAAGAATTATATACTTTTTTAACATTAAAAACAAAAAACTGATTTTTTGAAACGTATCGACCTCCCAGTGCCCTTAAGTAGCAGAAGTACATTGTTTTATTATTCTCATAGAGCACTGTCAGGGTATACATTCAGCCATACAGGTGAGAGTGAACGTTCTTATACAGTCTCATTGTAATGCTTGCTGACTTTATTTGCTTCATTTGTCCCATTAAGTACATACTTTGCACACTTGAATAGTACGTTGCGGAATTACATTTATCTGTCATTAGTTTCTAAGACTGTGGTTTGTCATCTTGTTTAGCATAGTTAATCATTGTAATGCTGAAAAGTTAATTTATCGATTAGTTTGGTAACTATTTAATATTGTGTGTGAGAAGCTGTTTGTTTACTTCTTCGGTTTTAGCAATTAGAATCCATTTGCTTCTACAGTGATATTTAGTCCCCCCTCTCTCTTTGCCTCTTTATTTTGCTATAGGAAAATTTACAAAATATTCTTGGCATCCACGTGAATGATTTTGCCTTACAGTATGCAAACTGAAAAATAAAGTTATTACTCGTTATATAGTACCAAGCTCCATCGATATTCTTCGGGTTTTCTCTTACAGAAATCCAGTTTTTATTCACATAATGACTGGATTTGCCATTTCAGTAGTCGTTGAGTTCAGCAAGAGAGGTTTTCTTGCATGTTTTTGGAAGGCAAAGCTTGTATGCCTCTACAGAATAAATGCTTCAATGGTATACAGCATTAATGTTTAATTAAACGTTTGGTCTGAGAAGGGAAGTTGAGTAGCACTTTACCTGCTATCGAAGACCAAAAGATTCCTGAAGAGCAAATTTCGAGAGCCTGTTCTCCAGGGACGGCAGGTATCTATTAGGGCAGATATAAGGACGCTAGAAAAGTAAGTACTTATCCACATAAAGCCCAGACGTATGCAAAGAGAAAGTTCCGCTGTGATAACAGATAAAAGCTTAAACCTACCTCTCTACGGCTATATGTCGCACTGCGGTCCGTATATCTTTCTCTCTCTTTCTCATTCTGCTCTTTCTCTTCGGGAGTTGCCTTCTACCTATCTTCATTAGTGTGTTTTATGTCACAAAACCATTTACCTATTATAATACTGCGCACCTCATCTTTTAGTTCATTGTTTATATTTTATTCTTGGCAATAGATAAATAATAATAGTAGAATGTTTAAAAATATAGGAGAATAAAATGTCAAATATTTCTTGAATAAGTGTTAGCATGTTATATCAGTCAAGGATACATTTCTTGAGATAATTCGTTCTGAATTTACATCACGTGGTCTACCACTTCCTTTCACGCAACGCTGCAACTTCGTGAAGTACATGGCCGCGCAGTGGCTGACTGGTTAGACCGCTTGTCTCTCACCGAGGCGGCCTGGGTTCGATCATAGACGACCGCAAAGTGAGCTTTGTTGTGAACAATACGGCACTGGGGCGGATTTTCTCCGGAATATCCGGTTTCCCCGCCAGCCCATTCCACGGTAGTCCATCTTCATATAATGTATCATCAGTGTCGCCACCTGCGGTGCCGTATGTTGTAAGAGCGAGGTGAAACATTACACACATTTCGTGAAGTAGATTATGCTGATATTACTTTGGTATGCATTATATGCTGGCCAAGTCATTTCAATTTCGCATTTTTAGCAGCAATATTTACCGCCGTTCCAAAATCATATCACTGTTACTTGATGTTGCATTTTACTATAAGCCATCGAAACTAGGATATCCAGGAAAGCAAACTAGAGTGATGGAATATTAAGTAAATGCTTTAGACAAGAGAAAGAATGTAAAACGGATACTGAGCAGAAAAGTGGAGGAAACATACACTGAAGGGATGGCTCTCTCTCTCTCTCTCTCTCTCTCTCTCTCTCTCTCTCTCTCTCTCTCTCTCTCTCTCCTCATACGCATGTAATGACACCTGCATGCAAGATAAATGGCTCTACCCCTATGCTAACACGATTGTTATTCTTCATACACATTATAGCTTGCAAATAAAATTATCAAATGGAATAACAAATAGAATTAGAGCAAATGTCATCACACATGACTTATATATACTCGTACCATGTAATATTCTCTGATATTAAGAACGTTATAGTTTGATGTTTCGAATATAGTTCGAAAGTCAACCAAGAATACATTTTTAATAAGGATGGGTAAGGTTAATTTTAGAACATAGACGTAATGAAATATATGCATATTCGGATTTTTTTCAAACTCTTCTAAATAGAATCCAAGGACGGTGTCTGAGTCAGGTCCGAAATCTGGTGTTTGGTCCACTTTTAGTTATATTGTAAGGTAACTGCCATGAGTCAGGCCTCTTTTAACCGACTGGTTAGTTGGGGAAAAAGGGGCATGTAAATCCCAGAAGAACTATTGAGATATGACGATTGATTTCTAAAGTTTTCTTCTCCGCCATTCTGTGAATAATTTAAAAAGTTTTACAGCTCGTAAAGTAATGAGTTAGGTGACATGCAGTGAGTTATCTGTGCAACTAGGGCGGAGAAGAGGAATCTTGTGTTCATAGTTAACGAACCTGTGGACGTTCTACGATACTCCAGTGAGTGAAGCGAAAGGAAGAACAACTGCTTCCCGCGTGATACATTACACCGTTGCACACAAAGAAGAGAAAAATGAAGTGACAGCGAAACTTAGCTATGTCGCACTATTTTTAAAGTTTCATTACTGAGGTTCGAATACAAATTCCTCCCTTTGAAACTGAAACGAGATTGGGTTCCACGGAATTTCTCCTTACAGAAAGGAATCACTGTTATTCTATAACATGCAGTGTTGTTGATATTTTGAAAACTAGACAGAAGTATACCCTGTAAATGTTTCTGAATATTGCAGAAACGTAAACCAGTAACGCACCAGCGTTTCTTCACTTGCATGGTAGCAAAGGGAGGTAGGCACTAAGAGTTCAGTGGAAGCCGTTTTGTTAGTGCTTAATAGCCGAATGTAATACGAACAACGTTTTGACTCCCCCGCACCGCATAACATTTTGGGCAACAATGTGGGAGGAAAAGTCACTGTACATGAATATTCATAGTTATACATATTTAAGTGACACCAAGCTGTGTGTATAAACACCGGCTAAAATATAAATGAAGAGACTAAACAATTTACCAGGGTAAAAAGCAGCTGGAAATTCACCATTATCCTTTCTGCATGCTCCCCACAGCCCGCGGAGACAACTGACCGCATATTGCCACATATAACCTTTTGAATTATTTAGTATTCACATGAGCTAAATATGTTGTGAGGGCATAGCGGATGGATGGACTGCCTTTGTAGAGCAAAGGTATTTGGGGTCATCATCTGTACACAGCGGGGTGTTCCTTTTCAGTTTAAGACGCAAATGTCGTTCAGGATAAAATAACCTATAAGTATTCAATATTACAACAGATAAGTATGCTATTTACTAGAACTTTCTCACTAATAGGTTCATGTATGCTATGTATTACTGTGAGTTTATGACAAGGTTCGGAGGGAAGCCTTAGTACCTCGAACTGTAAAAGATCTTTTGTACCTATCCGTCTGACAGAGCACCCCCGGGAAGGAGGGGTGAAATAAGAGGACACTTAGGGTGGCTGGAGCTGAGGACAGAGAACAGCAGAAGGCAGTATCCTTAACTTCTACAAACTGAAACTCTCCGGTGGCGATTCGAACAACCGGCTCCCCCTACCCCATTCGAATTACTCATTCTCTAGGGGTACCGGGAGTCGAAGGCTTACCCCGATTATTAGGACGAGGATTTACAGAGAGTGAATCTACCACCATGCATGCCGAAACCACCATCAGCACTTCGAATCATGAAATGCCCAATCAGGATGAAAAGTGACGTGAAGTGGGATGAAATGGAGGGACAAGAAATTAAGAGGATATAATTTTCTTATATTGCATTTGCCTGACGAGTCAGGGAAGGTTGGCCTCGGAAATCGAACCCACGACCTTTCCAATGAGGGCTAAAGACGATCCCTTACGAGGAATCCCTCTCGTTTGTATGCTATGAATATAGTACCAAAATTATATAGTTAGGTATGTCTGTAGGAATAAGATAACCAAGTTTTCTCATAATTTTAGATTTTGAATGAATACTTGCTACTAACCTTTACATTAAGTTAAAATGAAGTAAAATTTCGCATTTTAAAATTTTTGTTACTGACAATGCACGTTATTTAATATGTTTAAATTGGACAAATATTAAAGAAATTGTGCCTAATTTTCTATATAACTTCGGTTACAACGTATCGGTTTATATAAGGTGCTTTCCACGAGAAATAACGTAGATTGGACTGCATTGTCAGCATAAGGAAGAGGTACAGATGTGTATTTTGTTTAACATTTTACTGAAGTTTAATTTTATTAACAACCAAGAAAAACAAATTCTATTTAGGATTTTGGTAAACCTATACCAATAATATAAAGAAAGTAGCTCTCAAATTTCAATCTAATTATGAGGTTTTTTCCAACAATGACGCGCTTCTTTGAGAGAGAAATGGTATAAAAGGCAGCTTGTAATTCAATTCCTAAATGAGTTACAAACAACAAACTATTTGGAATAGTACAATGCGAACATGTTTCTGACTTAATTGAACCTGCTTCCCTAGAATGCTTTAAATTTTCATTGAGAAGGTCATAGAGTAGAAAATAATTGTTGTTACTCCACATAAAATAATTCATGTAAGACAAGGCAAGCCTTTCCTTTCCCTGTATAGCGGAATTGTTGTGGTAAGCTGGACCCAAAGGTATCAAAGAAAATGAAAAAGTTAATTCCTTAGCAAAGAAAGGGACATTTCTATAAGACCAAAACCTGCCTATGGAATAAGTAATGTTAGTGTAGGATAGGATAGAATCTACGGAGGGGATTCAGCACTCGAGCAGTCTTTATCTATTGGAGGAATGATGAGGCAAGAGGAGACAGAGGTCGGCCATGCCAAGATGTCACAACAGCGCAGAGGGCAGGGACACTACAATTGACCAGTTGGAAACTTCCCGGCAGAACAGTACAACCGGTATCTCACCCACCATGGTCCTGAAGCGGCCCACTAGGAAGGCTCGCAGACCGTCCTACCAGAGAATTAAGTGCTTACCAGGATCATATCATCCAGCCATGCAGCGCCGAGACTCCCACCGACAGTTCTACCCTGAAAGAGACCACCAGATAAGGGATGGTGTGAAGTGATTATGGAAATGAAATGGAGGAACAAAAAATTTGGGGGAAGTAATGAGCCTACACAGCATCCCCCCAGTAGCCTGGGAAACCCCCGAAAAATCCCATGGGTCAGCTAACCGGCTATGGGAATCAAATCCGCACCGCTCAAATGCGGACCCACTGACGAAACCGCCAGAGCAATTCCACTCTTTAATAAACATGTTAAATGCAAAAAACAGAGAATGATTCCTAAACGAAACTCAAAAGAAACGGAAAACAGTACCCCAAAACAAACTGTGTAAAGGATTAATAAGCCCAAAACAATGAAGCAATATAACTTCAAACCTTCAATTAGAAGAGTCACAAACTTCATTGTTAGACACGAAACATTCAAAAGCACCTGAAAAAATGGGACTGCATCCTGTGGAGTTCATTTGCCATCTGTGTCAACAAGTCGAAGAAACGGCGAAACAAATTCTCCTGGAATGCGAAGCCAAAGAATGGAGAACATAGCTTGATTCAGGGAGCCACGTATAACCAGAAACGGGTCCTAACTTAGTAAAACATTACTAAGTTGGAAATTAGCAAACACACAAGGTCCCTTTATGCTGAGGTAAACGCGTTTCTACTACTCTACTACCACTATTACTAATACTACTACGACTACTACTTGAGACGGAAACCTGAGGTTTCCGATGCTATAAGCAAGTGAGGGAAAATAAACCTACATTAACTAAAGAATGTGTCACATAAGCTAAACGCGTCAGAAAGGGCGACGAAGGAAGGAAGTTCCCCTAAGGAATGTGAGAAAAAGTCAGAATATTTCTTCCCATGACCTCGAGGGTCAAAACCCGGTGGGACAAAAAACTGAACTTGCCTAGATATAGGAGGGGGTGAAAGACCAATAAGATTAAATATGAGGAAAACAAGCCTCCAACCAAAACTGCTATGCATCACGTGATACGAGTGGAATAGTCATCAAATAGGAAAGCGGCGTGAATAGATAGTCCGCGGTCGGAAAGGACGTGAACAGACCAGGAAAGGCGCGACACTTCATCTTGGGGCGTTTCGGGGGATGAAGGCGTAAAGTGACGAGACAGTGCAGAGTAAAAATCACAATTAGATGCCGTAAAGTGAAACGTGGGCAACTTGAATAAAAGAGTGATACCGACGTCGTGACGAGAAAGTGTGTTGGGGAGCGAGCTCATGATCGAAATGTCCTATAAATAAACTGGTGAGAGAAGTCAACAAGGAAGCATAGAGTATTTCCACTTAAACGCTGGACCCTGGGATAGAGTAAACTTATGCTCACCCGTACTTACAACAGAGAACAACTCGCTAGTCCGGAGCATAATCAGTCTTTCCCTGAATGCATCATATACAACAGGATCCTGACCTTTACGCCTTTTTCCTGAACTAGGCTTGTATCCACCGATTCCTACCTCATACTGCTGCTGCCAAGAAAATACAAGAAGTCCGAATATTTCTTTATAAACAGTACTATACATAGAGCTTTCCAGTTTTAACACATGGGAGTGTATCTTGGATAATACGAATGAATTTCTTCTTCCCCTGCGGCAGCCGTTTGAAAACACTTGATTCAGTTTCAAAAGTTTATGCTATATTCTGATATTCCTTGTCGTTTGTCCTTATATACCACAAATCTTAACGTAAAGAACTTTATAATATCCCTTACATTCGCAGATGACTCTAACTCAGAAAAAAATCTTCAAAAGGCAACACACTAGCTAAACAAAATCTTAAAGGAGTTTAATATGACTATATCTCCAAATAAAAGTAAATTGGTGGCTTTTAAAGATAAAGAGAGTGTTAGGTCCATAAATGTAATAGAAAATAATAATATAGAACAGGTAGACAAGCTCAAATACTTGGGTTATTACATGCCATATAAGAAATAAACAGGCGTAATTAAAAAGTCAGAAACTTTCAACTATATAAATGGAACCATAAAAGGAAGTCTAAAAAATAAACCAAGTAAAGATACCAATCTGAAATTTTACAAAGTATTGCAAGTACCTAAAATACTATATGGCAGCAAAGTATGGGTCATAACTGAAAAAGATGAAAGAAAACTTCAGGCAAATGAATTGAAATTTCTAAGAAGCATTGCGGGATATAGAAAAATCGACCGCAAACGAAATGAAGATATACGTGAAGAGCTAGAGATATTCGACCTGAATGATAGAGTACAAGAATATAGAAATAAATGGGTAACCCATGTACAAAACATGGAGAAAGAAAGATTACTTCTCTATTTTCTTAACTATAGTCCAGTATGAAAGAGGAGCATGTGGAGAGCAAGAAAACGATGGAACCAGTAAAATAAATTATGTAGATTGCAACAGGCAGTAATGCCTAAAGCATGAAGCAAGATGATGATGATGTTTGCGCTATCTTGCTATGGCATAGGACGACTTAGTGTAAACGTTTTAGAAAACTGCATTTTCAGAATTTGAATGAAAATGTGGTTGTCATGGTCTTAGTTTCTGTAAGTAGAGGTCGAAAATATAACAAGTGTCAGTAGTAAAATAACACCTATCATTCAATATTCTAATTTAGCGTTCTTATAAATATTTAGCTTAAACTCCCGTATTTAGAATATTGCATATTTTGTAAACAATATGCCAAGGTTTCATAATTCCAGTGAATGTAGTCAAAGAGTTTGCTTAGTTATTCATAGTAAAATGCAAAACAGAAATTATACATTTTTAGCATCTAGAGCCTTCATGAATTGTTTACATATAACCATAAAAAACTTTATGAACTCTCAAAGTTATTTCTTATATTTAATAACAATTTGTAAGCTATTTGTAAAATATGAAATTGGAATTGGAATTTGGAATGTTTTAATTATATTGGTCATACGGCCCTTTTTCAGATAAATAGATTGAGGCATAGTGCGAGTAGCTAAAAGCTGTTTATTTCCTTATTTGCAGGCACTAAATAACTATGCCGGGTAACTACCATTTGTAAATGTAGAAGCAGCTAAATTGGAGGTTTACGGTGAGAAACATGAAATAGACCTACTCCCAGGCGTCAAACTAAGAACTCATATCGCCATATGTTCGATGAAATAGGATCCCCTTACAATGCTCCAAAATCTGGCCAACCTCGATCAGTGAGCACAGAGTATGAATTGTTTGTGCCAGAGAAATTTGCAGCAAGTCCGAAGTAGTCGGCCCCTAGAACATCTTTTGAGCTAGGGATTTCGAATAGGTCTGCACAGCTTGTTGAAGACACTTCTCATGAATCCATATCACTTACGACTTACTGGAAGACGAAGTGATAGATGACAATATATATTCGTACACCACCGATAATAGTGACGTTTTTCACTCCATATCGATTGGCACCAAGCACCCCTAAAATAACAACATGGAAATAATAACGTCCATCGAACTCGGAAGTTTAGCCGACATTTTCCTCAAGCAAATATAGAGATACCATAAATTTACAAATAGATTACCGAACGACAACATCAATTTAATTTACTTTCATAGGAACTTAATGTTACCACCCGAGTGAATTAAATATAACACACCTTTTATCTGATTAGTGGTTATCGCTTCTACAAAAACTGCATGGAAAACAGAACAAAGTATTTATGAATTTACATACACAGAACCACTTTATTTTCGTGTAAATGTTCATTTAATTCTTACACGCTTAACCGTTACCTCTTTTGTTATATATTTATGTGCAGAGCAGGAGCAGGTCTTTCCATGAATTTCAATTTTACCTTGTTTACAAACGATTACGTAGAAAATGGGCTACTTATAAAAATAACTTACATCATTCGTGTTAATTAAATAAATGAAGTACCATATTCCAGTACTGATACATTCAACAGTTTTAGTGTTCCCAGCAGAAGCAAGTTTCTCTTTTTAATCTTTCGCTGTACAGTGCAAGCAACACCAAAAACAAGATTAATTTAATTTTAAGTATGAACAGGATGAAATGACATATACGACTTAAAAACAGTTTTCCACTAATAACACATTTTCAAATATAACATGTCTTCTAGTGATTGCTTTTAAGTTAAGACTGCAAGGTTATAGATGAATAGGATCCGCTCAGTGTATTATCCCTTCTAATTTTGAAAGTACCCACTTCAAGCGGCCGCGCTGGCCGTCAATTCCTGCCTGAAAATTTTCCACTTTGACGCATGACTTTTATATTATTGATTGAAATTTATTGTTCCGTTCTACATAGTGACATTCTATCTGTCGATCACTATCTACTTCATTTTAATAGGTGAAATTACAAAATTGGCTACAGAACGTTGTAAAACAGGCTAGTGCTAGATAATTTTCTTGTCTCTTATTGTGTTACATAAGAAAATGTATCATCTTAGAAGTAAATAATAAAAATGTTTCATTGGCATACAACATTTGCCTTTGTAAGACGAGCAGAAAATTGAATGGCTCTGAAGCCGATTTCATAGCGCCGTATAGATAGGCTACCCGCTGACCGAAGCAAAATGTGGGCGAATATAAATGCGATTGTCGCAGGCGCTTCCAGTTCTTCGTACGCCTCGGAAGCTCTTAATGAACGGCTTCAGCCGTCTGACCCACATCGATTTGTTTCCGATATTAATGGAAATGGACTTGGATTTCCAATCAAATACTACTGTTGGAAAACCGATTTCGTGCTATACACGAAAGTTTCCTATCGAATGTGCCAGAAAAAGTGGATGGGAGGATGAGGATCGGGGTAACGTGCGCTGTGTTTGTGTGCGTGCTTGTGTGTGTGTGTGTGTGTGTGTGTGTGTGTGCGTGTGTGTGTATGCGCGCGAGCTGCTAGTAGAGGATATTGGATTTATAACACTACGTTCGTGTGAGAAAGTCGCTTTTCTTTTATTTCGATCTCATCAGTATTGGATGCGTTTTCGCTTTTTATTATTTTTGGGGAGTTACGCGTTTCGTTTAAAATTTAGGGTAGAAATTAACAAGCTACGAATTCAATCTGCTTAAGAGGAACTATTCTTAAAGAGGACAACGTCATACGGAAATGTCCGATGAAAGTTTGCCATTACTTTAATATTTCCATTTTACAGTGCTGTAGTAATAATACCACGGATGTGTCTAATGTGCGTTCCTGGATGCAACAGTTAAATGAAGGCAGAACATAGTGTGACAACAAACCAAGACAGTTGCAGACATCGCCTACAAAATTGGTATTTCCATGGGATCTGAACACATAATCCTGCATGAAGATTTGAAAATGCTTAATCGGCGATCCTCCAAAACGTTCTCCACTCTCTGGATCATGTCGTCAGACCGGCTGGTGCGAGGCCGTGATCGTGTCGCACGATACTCTGCCTTCATTGAACTATCGCACCCAGGAACGCACATTAGACACATCCATGGTACCATCAGCACATGCCTCACTCAATTGGCGATGAACTTCAATAGGTGTCACATCACGAAAATGGAGGAAACAAATGATTACACGCTGTCCTTGCAATGTAAACGTCACCATTTTAAATATCAAAAGCAGTCCTAATTCTCGTCGCTGCCACTAGAGTTCTATGCACTGTGCAGTGCTGCCATCTCTGTTGCTCATTCACAAAGAGTGCACGTGCATTTAAAATAAACCAGAAATTCCTATATGGTCCCAGGCAACAGAGATGTGTAAATCTTCCTAGAAGTTCCAGGTTGGAGCTAGCTAGAGAAGGCGATGAGTGATCTCTAGAGCCCTCTAGTGTTCTCACAGAGTACTCTTTCCTTTGAGCAAGCATCTGCACCGTATATCACGAAACTTAGAATCAGATCAGAAAGTTGAAAACGTCGTCAGAGTGGGCGTTCACCAGGAGTCGAAAATTGGAATCTTTCGAATGCGAGTCTCACACATTACCTCAGAACTATTTCGCTCTCTCTGTTGTAACTAACGCTAATATTAAACGTTCTTAATTCTATGATGTTTCACCATAATTTGAAAATCTTTTGAAACCATCTACCCTTTATTATATCATGTCTCTTAACGTTATACTGTTCTTATATTGAAAAATTAGGTCTGAAGCTCGACTAATGACACTAAAGAGGTCCTCAGTCCCTAGAAAGTACATGTGCAATTATTATTTTCATTTTTAAAAGAAAGAATTCTCCGAGTTTCACTAAGTTCATGCTCCGGAAATAAGGAGCGAATTATCTAATGGATCTCGTGTACTTTGGAAATTCTATAAAACATGCTAGAAATTACATTGGTATTGTTTTCACGTAGACCAATTTAAATAATTAAATAACTAAATGAATGAATGAATAAATTAATAAATATAAATAGCCCATAACGTCCCATAAGGGCAGGGGCCTCCCATACACTGGTGGGGTCAGCTCGGCCGTTTCTTACAGGATGAGAAAATCCCTGAAGAATACCAGTTCTTTGTACTGGTTGTTGTATATTTCCTACTTATCTATTCTTAATTAAAACTGATGTTAGCACTTGCTGTCTATATCACGATGTTTGTTTCCTAATTTTCTTCAGTCCTCTCCATAGCTTATTGTAATCTAATGTCTCCAATACTATTTATTAACACTTATAATTACTTATATTTAGCATTAGTTGTATCACTATATCTATCACTATAATCACTATAATATAAATGACTGTTAATTTTCACTTTCAGTATCACTTTCACTTTAGAACTGCTACCACTTGCTTCCATTGAGGTCTGTCTTTTGCCGTTCTAATCCACTTTGTATCTAACCCATCCTTGAACTCTTGGGACTATCGTAGCCTCGGACGTCCTCTAGTTCTCCTCCCATGTCGTACGTCCCATATTGTTATGGCGTATGTCTATATGTCTTGAGCATTCTCGTTACATGTCCTGCCCATTGCTATTTAGTTCTCTTCGCTCTGGTGGCTACGACTTCTAGGCCACTTTTTTGTAGACCAAGTTTTGTTGTTATATTCTTTACAATTCTAACAAACTAATCAATGGTGAATATTCTCCAATTATACTTGAATTAATATTACTTTTCAATCCTGATTGCTGCTTAGCGCGCTTTCTACATGGACAAGGGTTGACATGAATTAGCTAATTGCCGGATGAAATGTGTGAATGGGGCTTTCAAAGCCAACTCTCCTTGTGCTGATAGGAGACACAACACGACCGTGCGGAAAGCATGCTGAAAATTCCAGTACAGTAATGCAAAATCATATAAAAAGAGTAATCCCTTTTATTTAAGCAAAGTGCTTTTAAGCTATTAAAGTTTCGCTGTTTTCCGGGCACCATTGTGCTGAAAAAATACAAAGTTCTATTTTAAAGAAGTAATTAATTTGTTTAATATTAATCGGGAAGTGTTTAACCTTTACACGTAGTCTCGTGTGCTCTTTTTCTTTGTTAAAACATTGAAGCTTCATTACGGAATTAAGTAGATGGACTGCAGTGCGGTACAGTGGAACTTGATAAAAACTTCACACTTCACGTTACTATTTTTCTGCGTGCTGGAGGAACTGGGTAATGTGTCCCAGGACAATCCCGCCCGAGCCGCATTTCGTGCACCATGGTCATTACTGCCGCAGATCTAACACACGGTAGGTATAAAATGTACGGCCACCTTTCCGCTTTTAGAAACACTTCGTGCTTCTGGCTGATTTGCTAATGATGAACATCAACAGACCACTATATACCTCATTGCAGACCAAGAATTCTTTCTAGCCTACTTTAACACTTTTGAAATAAAGGCTAAAGAAGAATTTAAGGAATTAGAAATAATAAAAACATATGGATTAGATAAATCCATTTATTATTACAAGATTATATTGAAGGTCACAGTAAGGTAGTTTTAAAATAAAGAAGGATCTCACAAGTATATTTCGTGTTACTGTACAGAAATGATGCTTACTATATTCTCAGTTGAGCAGTATCTAAATTCAATTCAGGAACTTCTTGTTCTTCACTATCAAGTATTAGATTTCCAGCCTGCCGTATTACACTTCCCCTTTTCCTAGGTCGCCCCTTCTCTCATCAGCCTTCCGTTTGCATTTTACTGTTTCTTGGAATATTGATTTTAATTTCTTATCCCTATAATGAGTTTCATCATTGAGGTTAATTGTTTTCTTGTTAACGTTAATTAATGAAACTGGATCTTATTTGATACATTTTTTAGCCTTTAATTTTCTTAAAATAGTCATCACTAGCATCTATATATCTTATTGGTCCTTTCTTTACCGTCCTTGATTCATTTCTACATGTTCAAACTGATATGGTTCTCACCGGATAGGATTTTAAATTTGTCTCCTATCTTGTTTTGATTTTTGCTGTTCTTTGTGTTGCACGACAAGTATTCTGAAATATATTGCGGTATTAATTTCTCTTTCGTAGGTTTATATAGCCTAAAAGGTTTAAAATGAGACGTTTGTTTAGTTATACTATCATTTATAATTATCTTAGGGTATAAAGGGAATTTTTCTGAATACTATGGCTTTAATTTTCTTATGTAACTGCATGGAATTTATTTATGATATTTAATGGTTTAAGCTGATTGTTACAGATCATTTTAATTTTTCGTATAATTAACTCCCAGAACACATACATCAAAAGTAAAGTAGTTTCATACTGATTACCTAAATGTCTCACCAACTGCAATACACTGTTCTGTGTGATGCGTCAATTTCTTTAACGTAATATATTTGGAATGCATAGCTTCGTAGAAAACTGTTTATTAGTCTTTGTATTTGAGCAGATGTTTAGGTTCAACATGCTTTCATAGCTTGAACAGGTCCTTTCTTTGATTTTGCACAATAGTCTCTCTCTTGGTTGCCTTTGTCAAGTTGACAATTAATGTTACCACAGCGTAGTAAACATCTCTTTGTGTTCAGATGTCAAAGAGGAAGCAATTACTTCTTCTTTACCAGAAGGAGGACTTAAGGGACAGAAAGTTTTTTTTCTTGTTTTCGATATGTGATTTTCCATGGTATTTTTCTGTGTACACAATTCAATTACGTTGAAAAGTATTGTGTTGTTAGAAAACGTCTCAAAACATCTAGCGTAGTTTGAAACACTAACTGCCACGTGTATCACTTGGCAATAGGTTTCCTTTAAATATTACTAACGTTGGCAATAACCCCAACCCTTTTTTACGCTGAACGAGTAGGTAAGCGACCATTCTTTGAAATGTGACGACATAAACCTTAGGCACAAATTTAAGGCAATAGGTCGTTCACATCAATAAATGGAAATAAACAGTAAAGAGAATGAAACGGCGAAGGGATCACTTACAGAAAGGTTATGCACATGTATAAACATTAACAGGAGCTATCTACTCGGTTAAAGAACGTTAAACTCATCAAAAAACCACTACTTATCATTGCAATTTACTTTGTTGTGGTTTTTATAGATATCCCAATCATTCCTGGTCCACCATCTTAGATAGCATATAATGGCGGAAAATCTGATGCTTGATGGTAGAATAATCACGTGATTATGTTTGACATAATTGTAAAATTATATACTAGAAACTTGAAGCTTCTAAACCATTGCTTGAATGTCTCTTTATACGTTTACATGATTCATTATGAACGGTTCCATTGCAACATCAAGAGTTCCCGAGTTCGAACCTCGGTTAGGCTGAGTTACCTGGATAAGGTTTTCCCTGGGGTTTCCCTTATTCTGATACACGAATGTCAGGTAATTCTAAGCTCCATGTACTGCGGACTCATTTGATCATCATTTCACCCATTTCATTCATCGTCCGATATGACTTAATGTTGGAGGACGTAAATTACAAAAACAACTCTAGCTTTGTTAAGTTTCACTCAGAATATAAGTTTTAGTAACACTTAATTTTAAAATTGGAATAACGTATGAGGATTACAACAAAAAGTTTGAAGATCGCAGACATTTTCCACAAATTTTGATTCAGTAGTTATTCTGATGCATTCAAATACGTACTTGATTTCTTTTCTCATTATTCGACGATTTAGCTAAAAATTCATTTTATGAATATTTATTGCTTATATTGAGTTGGATTATTGATTAAGGTATGTTACGATAGTTAGAGGTAGTACCACAAAGGAAGGTATCTCGTGCGATGTGACCTAGCTGATGTATTGTGACTAATACATTTGGGAGGAAAGGGATAAAGTGAAGGAATCACAGAGATACAAACACGCATAGAGGTCCCATTACATTGCTGGAGCTGCCTAGAGCTGTCATCGACCACACAGTCCTTTAGTGTCCGCGGTAAATACTCTTCCTATTATCAAGCATCTGCGCCATCTGTAGTCATCTGTAGTCATATGCCACAAAATTTAGCACACCTGAAACTTTAAAATGAGGTGGAATATAATGGACAAGAAATCGTATTACCTGGAAAACCACCCTAGCATTCGTCTATGACCAGTAAAAACCACAAAAAACCCAAAGTCAGAGTGGTTTGTTGACGGAAATTGACCAAGGAACTTCCGAATGTGAATCTGACACATTACGGTGGGGCAGCGTCACTGAGTATGGTGTCAGAATTATCTTCCATGTTGTGTTTTGGACTCTTTAAAATTGTCATAATACAGAGTGTAAATGAACGTTTGGTGTGTGAAATGAAACTAGACAAATCACGGAAGTTATTGCTGTGCCTAAGCGATAGCAATTAATGAAACTAATTGCACGATGTTCTCTCCATAAATGCATTTAAATGAGTCCAAATTAATAACCAAGCTGGACGAAAGCAATTATTTACTGAGTTTAAGCTTCATTATTATTTCACAAGCTGTTAGCAACGTACATAATTGCCTTTATCACTATCCGTTGACTAATTGCTCAAGTATTTAGATTCACTGGCTGCATTCAGCTATGGAGTAAAGGATTTGTTTCAGTATTTTTGAATACGAAACACATAAGCATGAATATTGATTTACAGGTATGATGCCGGAAGTAAGAAAAAATGATTCTTTGGATGTCAGTTACTTTTAATTTTTGTGAAAAATGTATGGGTAAGGATTTCACTATACGGAATACACAATACTTTTAGAGCGATATTTAAGTACATTCTGTGCAATCGTCTGTTGCCTATAGGTGTCAGAACGAAATATCCAAATAAAGTATGGTGCAACGGGGATGAATAAGCCAGATATACTGGCTTTCATGATACATTCGTTTATTTTAAAATATTTCTGGGAGAATATAATAGAACCATTTTTTGAATATACCTAGAAAGGTCAGGGGGTATATCACCGAGGGTCTCCAAAACAGTGACAGAGCACCCAACATAGGCCAATGTTGTCTTTTGTGTTTCGAACGCCATTTGTTGTAAGGAGAAATTAGGATGAGACAGCAGATCCGAGGGGTCAAGTGCGCAAGCATGGTCGGGCCCCTAACGTTTCCATAATGAGCGCATCCAACACCGCTCAAGCCCGTAGGCCTGAAAACCCCGAGGGGCCACAACACGCCGAATGACAACGCCTGGTCCTCAACCCTGAAACAGTGATGACGAAGGGAATGCTGGATACAGGAAACTCGTGGTAGAAGAAGAACCATCCCAGCATTCGCTTGCTGATTCAGAGAAACCACGAAAAACCTATGGTCGGAGTGAAGAGTCGTCGGGAATCGAACTTAGTGACTCCCAAATGCCAACTCTACACGTTATCGCTGAGCCACCATCTTGTCGTATGCATCTAATGTACCTAAACAGTCTACCTTTATTTATTAATGGGTTAATGTGTCACGTTGTCGCTAGTAAACTACTCAATTCCACCAAATTCAACAGAACAGGTTAAATAATAACATAGTAGAAATACACCTTTATGGTGTTGGGTAAATTGCATTTGTTTTATATTCAATAAGGTTTTTCCGGAGATTTCTTCAATCTTAAAAATACAAATACGAGATAAATAGGACAGTGGATCCCGCGTTCATATCAGGGTAATTGCATTCAGTTAATTCAACCTCGGATATGACCTTCGGATTATAGGATTCTAGAGCTAATCGCAGTACAATTCATACTGCAGACTTACTTCGAGCAGCTTTTTGTCAGCTGGAAAAGGGTAACATTGTCTATAGTCAGCTCCTTTTATTTCTCGAAAGCCTTTGAGGTGTTTGCACAGAAACTTCGATTTTGTGGGTTTAATAACAATAGTTTGAATTTTGTTAGATCATGATACCAAACAGGCAACAGTCTGCTTCCCAAATTGTCAACAGTGGAAAATCAAATTAGTAAGGCATGATCTCCCACAAGAGTCTGTGACTCGGACTTGTTTTCTTTTTTCCCCGTTAGTAATATTCTTAGGTACCTTAAAGATGAATCCCTTGAAACATATTTCTTTCTTTACTTCATAAATTATTAATTCTGTATAAAAAAGCTATTGGCATCGTACGCGGAATTCCACAGAAGACTCATTGTAAACCAATGTTTGTAAAATTGAATATTCTAATTTAGATATAAATGTTCGTTTTGAATATTTATTACATGTGAAGAGAACTGTTAAAATTTATTTATTATGTTTAATAGTTCATTATTACTTTATCCGAAACTACTCTAACATTTATATGCATAAACATACATTTTCAAATTTCAAAACATCGTACGTCCATACCGTGTCTTTAAACGTGTTCAGTATTTTAAAAAACAACGTAAAATATATTTAGTTTTTGTTTTTCATATAATAGTGAATTTCGTATTCTTATCTAATCCTTTATATAGTCACAATAAATTATATGTTTGAATAATATTTTAATATTTTATCTAACAGGTGTATAATTTCTACGTATTATTTTCACGTTGCTATGAAACTTTTGACTGTCTTTGTAAATAAGGAGAAGTAATTTAATAATGTAATTTCTTGAAAGCAATCGTGGTGCAATTGTCAAACGCACTAAACTTAGATACAGCTGCATATTCATCCGACTTTTCAATTTTGAGTTATAGAGAAATAACTCATAGGTCATACATAATGCACATTTTCTAAAATTGCTCTTACATCGAATTTAGAGGATCTCTATATCTTCGGTTGAAACTCTGACACTTTATTTTTTAAGTAATGCAATATTTCCTCTGCCTGCTATTATTAAGTGATACAGAAAATTAAGGAGTCATTAAATTATAAACAAAATATAATTGGGTTATTTATAACTGCAGCTTACTATTTTCAAGAGCAAGCTAATAATGTGTTTGTCATTAAAGTCTCAGCATATTTATATGAAAAATGAAGCTCAAAAGCTGTAACATGCTCCTTTAAGCATGAGGAAGTTTTAATAGTTACGGAGCGGAACATAAAGGCTGCATTATACTGCCAGTACAAACAGCAATTATTGTAGTTTTATATAACGGCAACAATCTTCTATTTTTATGTCCTTTAGCGGTGCATTCCTATTACATGCGACGTCAAAGAGACAGACAACATTTGCAGCAATCTCGACGGTTCTTTCATTCCCTCTTCAAAGCATCACAAAAACACAAAATGTACAAGCATGTCAGAAATACGTAATTAAATGTAGACCGTGGACGGGAACAAAGGGGTACCTCGACATGCATTTATTTCTGTGCTATATTCCTATATGGTTGTAATTGGAATTGCAGAGATATGTTGTTGTTTTTGTCCAGAATTTAGTGTAGGGATGGTAATTTATTGTTTCATGCTTATTTTACATATTCGAGGACTAGATTGGAGTTTACCGTATTGTGTTCTACTAGATATAAGTAAACAACTAAACTACTATATAAGCGGACCTAGTTATTAATGTTGGTCAGTTTATGTCCTATTTCAGAATAATGTGGTATAATAGAGTAACAATAATTTTGTATGTAATATATTATCACTTTGGTCACTATTAAAACCTACAGTAAAATTACATCTACCACGCACATCTATATAGGAACCAATCAATTGGCATTTACGTGCGTGTACAATGCATCTAAGAATAATAACACCAATAGTGTATCAATATGTAAATATAAATACAAAACTTCTGCAGTAGCGTTCAGAGACCAAGTTCCATGTTTTAAACAACTCGTTTATTCTCCATTTTCATATGAGAACATTTGGAGGAATGTAAACTTTTAAGAATTTTAAGAATAATGTGTAGAAAAAGTGATATTAGTGCATAGATAAAATGCTTATTGTTCAGGAAGACAATCCTGAGCATAAACATTTTTATAGGGGGTCGAATCCGGGCCGCATTCCGTGGCAGGAAACCAAGGCACGATGCCTTAGCCTACTATGTCACGGCTCAAGAGAAACATTGAGAATAGGACAACACACTTGGCTTAAGCGAAGGTCAAATCTTTTGACAGCCAGTCGTCATATGATGGCTTTGTTATTGCATCGCCGGGACATAAAAGGCGTAACTACTTCATATTTGAAAAGATATAATCATTTGAAAACGACATCCAATAACAAAAGGAATATCTTGAATGGGGCTATCCTCATAAAATATTATTTACATAAATAGGGTGCTTTAGCGAAATCTGCAGTTTCTGTGCAGTGACATTTTGTCTGTCTCTTACGGTTTACCGGTTATGCAAAAGTCATTCAAAATGGGGACGACTTTAGAAACTGTTCCCTAAAATACAGCATATAAGTATACTTCATTTGTCAAGAAAATATCTAAAAAATACTTACGATATTTTAACAAAAATTGTTAAGGCCAGTTTTGTGAAAACCAAATTATCGAACATTTTTTTCACGTAAAATGTAGTTTGGGATGGGGGTTCGCTTGAAAATGAGTGTGTGTTATATTCTTGGAAGATGCTGTACTTAGGATTAGGATTACTGCGAAGGGCATTTGGCACCGAAACCTGTGGTTTATTGTACCTAAGCCCAAGTGGGGCAACACCGGGAGGTAAGATGAGGCGGGAGGACACAGAGGGCGGCCGACCCCATGGAGTCACAAGAGCACCCGAGCCGACGTTCTTTGACCAGCAGGTCAATTGGGAGGGCCCCACTCACAACCTGTAATGGCCTATTGGAGACAAGCACAAATCGAGCGCAGGAGCACTTTTCTTTGCACACGTTCCATCATTGTAGCGTATTTCTTCCTGTTGAGGGCAGTGTACCAGATCGGTGAGGCATAGAGCAGAATAGAATATACTACACCGCACAACATTTGGCGCTTCATGGACCACGGACCACCAATATTTGGCATGAGTCGGGCAAGTTGGGATGCCTTTTCTTCCGCTTTCTTGGTCACAATTTTAATGTGCTCGCCAAAGGCGAGGTGTTCATCCAGCTTGACTTCCAAGTATCTGATAGCCTTTTGAGGTACTATCAGTGTTTACCTTAGCATAAAGGAAATGTGTGTACGCTGCCTAGGACCCTTCAGAATGACTGCTTCAGTTTTCTGTGGTGCTAATTCGAGCCGGTGATAGGTCATTCACCTATCAGTACGTCGCAGTTATTCATTAGTGCGATATATTAAATCCTGGTCGTCCTCCGAACCATCAAGTAGTGCCAAGTCGTCCGCAAACGCAACTTGCTGTACACCTTCAGGAAGCTGCAACCTGAGAACCCCATCATACAGGATGTTCCACAAAGTAGGGCCAAGAATGGAACCCTGAGGTACACCGGCAGTGATAGGAAGTTTATGCTTAACAATGAGTATCGTCCTTGCATGGAAATAAGATTTCAATATATTTAATAGATAATGCGACATGTTTCTGTATCTAAGACACTGGAGGATAAGGCTCCATGAGACGGAATTAAACGCGTTGCATACATCTAAGGTGAGTAAGGCGGCCCATTTCCCTCTCGAGTCGTCTCTAATTCGAACTACAGCCGCAATAGCCTGTATAGTAGAGCGGCCTTTCCGGAATCCGTATGCTTATCGGAGAAGCCACCGCTGGCCAAGATTTCCCTTTCCAATCTGAGTTTGAGCAGTCCTTCAAACAACTTACTGAGAGTGTTCAACAGACACAGTGGCCTATATGCAGACGCCTCTAATGGCGATTTCCCTCCCTTCAGGAGGAAGACGACCTTAGGACACTTCCAGATATCTGGGAAACCTTGTTGCACTAAGAGCGTGTTCAGGACGTCCAAAATCCAATCGGGCATTAATTTAACTGCGGCTTTGACTATTGCTGTAGTTATACCATAAATGCCAGGTGCCTTACCTGTCTGCATTTTATAGACCACCGTGGTTATTTCTCCCATAGTGAAGGGTTCTACAGCCATACTCCGGCCTCCTACTTGCAAGGCATGCTCTCGAAAAGGGAATAAGGCAGCTGCTATCTCTTTTTTCCGGGCGGTGCTCAGATTCAGAGGCAGTTTATTTATCAATCTCCCACTAACGATCTTATGGCCAGCACCCCAAATGTCATTGTTCAGCTCATCACAGAGATTTTTCCAGCTCTTACATTTAGATTGAAATATGAGGCGGGTTAACTACTTTCGACACCACTTATAGGCCTCCCTCGCTGTCTCCATCTCTTCGGAACCCGGGTGTCTTCGACGAAGGCGAGTCAGGATTCTCCGCTTTTGAATACAAGTAGCTCGTTGTTCACAATTTCATTATTCCACCAATATGGTACTCGATGTTTGGGTGCTTTAGACCGCTTTATCTGGCTTAGCTCACAGGCGTTCTTTAAGACTCGAGTCAAGGATTCGGCACTGCCACCTAAGGCATGGCCATCAATGGCCGGTGACTGTCATTCAAGTATGGTTCTAAAAACATCCCAGCCATAGTCAACTTTCCGCTTCTCCACATGGATCTGTTTGCGATGGAAAGTCCCCCTAATTTTAAAATAGATGAACCGGTGATCACTGAGGGATTCATCTTCCAAAACCTGCCAGTCCGCAATTCTAGCTGCAATGTTCTGCGTCGAGCACGTGACATCAATGAAGACTCAGGGATATCTCTGGCAAAAGTTGGAACAGTGCCTATATTATGGACCACAAGATCCAGGGTGGCCATCCACTCTGTCCAGTAGGCGCCTCTACGATCAGTAATCAGCGATGCCCATTGTGACGATTTGCTGTTAATGTCACCCAGTAGAATACATTCCCCTCCGGTGCTAATACAGTCCCTCATGAAATGATCGACAGCGCTCTTGAAGTCATCCAAAGAAATGTTCGGAGAAATATAACAACAGAAGAGATGGCAGTGCCGGAAATACACAAAGATGTACCCTGACCCCGCTCAAAACTTCAGCACCTCCAATTGCTTATTCTAGTACTACTAATACTACTGCTACTACTACTACTTCTACTACTCTACTACTACTGCTGCTACCTGCTATACTACTACTATTACTAATACTACTATTACTAATACTACTAATATTACTAATACTACTACTACTGCTGCTGCTACTGCTGTAACTACTACTACTACTGCTACTACTACTAATACTACTACTGCTAATACTACTACTACCACCACTACTAATGCTACTGCTGCTAGTGCTACTACTATTACTACTACTACTAATTCTACTGCTGTAACTACTACCACTACTACTACTACTACTAATTCTACTGCTGCTAGCGCTACTACTATTACTACTACTACTACTACTACTACTACTACTACTACTACTACTACTACTACTACTACTACTACTACTACTACTACTACTACTATCACCACCACTTTAAGCAACGAGAATCGTTATCAGTTGCTTCTCAGTTGACATTAAGGATCCTTTACATCTATGAAACTCGCAGGAGCAATTGGGACACACATGAACTGTTGAGATGTTAAAGCAATGTGCCGTTTGACGTCCCCTGCTCCACTTATGTAGGTCACAAGACTGTCTTCCTTCTCTGGATGTACTTTATTCACTTGAACATCGATTGCACCCCGGAGCAATGGCTGGGCGGGGCGGAATATCCTCAAGTACGACGTTAAATATCTCAACAATTGCTTAACAGCACAATCTGGACTAGTAGTTTCTCAGAATGTAGGAGCAATTTCCGCACTGGATATTCTGGTTCCAGATGCTTCGTGCGCGATTCATGATGCACTAATTTACTTAGGCTGGTTGGAAGATGCATGCACGATTGGATTCGACTAGTAAGTAGACAAACTATGGCAATCCGTCCAACAATTCAATACCGAATTATCACCGGAAGTACGTGTTTTGTCGTTCTATTACTCCAAATAAATATTTATAAAAGAGATCTGTGTGGTCTGTCTCTCTAGATACCTTGAACAGCACAACTGAATACATAAAATTGGTTAAATACCAAGATTTTCAAGAAGCCCCCTCTGCCATCCAACATTATCTTCTACAAGGAAAGTTTTTCATCATTTTTTACTTTGTCAAAAATGTTTGTAGCATTTTAAGATAAATTATGGTGAATATATTTAAATGACAAATAAAACATACATATTGCATTTTCTGACTGGCTTCTGAAGTCTTCTTCATTCTGAATGTTGTATAATTGGTAAATGTCGGACATAAGTAAAATTTCTACACAGAACGTTTTTTCTCCTTATACAAGCCACTTTGTTGAATAAAAATGCTTGTAGCATTGTGTATTTGTAAGTTATTTCTTGTTATTGACTTGGGTTTTCATATGTTTAATTATTTCTGAAATAGAAAGTTGCTATTCTTTTAGACATCAGAAAGCAGCATTCCATTTCAAAGCCATAGGGACCCACATTTTAAAATCCGTCTTTCATTTTAAGTCAACTGTATCTTTGTACCTACAACGAGAAGCATAATAAATAATGAAAGTCTATCTCAATTACCATAAATTGTAAGAACAGTGTGTAGAAGAGAGAGTAAAGAAAGTCCTAAGAGTGCAGGAAAATCATTTTTTCCCTTAACCTCTTTCAGGCTTAAGAAAGTTTACTCAACATGAAGTACTCTATTTTCTTACTTTTCATCTGCCATTCTGTGAGTTTTCTTACAAAATGTAGGTACTATTTTCAGCTGAGATTTTTGCCGAATTCACAAATCTTTCGATAACAGTTTCAAATCTGTTAAAGCGAAGTGGATTAATCCAATTGTTTACGGACGAGTCGCAGTTACTTCGCCAGTACTATATTAATTCGTATATGCATTATATATAATGTCTCTGTTAAGGGGGGACGTATGCGAATATTCAGGGTCTTACATAAATAGCCATGACATCCAAAGTTTTCAAGTTAGACAAGTGAAACTTAGTATACTCATTTAAGATAATACAGTTAATATGTACAATGGTTTTCATAATTTTCCCTTGTTTATAACTAATGCTACATATGTTTTTTATATGCAGAGATATTTACAAACTAGAGCCCATTTTTTTCAAAATTCACATATGCTATCTTTCTGAAATTTGGTATGTTATTTTAAGACATACTAAAATGAATTTGTTGGATTTATATTTCTTATTGAAGCTGTATAGAATTAAAAAAAGTTAATCATATGCATCCTTTAAAAATTAAAATAATTGCATATATTTGGTATCTTCACATTCCACCTGGAGCTTAATCTTAAACTCTAGAACCAACAAAATGTTCATTGTGGCATAAGAAAGCTATGTGCTGAATTGCATCACTGTAGATGAAATAGTTTGAGAGCAAAATGGGTTGAAGTTGTAGAAAATGCAAGTTACGGGGAAAGGCAATTAAAAATACAACAAGTATTACGCAGTTTGCCTTATAATTTTAAGTCAGAACTTATCATATCTATAGTCTGTATCCTCATTCTGGTCTTCTTCAGCCTTTCTTTTTAAATTTCTCTTCTGTCTTGCTTCTTTCTGCATTAATTTCATAGCTATTTCTGCATCAGCGATGCGAATGATGTCGATACTCTGCAAAACTGTTTCCATAAACACACCAGGTTGATACCCTAACCTATGCATAACTTTCTTTTTGCCAACATTCCCCTCATTAAACACTATTGCAGCATCAAATATAGCAATTTCCATCACTATGGAAGACACAAATGATGTTTTGGGACACCTTCCATATCAAACTGCTGAAGCTTTCATTTGTGTTTTGTGTCTCTCCATAGAGACATTTTTCAGCAAGTCTGGGTGTTCTAAACATTGGTAGGTGGGCTTTATAGATTCCAAGACAGCTGATGGAAGAGTATGTGTTGCTACTATGCTACTATCCAACACTAGGGCATTTAATTTTTAAAGGTACATACAGACCACGTACAGTCATAATATTTTGGTGTTTGATGGCTAACACTATACACTATTTTAAAAAACAATAGAAAATTAGAATTTTTGAACATTTTCACGTACGTGCCCCCTTAAATGCATAGGAATAAAAGGAAAACTCTGACAGTGAATGAATTCTTCTCCTTCACATTAGATCCGGTTCTTTACATACTCGTGGTACATTTAAAATGAAGAATCTTTATGCAATAGGGATGTCGCATAACACGCGGGTGTGTGACAACACAAAAACTAAGGTCAGAAAACTATGATCTTCAAAAGCATTTTCCGAGATTTATCCTTTATATAAAAAATTTCTAGTTTTAAATATATAAAATTAGATTTGAAGATATGTACTAAAATTGGAATAAGGTGACATAGCAAATAAATAAAGATTGTCATACCACTGAATTCGTGTGTAATGCACAAATAGGAAATAATATATGCAATACATATATACATTTAATAAAATACCTTACCTCGAGCAAAGTACTTCATTAAATCAGTTGTTTTCTGGAAATTCTATACTGTATGATTACGTTATCTTATGTGTAACGTAACCCATGGGGTAACAGTTCGTTAGGGGGCAAGAGCATGCCAACCCTGCTGTTGGCCTCACGCCCACATATGCAAGGCAGAGGTGGGCGATCATCCAACCCAGATGAGGAGACGTGGTCAGCATCACAACGCTCCCAGGCTTTCTAGACCGGGGTTCTCCATCTAGCATAGCGCTTCAGTTTTCTCAAGATGCTGTTGGGGGCACCGATCCCTATACCCGGAACTTGAAATCTGTAGCCCCAGGGATGGGATCGACCTGGAGCCCCTTTTGTGGCAGGGAACAGGAACACAACGCTCTAGCCCACTACGTTACCTCCAGGACTTTTTCTGATATGTAAATCAGAGAAATGCTTGAGACTTTGTTATTCTTTCTTTTTCTGTCCTTATCGCAATAGCTCGTTACCGCAAATGCACATTTCAGTCTGTTTTCCAAAGGTATATATAAAGAAGCACTTATTGCTTAGTTTGAAATCACACCTAAGCATGCACATGTTGTCAGCAATTTAACGTGATAGATTAACTTTATTTATGCATACTGTAGTATCTAACGAAAATAAGTAAACATGCCTTGAGTAGAGAAATATGTGTGGGTGTAATAGTAAGTATTGTATTGTACACTTTGTAGAAGTTACTTACTGTATGACTACCCGTGAAGAGTTTTCGATCATCTGTCACAACTATGGATTTGCGGATGAAACAGGGATTTCATTTTCAATATTCAATCACGTTCCCGTTTTGATAATAAAATATGTATAAACATGTAAATATTACGTGCTTCTGTTGTGCATTTGACTGGTTTACCACGTAGAGGAGTGCAGATGAGTATCCACAACTACAAGGACGTGCCTTTGCCTATGCTGTTTCCATTCGAATAGATGTGATTCCTTCAGCAGTCTGTGTAGCAAGTAGTTCACATTGGTTTACAGTATATCTAGCAATGTATTGGTATACCTGATAAGCTTCATACCATATTACCTCCTAATGGGACGAAAGAAGGAGACTGGAATTGAAAAACGTGCTGTTATTGTAGTTCTGCATCTAGAAGGCTATTCCAGTGGGACAATAGCAAGAAAAGTTGGCATAGCCCAATCTACAGTGGTATTTACATTGCAGCGGTTCAAACAAACTTATGCCAATGCAAGTGTTTCTCGACCTGGAAGACCCCGAGTAACATCATATAGGGAAGATCAGTGCATATATGTACAGAGTAAGCGTCAAAAATCTGGTACAGCACCTGAAATTCGCGAGGAAGTTAATAATATACGAACAGCTCCAATGTCGGTCTCAACCATGCAACGTCGCCTTCATAAACAAGGTTTAAAAGGGTGTACAGCGGCCAAAAAAAAACTTATATTATGCAAACAAAATAAGATGAAAAGATTGGAGTGAAACAGCAACATAAAATCTGGTGCGTTCAGCAGTGGTCCAAGGTGTTATTCACTCACGAGTCTCAGTTTCAAGTGGTTGGCAGCCAGCGTGGAAAGTTTGTTCGTCGACTTCATGGAGAACGTTTGAAGAGTCAGTGTGTGATGCCAACGCTGAAGTATGGTGGAGGGTCACTTATGGTGTGGGGTTGTATTGCATTTGATAAAAGTTGGTGATCTAGTGAGAATTAATGCAACATTAAAGAAGGTAGGCTATCACTGGATATCGATTAAAAATGATCTACCTGGCAAGAGACTTAATAGTCGTGAATTCATTCAACAGCAAGACAATGATCAGAAACATGATTCTAAGTTGTGCAGAGGGTGTGTCAATGGGACGAACTTGACAGGGAAGTGAGAAAATTGAGATAATATAATATGTAAGATCTGTGGAATAATTTACAGACGTGTTGGAGTGCAATATCTACAAAAAAACAGTACATAATCTTATCTCCAGAATGCCAAGAGTTTGTGCAGCGTTTCTGAGAGCAAAGGGTGGATATTTTGAAGAGGCTAAAATTCTACGACGCCATATTGTATTGTACTTAATACCAGAGAGAGAGATAATAATTTTGTTGTGCTTTTTAATTTTTACGACGTGTTTGTATACTGAAATAAAGTTTTAGCATTTTTCCTAGGTAATCGAAAACTTTTGACCGGTAGTGTGTGTGTGTGTGTGTGTGTGTGTGTGTGTGTGTGTGTGTGTGTGTGTGTGTGTGTGTGTGTGTGTGTGTGTGTGTGTGTGTGTGTGTAGTGTATAGTGTACATATAACCCGAAGAGTAGATGTATTCAAATTTTATCCTTCCTACCTCTGACACTAATGCCTGATCTTAGGTCAAATATGGCCAAAAAATACAGTCTATGTCTCACAATTGTTAATTCTATTCAGCAGACGCACATGATACGTCACTTAAAATGCCTAATCTCTGTCTGAACGGGTTTCTTCAGACAAACCACCGCTCTTATAATGGGACGCTCAGAAACTTTGAAAAATTGAGGTTTTACTATTATCTATTTACTGAAAGAATAAAGTAAGCGTTAAGAAATCACGTGACAGGAATTAACCGCATTGATTGGCGGATTTACCTGATTTCAATACACCATTCTAGTTATCGTTATAGTATAGAATTAAAATTATAATGTAAAATGTTGTAATAATACACTTTATACTTTATCGCTAATCGCAGAAAATTGATTTATATTATCTTGAACTTCATGTGGTTAACCGTTGCTGATGCAGGTTTTATGTTTTTCATAACTTTCATCACTTAACAAATACTGGGAATTTTTTCTTACAATGTCACACACGTGATTACTTGGAAAACAATGGCTCTCAGATGCTCAACAATGCCCTGGTTGATGTAACAACCTAGATAGCAGGTAAACGCAAGTGACGGTATTGCTGTTTCACCGGCGCAGACGTTAAATGACGTACTGGAATAGGGGCTTAGTGCGGAATGCGGAGGGATACTTAATTCTAATAGCAAATATATTATAATTATGCGTTTAGTTACTCAATAAGCCACTGCCCTTTACAGCATTCTGCACAAGTAGTTCAAGGAGTTAATGTTGGACTTCCATAGAACCAAACTTCAGTGGTGATGAACTAGGGTTGGTTGAGCTCTAACTAGCAATGTTGTAATAGAAAGTGGTGCTTTAGAGTTTGAGCAAGTAACTTGGTATATAGCTGTTGGCAGCTTTTGCTTCGTTCTTAAAAATACATGGCTGTGACACCCTGAACCTTGGTTGCGTAGATGGTAGCGTGTCAGCCTCACGTTGAAGAAGTTCCGAATTCGAATCTCGGTCTGGCTGAGTTACCTAGGTAAAGTTTTTGCGGAGTTTTCTTGAATCCTCAGAGATGAATGTCGGGTAGTTCTAAGCTCTGTGGATCCTAGGCCCATTTGAGCATCATTTAACCCATTTCATTCATTGTCCAATACGACTTAACTTTGGAGGACGTAAATTAGTAACAAAAACCTCAGCAGTACTCACCCCAAAACCAATCACTGACTCCTTATCACCTTAGGGGATTTCACAGCACTTCTCAAAGACGGGAAAGCATAAACACTTTTATCTCGGCGGTCCTTTTCTTCCGCTATTTACCAGTGACTACCATTTGGGCGCTGCAAAACAAGCTCTTTGCTTTTCTTGACCTTAAGGTCCATTTAAATATGTTCATTTTTAAGTCTTGTTTTATGATGTGTGAAATGATTTGTAGTAAAAATTCGATTTACTATACCGTGATATTTCTGTTCCTGTAATGGTTTCTTCAGATTCAATTTAAGATTGCCTGGCGAGTCTGCTGCAGATGGCCATTTTAACTAAATCATCAGTAGAGTTACAGGGTTGATAAATTTTTTCCATTCATAAGCGTGTTTGTTAATCTCAGAGGCTACCACACAAATGTCTAAAATCTTATAACCATTGGAAAGTTCTTAAACTTGCATAACACGTTCCCTGCATTGCAGTTCTGACCCTACATCATATTGATTTTGTTTGCTAAGGACTCGAAATAGTTGTGACAAAATTACTTATAGTAATGCAATTTTATGTTATATAATTCCAAAACTGCTAATGAATCAACTTAACATGGCCTAGCTATAGCTTTTTGGTAGTTAAGGATGCATTTATGTCACTTTTAGGTAATATTTAGCTACGGGTAGGAGCATTGTAGAAAGCTGATTATACATTAATTGTTCACCTAGTCTCATTCTACTGCTATTAGTATTAGTTGGTTTCAATTAAATAAGCGTGGATTAGGATTACACCGTAGTTTAGAAACCCATATATAATTTTTTACAAATTCAGATTCCAATTGGAAAAAAAATGTTTTACAGAAAGGACTTAGAAAGATGTGATGTGATGATATATATAAGGGAGCTCAACTACGTTGGTCATCAGCGCCCTTTAAAATACTAGTCATGGCAAGAGCCAGATATAAAACTTTCTAAAAACTATACAAGTGTAACAAAACCTATTAAAAATACACGTACATAAAAAAATCAATCAAACCCCACTAAAAATTTCGTTCACTATATCCTAAACTAAACTAGAAAAGAATCTACAAAGAATCTAATCGTCTCCACGCACGGCCTACACGTGGGTGGGCCTGTTGACCGTCTCCCTCAGCCACGATGCGGAGCCCACACGAGGGATACTGTGGCTCGGGACCCCGGGTGCGCCAAACCCGTACCTACCGAAGTAGGCCCCTGTGGGTAGGACTTAGAAAGATAGTGTATTATCAGTGAAGGCAGAACTACACACTTTTAATTTTACAGATAGTTATAATAAACGAAATTTTATGATTTCACTCTCATGTGCAAAGGAACTTGTCATAACTTCTAATTATAAAGGTAATTTACAAAGAATCGATCTATGATCTAAATAAAATAGAAAAATAAAATAGCATGTAAACGGCTATACATAAAACAAAAACAATTGTTTGTATTTGCAATATTTCGAGGCCAAAATTACCCAATGGAAAACAAATACTGGAACAGGAAGGCTGTTTTAACTATTTAAATAAATGTTATATCAAGGGATAGTGGTTATGAAGTATAACATAACAGATTTAATCATGTTGTACAACTAGGTAAATACTCAACAATAAAAAATAAGTAAATCATTAAGAATTCCAAAACTTTTGATCACAATAGTGTGTTTACACGGACAATGAAAAGGGATAGTGGAATAAAGGCAACGTATGTGATTTTTTAGGCCAATCATGGGGTAATATGATAAAACGGAATACAAATGGAACAGACGTGCGTGTGCGTGTGAGTGTATGTATGTATGTGTGTGTGTGTGTGTGTGTGTGTGTGTGTGTGTGTGTGTGTGTGTGTGTGTGTGTGTGTGTAAAGAATCAGCACCTTTATAAATAAATACGCTTTTGGACCATGCACATCAGATCCCAAGCGGGAGATACACAAAGAGATCTCTAAGTTACACACCATAAAATGGAAAAAATAAGCGGACTCAACCAACGATGCATCGACCGACTTGTAAGAAATATACAGTTCAGCACTTGAATAAGTATGGAAAAGAGGAGTATCTGTTTTGTTCTTGTACGTAGATTGGATAAGTATAATGTAAAATGCAGTCTCGTAATTTATTACCTCTTTTAGTTACCTATTGCTACCATTATTAATAAAACAAACGAAACACGAGCGAAAGTAATACCACACTTCAGTAGTTCGGAAAGTCTCAATTTGCTAAAATCCTTTGCTCAGGGAGCCTGTCTCTTGTCCATTAAAATTGAGAGACACGCCTGACAGAGGTGGTCAGGTTTGTGGAAGAGAGTAAAGGTTACAGGTTTATTTCCCCATTACTAATAACTGTCACAGGGGACTTGTATGAAGTCCAACGCTCAGCTAGTAAGCTGGATTGCACACTCCGCCCCGCCCCTCCTTGCCCATAATGAAAACGAACATCCCGCCCCAGTCCGAAGTAAATTAAGTTAACATGGGAGAGGCGTGCGTGTGTGCAATGCCGGGACGGGGTTACACAAATTCAGGTGAATTTGTAGCCCGAATCATAAATCTGCTTCCCACTTTCCCTCGCACCAATCACTGCCGTTGTATCGGCTTCTCTACGTCAAGTGCTACTTCCCTCTGCTTACCAGACAACTAGCAGGCATTCTCCGTTTTTATTTTGTTACAGAGATCATCACCATCGCATTTCTCGTTAATTTTCACACTTTTGAACGTACACTACAATAGAAAATTACATCAGGTTACCAGAAAACTATTATTCCCGCAGTAGCTAAAGAAAGTGACGTATTTCTGCGTGAGTGTAATAGTTACCAGTAAGTAGTTAAGTTTTGTATAGCACTTATACAACCACCTCTCATACTATCATCTCCGCTCTCTTTATGTAGATTTATTTTTAGGAGGAAATCATTATACTATTTCAACTCAGAGCTAGACCTTCAGATATATCGATGATTATTATATGGCCAAAGGGGCATTTCTCATCATGAGGCTTAGAAGCGTAAGACGAAGGTAATTTCAGGTAAATATTAGCACACAAATTCAGTATCATAACTTTATTCTACCCTTACTCTGCTATGGGTAAGCATTAAAGCCACTTTAACCAAATATACAGATATATTTTAAGTTTTGAAACAAACTATTAAAATCCTATTTACCACTAACAAAGTGTTATAAGCTAACAAAAGCTAAAACTTTCAGGTTTGCTATAACATAATATTTTATATTACAAGGGGCGTTCCATATTTGTTTACACTTTCTTGCTTTACATGCACTAAGAACCAGTATTGATTGGCTGGTACATTTATCTTCTCAATATAATCTCCATTAAGCTTTACACACTTGCGCCACCGATGTGCAACTTCTGTATCCCCACTCAAATTCATTTTTTGGTGTCTGTCACACCCACTGTTGAACGGCTCCTCGCAGTTTGTAGAGATCTACAAAATTATGTCCATGAGAAGTTTCTTCATAGCCCCGAACAGGTAATAGTAATCAGAAAATGCTAAGTGCCTGCGCTGGTAACTGGATTTCCATTTCAGCGATGGCAACAGTGGTTTTCCGTCTCGTATGGGGACAATTGTGTCATGTTGCAAGAGCACTATATCTGCTATTTTTCCTGGTCGTTTCTTTTGAATTGCATTACGCGACCTGCGAAGAACATCCACATACGCTGTGCTATTAATGATGGTCTCTGGTTCCAGCCAGTCAATGAGAAGTGTTCTATCCTTCTCCCAAAAACCTGGGCCATACTGTTCGTACGGAACTTCTTCGGTGGGGAGCTGCCTTTGTACCTACTTCCATTGCCTTGAAGTTGTTCTTGTTTGATGCTCCTGGTAGTGGGGCCAAATCTCTTCGCCAATCACGAGTTCGGACATACAACTTACTGGATCCTTGCACTGATGTTGAAGGAGATCTCTTTACATATCCTTGCGCTCTTTTGATTTTCCTACATTGAGGGATAAGGAACTCATCTTCTGGACACCTTTCCAAGTTTATGGTGTTCGTGGTTTAGAGTGATTCTGGTAAGTTCTGTGATCACTTCCAATTCTGGGAATGTGATCCACTTATTTCCCTGAATATCCTTTCCGCTCTTAGTTGACAGGGTGGTCACAGTCACATTCCTTCCAGAACTGGTTCCACTTCGTTAATATGTGGCTACTTTTCCTTCCATCCATCCAGTTTTATCATGACGATGCACACTACACTCTGTCAATAATTGCCTGTGAATATCCGCAGTGTTTTACCCCTCCCTCCGTTCACAGAAACTACGTCGTCCAGTGCTATCCTTGATGATCATACTCGATGTTCCCGCTCACGGAGTAACAGCAGTTGGAATAATGGGCCGTAATGTGCACGATTACACTTCTTGTAATTATCTTGCCACTTATGATCAGATCAAAGTGCCTTTGAATGTAACAAGTCAAATGGCGCACCACGAATAATGTGAAACTAAAGTGTAAATCAATAAGAAAAAACCTTTCTTTCATAGTCTTCCCTTCACAGTTTATTTTACACCACTCCTATTTGAAAGAAATACACTTATGTAGTACGCGAGGAATCTAAATATCACATTATTATTTTATTTACCCAAGAAGTGTCGAAACATAATGTGACAATTTCAGAAGATTTTGTGTAAACTGACTTTATGCCTCGGATAAGCTACCCGTGCCCTTGATGTTAGCACTTCCATTGCACGCAGTCGAAGCTCCTTTCTCGCCGGGTAATCCCTTCCTTTCCCCGTCCACAAATCTGAACGCACAGGCACCAGCGACGTCGCTCCACAATACGTTTGGAGTAAGGAGAAGCAGAACTGTTAAAAAAGCTTGGAACTGTAACTTGTCAATGTAGGTACAGCGTATATGCGGAGAAGAGCTCGCAGTAGACAAGGTTAAAATTCATTACCACTAGTAAAATTCTATATTATTGCTAATTGCTTAAAAATTATATCATACATGAGATTTCGGAACCGTTGCAGAAGGTAAATAGCTGTACATATAAGTTATTATTTGATGGTCTAAGGTATTGAGTACTTGTTTTGATTAATAAGAACTGGTTCTAAACTCCTTGCGAATTATTGGACTGTGCTCTATATAAATAGCATTATACATTCATTTTTGCCCAATTATGTATTAAAAGAAGACACAATCGAAAAATATTTCAAAACAGCAAATAAACAGTATTCCATGAGTTGCATTTTGTGTTCCTTTACCATCTATGGCAAAGTGGTAAGGTTGTTAGTATACAGCAACTATTAAAGCACAGATTTACAACTTTGGTCATATTTTGAATTTTGAACACTTAATTGTAAGCATTAGTGTAGCGATTAACATGTTGTCCTAAGCGAAAGAGGGAAGAAAATCTAAATTATAATTAAAATAATTAATGGTAATTTCCACGAAAGTTGTAAGCCTTGTCTTGTTTGTTTTGCAATTTATGTCCTCCAACGTTGTCAAATCGGACGGTGAATGAAATTTGTGAAATGATGCTCAAATAAGTCCAGGATCAATGGAGCTTAGAGTTACCCGACATTCGTCTATCAGGATAAGGTAAAACCCCGGAGAAAACCTTATCCAGATAACTCACCTAGCCTTAAATTCAGATTAAATTTTATTGTAATCTAGCAGTCTCGGATTTCAATAAAGATCAAATTACAAATACATGGTCAACTTTAGATAGAAAATCTGAGCTATTTTTAAACTTAAAAATTGAAAATATGTGTTTATTATCGTTGCAATAAAACGGATATACCTGGGACCTTTAAAAATAGTTATTAAGATTGCAATGACTGAAGATTTTGCACCTCTCACAATGGAAAATTCCTGTCATTCTGTGCCTCATCCATAGGGTACCCTTAGTTTTCTCCATATCTACTAGCCGTCTATCCAGTTCAAACTGCAAAACTGTATGCCCTAAATATTTTAGGAGACTTCTAGCAAACCTTTTTGTAAAAGTAAGATATAACTATTTTAGGAAATATCCCCTTTTGTGTGTCCATGTTTTGGTTTATCCAAAAACTTTTAGAAGATATTTACGCAGCTTTTATGCTAATGTATGAGAGTATTCCTCAAGCAGTTGTTTGCACAGAGAATCTCCTCCCTTCTTGTCTAAACTAGAGTCTCGTGTAAATTGCAACTTTTGGGCTAAAACTCCGATTTTGGTTAATGACAAGCTAGATGAATCGATGAAGGCGACTTGAACATTCATCTGTTACTATAAATGGGTAAAATAGTTGTTTTAGTGTCGTCAAAACAGATGATTCATTGTCATTTTTCTGTTTATTTTATAGCCTATTTTAGTGTCTATTTCATCGTCTATTGAAGAAACTGTTATAGTTTTATTAAACATTCAAGTTTTCTATGAACTGATAATTGATTGACTTCAAGGGAAACCAACAGGATATTTTGGTGGATAAGCGGCAAGGCACTGGTCGTCTTCATTCCTTGGTCTTTCTCAGTGTACCAAAACAGATCCATCGACTAGTAGGCTCTTGGTGAGTCTAGTGTGGTTTCAGTCCATTTACCGCTGTTAAGGCTTAACGCTGATATTGACGAGTTACATATATTGGTGAGTAGCACTTTCACGTTTTTAGGCGTGGAGTGGTAAGAAGATAAGGCACCATTTTACTCTCCCCCATGGTAGCCTTTTCAGAGCAGGTTTTAGTCCTCGTGTTATATTATGCATAGAAGACGTTTTTAATTTTGACGAATTCTGTAAAAAGTTTTTAGTATATATTAATATCGCTCGATAGCAGCTCTGCTTCTCTGAGATCAAAGATACTTTCTGGACCAGTAGACCTATCTCTCTGATTAAGAGCACAGAGTTCTTAACCATCCAGTAACAGGGACTAATGGATGTAAGTTTGGACATAGACAGTGAGATAATGTTGTTAAGACCAGCTCTATCTCTTACCAAAACACGCCTTGAATCTTAGTAGGCAAGAGATGAAATTAATAATAGACCTATTTAAAGATCTCTTTAGAGTTAGAAGATATCTTCATCTAATGGGTGTGTTTAGGGAGATCCCAATATTGCAGGTTATGTGACTTGAGAAGGAAAAAGCTGCTTTTCTTATAATCTTGCTAACATGGCAAGGCCATATTACATGGGAGACACTGCTTCAAGACAAAGAGTCTGGTTAATTATCTAAAATCTTTTGTTAAAAGGACTGCTTTAGTTAAACAGAAACGAGATTGGAGAATAATGCAATATACCTTCACATCTGAGTGTTAGGTTATTTTAGGTTAAAATAATAGAATCTTAGTTAAGGCCCGGAGTTAACATACCTGAAAGCTGGGCTTACATACTTTCCACCAGAATATTCTGTTGATTTCCCTAAAACTATTATTGCACTTATATGAAATATATTTTCACTGAACTTCTATGATGTATATTAAACATGTGTAGCACGCCACGATAGATGTTTAAGTAAAATAGCAGTGTATTGGAAATAAATAATTATAAAGGATAAATAAGGGCTACTTTTTAAAGTATTTTAATTGCTATTATCTTCCTGTCCTATTAAATTCTTGAAATAGGAAGATAAACTTCATTCTGCTTATCTTTGATGACCTGATGAATGCCACTTTATCATGCAGTCTTGGCTTTCGAAACTTACGAAGGCTCATCAAAAAGTTTGGTTTATTTTATAGCTACAGCCAGAGAAACATGACTAAGAATTTCCTGAGAAGTTTGCTTCTTGGATGCACAGAACGTATCGCAGAGAGAATCTCGCATGCAGTAGGACGTCGCTTTTACGTTATTGCTGCAAAGATGTGATTCTCTGCGTGCTAGAACCATCTTCTTTCGGACTTGTGAGTCCAAATGGAGTGTAGAGATAGGGCATTTGCCCATCGTTGGAGAACGTGACGAATCTTTACATCCAGAACATGCTTCGTTTCTTTAATACTTGCTAAAACTCTCATAGGAATATCTTCCTGGTTTATTTCGCTGAATCTTCATAAGAAATATTTGACTTTGTTGAACCTCAATATGTGAAATATGGTAATCTGCAGAGAGTGAGTTAATTCTCGGTGAGGGTCAACGCAATGGATAGATAGCCTAATTGAGGACATTTGCAACACACACGATGTTGATGTTGCGGCTTAAGAGAAAACAAACTTTTAAAGCTTGAACTCTATTTATCGACAATATCTCCTCAAATATATAATTTTACATAAAAATGTCAAGGAAAGTCCAAAAGGTAAAAACTGTAAAAACTGTACTTGTACAGACTTTTGAACTGTAGTTTTTCTCTTTAATTTGATATACATTTTATCGATGTATGCACGGGAAAGTACTGATGTGCATACACATTCCTTTATTAAAATGGTCCCGTATCTACTCTTTATGCTATAGAATCTGGAACACTTCACAGAAAGAATTATGCCTCCTTGGTAGCGTAGATGGTAGCGTATCTGCCTCACGTTCAAGAGGTCCCGAGTTCGAATCTTGGTCAGGGTGAGTTACCTTGATGAAGTTTTATCTGGGGTTTTCCCTTATCTTGAAAGACGAATGTCGGGTAACTCTAAGCTCCATGGACCCGGACTCATTTGAGCATCATTTCATCTGTTTCATTCACCGTCCGATATGACTTAACGTTTAAGGACGTAAATTACAATACAAAAAAGACGAAAGAAAGAATTATATTACTTATACATCTCAGGTGATAAACTTTAGCCATCTTCAGGAGGAAGTTTTGTTCTACAAGATGGTGCTTTTCTTACACATGGCAGCATCTGGTTTCTTTTTATACATAAATTTGTTTTTCTTTATTAATATGTAAACAGTTTTTTCTCTGAATGACATTTTCTGGTATAAAGGAATCGTTTTTATCAGAAACTATTGCAGATAATTACATTAAACTTCACTTGCCGTTAAAGAACTGGGGCACTACTTAGTTTCCTTCCGAAGGAAGCCATGTTACAAATTTTTATGGCTGAAGTCGATATCTTAAAGAGATTCTATCTTATGGATGATGCATTTAACACATTTAGCATTTTCCGGGAAGGGGGTTTTAATTTTTCCTTAAAGCGGACATCTCAAGGAACTGAGAACCTAAATAAAATAGAAGCCGATGGTAGAGACTTAAACGAGAGAGATTTAAGTTTATTATTAATAAAAAAAATATCAAGGAAATAACGGGTTAGTTTAATGAGAAAGTGATGCAGGAATATTTTATTTTTATGGTATTATCCTTAACAATCTGTTACGCAACTTAGTACAAGTAGCTACGTAGTTACCCAGTTATCCAACTTTTTGGTTCATACATCGAGGTTGCCATTTTTTCCTTATCTTATACGGAAAAAACATTGCATTATGTATTTTTATTGACACGGTTAATTACTTTCTGTTAGAATTAAAATAATATTAGTGTTCGAAATCGACACGTACAATATTCATGCGAACTGTAGGTTAGAGACCTTCAAATTGCCGTTTGTACAAGTATTACAACAAATTAACGTACCAATTGTCAGACGAGGTTATGAGAGTAGTGAATATTTATTTGCTTTCCTCCGCAGGTGTTGAGTAATTTCAGTACAACAAAGAAACGATATTCCATGGAAGTTGGCGTGGGTGCAGTCTACCTGGCAAATATTTTACAAAAATAAACAACTGAGAGCTCTTGACCTTTCCACAGAGAGTTTATCTGAGGGCCATTAGTACACCTGTGCGGCTATCTGTGAACGCAGAATATTTGCGCTGTATTTACATTTTCTCTTCTACGAATAATTTAAAGTACTCTGGTTCAGTAGCATTCCTAATAAACAAAAATAAAGTTAATATGTGTTTAGAGACTAAACTTCCGACAAGTATGTTTCTGAATTCCTATCTTTTATAATTTGTGAGTGAATGATCTGTGAAGATCCAAATTTCTACAGTTGTCTTTCGATCTCCTTTAATTTTTACAATATACTCAGAATATAAAACATAAGCATATACTGAACATATGTTAACGATTTATGCCAAACCATTAATAACCCTTTATTCATAATTAGTCATTTTTGATAAGCTAATATGGAATGTTACTTGGAGCTTATGCTTTGCAGCATTACTCCCGAAGTTTTGATCTGCGTTTAGTGTGCAAAACGAAATTGTAGTGCAGGTTTTTTAGCTTTAATAAGTTTAGGAGAAAAGAAAATTCCATACTGTTATTGAATTTCTGAACTTATGAAAAATAATTAATTTAAACGTAATGTTTAAGTACTTCTTAACTAGATCACAAAAGTTTCTAAATGATTAAATGTTGAAGTTCTCCTGAAAATGTCAAACTAAGAAGTTATGAACTGTTGTCCAGGAGCATAAACTGATGGGGAAAAGAAGTAGCTGAGAGAAGTGAAGTGTAAAGTTAAATGTGTTAGTTTAACTATATAAAAACACCGATTAAATAGCTATTTATGACAAAAATTGTAGATATTAAATACACAATTGTATAACATGAAAGTAAATGTGTAAGTATGGCGTAGGGTGGAGGAATATGCCGAATTTCAATTTCACGTGAAATACGGAAGAAGACTGTAGCGCTATCGTAATACTTTAAGTAAGATAAGTCCATTTTAGTTGTAGCTTTGGATAGCAAGACGTCGCGCTTTTCATGTCGAAGCATATTTAAATATTGGAGACTCTGTTAATACAATTTAACATCCATTAAGAAGGGTGTTTAATGTTACACTGTTCGTACTTGCAACTCAATAAAATTGATGTTTATAATCTGATATCAAACTATAGCGTCCTGTTCGAAGCATATCGGTAGCGGAAAAGAGAGGGGCAGAACTATTTTAAGAAACGCTCTTAGGCTGCTGGGTGGTTCCAACCGGCATTCGCCTCTATAAGCACACATGATTTTTCCTCCAGCAAACAATAAGTTAACAGCATTCATTAAGTATGTCCGTCTCTCTTTCTTGCCTTGTATATGTTTCCTGAAAGATCTTTCTAGTTGACACATATGTTTACAGCAAGATCTTTCTAGTTTGAGACACATGTTTACAGCAAGATCATTCTAGTTTGACACATTTGTTTACAGCAAGATCGTTCTAGTTTGAGACATATGTTTAGAGCAAGATCGCTCTAGTTTGGCACATATGTTTAGAGCAAGTTCGTTCTAGTTTGACACATATGTTTAGAGCAAGATCGTTCTAGTTTGAGACATATGTTTAGAGCAAGATCGTTCTAGTTTGAGACATATGTTTAGAGCAAGATCATTCTAGTTCGACACATATGTTTAGAGCAAGTTCGTTCTAGTTTGACACATATGTTTAGAGCAAGATCATTCTAGTTTGGCACATATGTTTAGAGCAAGATCGTTCTAGTTTGAGACATATGTTTAGAGCAAGATCGCTCTAGTTCGACACATATGTTTAGAGCAATATCGCTTTAGTTTGGCACATATGTTTAGAGCAAGATCGCTCTAGTTTGACACATATGTTTAGAGCAAGATCATTCCAGTTCAACACATATGTTTAGAGCAAGATCGTTTTAGTTTGACACATATGTTTAGAGCAAGATCGTTTTAGTTTGACACATATGTTTACAGCAATATCGCTCTAGTTTGACACATATGTTTACAGCAAGATCGCTCTAGTTTGACACACATGTTTAGAGCAAGATCGTTTTAGTTTGACACATATGTTTAGAGCAAGATCGTTTTAGTTTGACACATATGTTTACAGCAAGATCGCTCTAGCTTGACACATATGTTTACAGCAAGATCGCTATAGTTTGACACATATGTTTAGAGCAAGATCGTTCTGGTTTGACACATATGTTTACAGCAAGATCGTTCTGGTTTGACACATATGTTTAGAGCAAGATCGTTTTAGTTTGAGACATATGTTTACAGCAAGATCGTTATAGTTTGAGACAGATCACACTTGCAGCAAATTTTAAATTTTTTTCTATCCTCTGGAAAAATTATTGTTTTTTACTTGTTAGTTTTATGGAGAGTAATGATTTGAAAATAAGTATTTTCTACCACATACCGTTTTCAAAAATTGTAGGATTTATAATCTGTGGAAATTAAAAAAGATTTTGAGACCATGGAAAGACAAATAATTCACCCACGAATAATTTAAAAGGACATCTGCGGTCGTTTTCTTTTGTATTCATCTTTTACAGTGTATCTAAGGACCAACAATATTATGCCAACATTCTGTAGTTCCGCCGTCCCACAAATCACTTTTCCATTACTGCAATGTTCCAGTGAAAATGTTTCCCATGATCATCAATAGTATCCTCCAAGATATGAGAGAAAAGTCAAGATAACAATCAAAGACTTTGGTGACATACAAGTATGACATTTCGTATTGGGAACAACTGATCATGTTAATTACAGACTCTGTATAGTAATCATTTTGTGACTTTCAAGAAGGTTTGTACACGCATACGTAAAGACATTCCATATGTGGTTTTTTTCTGTACAGCGCTTTTATAAATATGTTTATTACGCCCATTTTCATTATATAAGTATGAAAGATACACATCTTCGGGGTTTACAAAGACTCATTCGAGATATTACATGTGGGAAATATGTGTAATATATACAACATTGCATGTTCATACGATTACATGTAATATGGGTGTTTCTTTCAGTCCCATTCTCTATGTACGTTATGTTGCTTCTTGTTGGGACTGTCCTGCTCGCACAGAAAGCAGCTTCATGTAGTGAGGTAGCATACAAAACAACTACCCCATTATTTTCAGATCTGCATACAATTTTCATATATATATATGAAAATTGTATATATATATATTACATACATATCATAACGTAAGTAACTGAGCAAATCTAGCTTAACTGATAAGCCTCTTTTTATTAACCGAGTATCTTATTGGAGCTGAGGAATATTTATTACCCTTATGGAGAAGGAATACATTTAAAATCAATTTCGAGGAATCAGTAAAGACCCTCCGTTCCTCAGGGTTGTTGAACATAATGCAGTCTCTAAACAAACCACTGACACCACCAGAGTACACAAAATTCGTTAGAGGGTGAGGGGGAAAGGTTCAAATGGATTCTAACGCCTCCTACATGTAGTCACCGGAACACCGTGAGCAAGCAAAGTCTGCGTTTTCAATCGCGAAGCCAGTAACTCAGATTGTACCTCTGAATGATGCAAGTTCCTCACGTGCTGCGCTGATGGCTGTTTGCAGTTTTGTTCCCACTGCTGCCGGATGGCATCTCTACATCAATGGTCCAACCTGATGGACCTGGTGGGTTAGGAGGTGGAGAAGCATCATCATGAAGTTTCGGAAGGCTAAGTTTATGTTTCAACAATGAACATCTTTGACTTTGGTCAAGCAAAAATAGCAATCAGTGGCATAATGCCTTTGCGCAGCCATCTCTTGCATATGTGCCGCAACAAAGGTGAGGAGTAAAACGCTTACCTTTTAAAACTCGTATGCCTTTTCAACTGCAGGAGTAACATTTTGCCTTTGGATGTTCACTGTATATGCACCACGCATGTAACAAAATATATTGGCGTTATTTATACATTGTCTAGATATTTTGTACGATATTTTCTGACAGAATATGTATCAAAAATCACTCATATGTGCAAAACACAATACAGCAGTAATTGCCATTACAATGCATCGCCTGATCCAGCACTCGTTATTCGAAATTGAATGAATACTCGCTAAGGAGAATCACAAGGAAGAATTGTTACTTATGTTTATGATAACTAACACTAGATGGACAAACATAGAGATCAAAATCCAAATAGAGAAGAAGGTTTTCCTTTGCATGTGAATTGAAACTTATTTCAAATAAATTAAAACATAGAAAGTTAGAGCCACATTGAAAAATTCAATGCCATAGCTGTATTTGAACCACGGATCTTCTGGTTGCCTTCCAGCCGCTCTAAACCTTGAGCTACTATGGTCAACGTGCCGACATGACATTAAATTCTCCAACTGACTCGTGGACGGCAACCAGAAGATCCGTGGTTCAAATCCAGGCTATGGCATTGCATTTTTCAGTGTGCCTCTATCTTTATACACTTTAGCCTACACACGGCCATTGTGAAAGAACAATTCATTTCCAAATTAAAACATGTTCCGTAACAGAGAATAAAATGAATATCCAAAAGTAACTGGACGTGTTAGAAAAAAATTAAAATCATATCTTAATTCAGCACACAAATTTAATGATACTGACTTATTTTCATTTAGAGGGTAAAAGGTGTGTTGTGCACTACAATAGAAAAATATTGAAACGGCCTCTTAGTAGAATAAGAAAGCCCCAGAATTTATTCGAACAATTTCCAGAGGAAATTGAAAATTTAAGGAGAGATGTTATCGGAAGTTTACATAGGTCTGCAAGGACACTAGATATGTCACGCATCACTAAGATCTACGCTTCCATCCTTACAAAATGCTGACTTTTCACCAATTTTCATAGGAATATGATTTTACATATAGGAGAAATTCCGCGGAACAGTTTCTGCTTCCTCTTACGGGAAAAATACCTCAATCATCTCCTGATGCCCGATGAAGCTCACTCCGTTTATCAATAAGTGTTAATAAGCAAAACTTCTAGAGGGTTTCATCAACGTCCTCTTCACTGCGAAAGAGCTACGGCAGTGTGCGCAATGGCTTCCTTAGGTGATAAGGCCGCACATTTTTGAGGAGGAAAATTGTAAAGCTGCATATGTCACATCAGAATGTATTATAGAAACAGAAATAGCATTAAGAATTTAGAATAGAAATAGGATTTCATAGGAGAGTAATTAGCATTAATTCTATACGCTTTTAGAAAAGTGGTGACAAAACTCCTACAGCGAGAATAAAAATAGGCTAGGTACGGTTTTTTCAGCATATGTATAGCAAAATACTTCTAGTAATGTTCATGATAGAATATCTATAAATTTAAATTACATAGGACAAGAACGTTTAGAAGACGTGCAGTCCAAACTGACCTAATTGATTGACAGAAATAAGCCTGAATGGTTGTGTGAGAATTGCAGGAAGGTATCTAGCTGATGCAATTTTACATGTTTAAAATAGCATGAAATATGGTATCTAGTCTCATTTGTCATATTTAATTAAATCCAATAATAACTGAGGAACTTGATTATCAGCTATTGTTTCCGATATGTTTGAAATTCAAATTACGAAGTGGTTAGCCGTAATTTTTCAACTGCTACGGACATAAAACTGTGATTTGCATGAGATAGTAGAAATAAACTACAGTATATCGCCACAAGTTTCTTTCACACTGCCCATGAAATTCAATAAAGCTTATTTACAAAAGTAGTGAATAAATCGTTTATGGAGTCCTATAATTTTCTGATCAAATTTTCCATGATATAAGTTGTTTAAAATAAGTATTTAAATAGTTATTACTGTTAATTGAAATACTTACAAAGAATATTTCTAGTTGTGCAAATTACTAATAATTTTACATAAATACAATACGCTTATTGCAAATAATGGAACTTATAGAGCACCCTTAAGATCAGCAGACATATTGGGCTTTTAAATGAAGGAACTGATAGCAGAAAAAGAAATATTATTTCGATTAACTTACAATTAGCAGTTTCGTTAAGCTATATTTTAATCTAATACGTACTTTTTAAAGTGCTTTTCCAGTAGTTTTCATCGTCATGTAGATCTTATCATGGATGGGTGATAGAAAGCCTTGGTGATAGAAAGCCATTACAATAATTAAACAAAGGAGCAGCAGTTTCTAATGCACTCCTTTTTGTATTTAAAATTAAATGGAAGAAATCTCTAAAGAATAGATTGCATAACATCAGTAATGAATGACCTGATTTGTCAAGTCACGACAACATATCTAGGGAAAGTATTGTATTCCACACAAAAATTCGATACCAAGGTTTCAACTAAAATACATATTTGGAGACTGCTTGTATACCAAAAAGTCACATCTTCCTCTATCTCTCTGTGTATGTGTGTGCGTTTATCTATGTATGTCAGACCAGCATAACTCTAAAATGTAAAGTTCGTATACGCTATGTATCTAAGTTCAGCATCCTTTAAGGTCGGTGGTACTTCTACTGGGATTGTTCCGTCGTGGTTTGGGCTGTGCCCATCAAAATCAAAGCAATCACAACCTAAGTGTACTATATGAAGAATTAGTGTATTGCGCCCGCTTCGGTAGCGTAGGTAGCAGCGTGATTGCCTCACGTTCAAGAGGTCCCGAGTTCGAATCTCGGTCAGGGTGAGTTACATGGATAAGATTTTGATCGGGGTTTCCCTTATCCTGAAAGACTAATGTCCGGCAACAGTAAGCTCAATGGACCCTGGGCTCATTTGAGCATCATTTCATCCATTCCTTTCATCGTCCGATATGACTTAACGTTGGAGGAATTTAAGTTGCAACAAAAAAGTAGTGAATTGCCAGGAGAATGAATAGTTGAAGTTTGACGTGACCTATTTTATTTCTGTTACCAAAGACACTACACTGTCACATTTTTATAATTAACACAAACAACCCCTATATTTCACCTATAATGGTGGCTAGAACTATTCATAACTTAAACAGTGAAACAAATGACTATTAACTAAATTGCAGCAGCTGCAAACATGCTTCTTCTTGCTGGTTTCCTATATTCCACTGTCACTAAAACAGGTCCACCAACTCCTTCAAAACACAATTTGATCAACTGTCACAACAAGGATTCTGTAGTATGTGAAATTATGTAGGTATAACCTTGGATATAAAATGTACATGGGATCCCCATTTAAAAAACAAAGTATTATCCGGGTCCATTTTGATCTTCAGTGCTAGTTCTTCTTGTATTCTGAAACCACAAGTTTGTACTGGCTGCGTGAGTCTGTTATAAGAACAAGTGTATGGCTCTTTTGATCTGGTCGGAAAACAGCATAACGTAAATTAAAATATCCAAGAGTTACATTGGAGGTTTTCCTGAGGCTTTACCTTAAAGCCTAAGCTAAATTAGCTTCCTAGTGGTGAATAGATAATCAGAAGGAACGGGACCATGAACAGAGACATTCCTAACTTCAGGATACAGTGATAGGAACATAAATTGCAGAAATTAAATCCAAGTATTGTTTCGATCATACCTTTAAAGTCCAGTTAGAAACTTGACAAGAGTGGTCCAACAAATAAATTTCGCAGAATTCTCAATGTCTCATATAGTGTACAGATGATTCAAAGTTAGAGTCACATTTTTAGCAGAAATGTATAGTGCCTCACCAAAGATTGAATAGAGTAGCCTTAGAACAGTATAGTATATGACTCGTAGCCCTCCCTCTATTTTCTGTTGAATGGCCACATGCACTTTGCATGTTATAGCAAATTTAATATTGTATTTCGTACTCAATTTGTGCTTGGTTAGCGATAGTTCAAGGTGATGTTCACAGGCAAGTAGTTGGGAAATCCGATGGCAAGAAAGTGATAGTTAATGTGACGAATAAGATGTACTAAAATGTTGTAGACAAGCTCTGTATGTGTTTAGTGTGGTTGAAAGAACTGTAACAGCCGTCGATGTTTCTTCTGGCACTATTGCAAGAATTTTAAAGAAAAAGAAAAGTAAATCACGAAAGTAGAGCTATTTTGCGTACCATAGGTAAAAACCCTGTATTCTAGCTCCACAGAAATCACATTCTATTTATTCGCCGCCACTGCAAAACCACAAACTATTTACCTATTGTATCGTAATAATTTTCTGCCTTGTTTAAAAGATATGATGACGTAATAAGAAAAAATTGCTCAGTGCATGTCAGTATATGCATTAGAAGATATATTTTGAATCAAAATCTAAGATTCGGAACTGTCAAAACTAAACAAGGCAGGAAATAATGGAAGAACCTGTGGTCATTTAGATATTCATGTTTTTAAGGAGAGGAAAGATTTTAGAGATACCTACATATGGATCTCTTGTTGATCCTGATAAAACTTGAATAAACTGGCTGTAACGATTGTGTTTTAAATAATATAGTTTAAAATATTTCCAGACAAGATAAATATATACCTAGAATACTTTGGGATCGGCCTCAGAAGTCCGCTCCACACTGGATGACTTGCTTAACTGTTACATCAGAGATAGACAAAGTTTTGTTGCAAAAAGTGTTGATCCCGTTTGAAGTGTACAATTTATTTAAAATAGTTTTCTCTTATGGAGTGAATATTTCCGAGATATTTCTTGTTATGGATTTGAATTTTCACATACTTTTGCTGTTTTCAAATGAGAAACCATTTGAATCAAAACAAAATATGATATGTGCAACCACATAATTTCTCTCATTCTTATACATCCAATTCTAAAAAAAAACATGTATGCTGTTATGTACTTTATGGTAATTGATAGTAATGTTTCCAGAAATGGTTTTATTACATATTACCTCATAGCAACAAGAGAATGAGAGAATATAGTAGGCTTAAACGAAAGTCAAATTGTTTAATAGTTACTCACTATGTGATGACATTAACATTCCATTATATCTGGGTGACCATGACATAAAAATCGAATCACTTCCTATTTAAGAACTTAAGTATTTGATAACCCAAACCTGCGCTGTGGCCGAGCGGTTAGACCACTTAGCTCACCAAGGCGGTCGGATGTGAAATTTGTGGTGAACAAAGCGACGCAGGGATCTGTAATTCCCTGCTATCATTTCACCAATTGCTCCAGCATTGCCTTTCCTTTCAACCATTTGGCTCTCATTTCATATCTTCACTTTCCACATGCAAATCAGGCTTCATGATTATCCATTGAGTTATTCTCTCTGTTCCATCTGGACCCAGACGCTCAGATGTTTGTACTGGTGGGTGTAAGTCGTCCATACGAGAGAGGTAAACCACCAAAAGGGAAAACATAATTCAAGCAAATAGCAAGTAATATCTTGAAAATTGTTAAGCTTACAGAAATCTGTTTTACAGACAGACAAAAGCAAGATGCACATTTTTTAATAGTAGGTTTTGTCTGTTGCATTACAGTTTTGCAAATGCTATTAAGAAGAGGGCTTTAGAGGCTCCCCCCAGAAAAGTCGATATATACTTTCATTTTTCTTGAGAATATCTTAAAATATGGTAATTTATCCAAAATGGTTAGAGAAAATCAATATTATCCAGTATTTTTACATATGAAGGGTATTTTGGGACAAGGGGATTTTTTCTTAAACCTCCGTGTCGCATCCTCAGATGATGCTAAACATAAATCCCAAATTTTTGTTTTTAGTTATACTATTCGTAGACAAACGCGCTCGCCCTTGCATGCGCACCCACATATAAACACATACACCCAGAAACAGACATCTTTTACTAAACATTCTATCGCTTGAATATGGGGAATCTCGAGACATGTATTTTCGCGGAAATCTCCTTATTGCAATACTTCCTCTCCTTACTATAAGTACGTAGTAGAATCGGTAAACATGGACAGCAGTGATCATTTAAAAAGCTAGAAGTGCCTCAGCACTTCAACACTGCAACACTGAAGTGCAGGAGGGCGAGAGTTTAAGCATTTTCCGAAAACAGATCAAAACTAATTTTTGGGTCCAATGTTAGGAAGCCATATTTTAAGTACACTTTCTATTTCTGTCCAGTGATAGTAGCATTAACTATCAGAAAATACAGTTTAATTACCAATTTCAATACATCACATTAAGTCTCAGTTTAACAGAGTAAAAAACGAGTGAACGAAGATGAAGAAACGAGAGAAAATGAGAGGAAAGGGGAGGAGAGAAACGAGGAGATAGGAACTAAGAGCCTGAGTTGTACAGGAAGAGCAAAGTGGACAAAATATTGAGTAAGTGGGAAAGAGATAGTGGGGAAGTTAGTGAAGGAGAAAGGGAGGCAGGCAGGGAGAACGGAATTACTCATTTTGTTAGAAGAAAGATAAACCTCTTACAAGTTATTTGAAGAATGCTCGTGAATAAAAATGAAATTGGTCACTGTCCCATCGGTATTAGAAGAGACTTGAAGTAAAGAAGGTAAGCGCGGAAATAGTCGTCGGCAAGTTGAATTACTACGCCCTGGGCGGTACATAAACATTATCTGAACACACTGCTTCTGAGGTGAACCATCCCTGACCGGCATAAATTCTCTTCTAAAAAATCGTATTACTCTCTTTTCATTAACACTACAACTTGTTTTATTGCAGACAATTATTTTACATTTGTAGTGGTGTAACATATGACCAAAGCTCACTTGGAAATAGTTCGGTGCTTTGTGCATTGGAATATTGAAAAACAATGTACTTTACTTTACAGGTTTCCTGCACACCGAGTATGAGTTATAAAGAATTTAAAACACTGAAATAGTAGTATAAACAGTATGGTATGATACAACCACAATGATAATACAATTAGAAGCGTACCTAATTAACCGCGGGAAAGCTATTATATCTGTGTCACATTTCATCCTCCGACCCACTCCCACCACAGTTTCCATTTACGGCTGAAGACAACACCATCGTTCTCCTCCCAACGTTTATAAGTGCCTACATATCTATTACTAATGATATACATAATTACACATAATTAACACTAACGCCAAAGCACGGGAGCAAAGCGTGCTTGTGTTTCTGATTCAAGGGACGTTTGGCTATCTTTAATCTTTCTTTTTAATGTTAGCTTATGCTAATTAGCAACCAGTGATCACATCAAAGCACGCATGGGTTCCTTAACGGTAGTTAGGACTAAAGAAGGTACTATCTCCCAACTCAATGTAATCCCTGACAGAAATGTGCCACCCTTACACAGTGGGACAAGGACAGTGAATGTGTGTGACAGAGAACGCATGCTACACAAGGAGTAGAACCGTTAAAAATTCACACTATTCACTCAGTATACTTAAAACGAGAAGATTTATTCACAATATTAGAAGTCAGAATGTTGAATGGCCTGTAACTGAACTGACATGGGGTGTGATAGACCTCTCGAGAAAGGGTGTAGTAACCTTCTCCAACCCCCGTGCGTCTCATTCCCTAGGAACTTTCTTTGCTTTGGTGGACATATCTCAAAATTCGGTGAAATTGGCATTTGCACTGCTTTATTACTAATAATCACTTATTATCTGTATTCAAACCTGCCATCAATAAGAAGATATACGTAGCACCGTATTTCAACAGCTTCTTTACTTTTAAAATATGTTGCAAGTATTGAAGAACAATGTACTTTAATAGAATTACTGCAGATCCAATATGAGTAATAAAGTATTTGAAACTTTGAAGTACTAATTCAAACAGTATGAAAAGTAGAAGTGGACTGGACTTAAAATCTGGAATATTTACTATTAAACGCTAGCGGTTTCTCAATAGTTGGCGATTCACTGACTGATAGATCGATTGATTGATTGATTGACTGATTGATCGATTTGTTTGCATTTAGTGAGTTCAATAGTAGCCACAAAGGCCTGTGAACATTGAATATGTCAAAGAAATGTCCAGTTTAGTTGCATATATACTTGAAAATTGAACATAAAAGATACACTGTACACAGGCAATATGAAAAGCAAGCCACAGATGATTGTGTACAGATATAAATCAGTTCCCAACAGTTAGAAATGTAAATGAAAAGTGTAGTGTTTAACGCCCGCTTTTACTACATATGGCACCGGAGGCGATGACACTGATGATACATGAAATGAAGATGGAGCACCGGTGGAATGAGATGGCGGGGGAAACCGGAGATCCCGGAGAAAACCCGCCCCAGCGCCGTGTTGTCCACCACAAATCTTACTTTGCCTGGGATCGAACCCGGGCCGCCTTGGTGAGAGCCAAGCGGTCTAACCACTGAGCCACGGCGCAGCCTCAACAGTTAGAAGTCTAGCGGGGCCAGGATCCAGGTCAGGGGTAGCATATATATATATATATATATATATATATATATATATATATATATAATGTATGCTACAAAATAAAATACAATTCTGAGTAATGAACAAAAGATGTCTAGCAAATATGCATATACAGATACAATTTGGAAATTACGTTTTTTTTAAGTTTCACTTGCAATTTGTCAGTGTGTCTCAACATTTTGTTATATTACATTTGCAAAATTCAGCATTTAATATCAGCTGTTCAATAATGTGCATTTCAGTAGATTTCGAGCATGCACCAAATGAAAATTGGCAATGGTTTGCCATTAAAATAGCTAGATTCTGCTTACCGAGCCACATAAAAGTTATCAGGATAACTTTTTTCATTGGGATAATATTGTAGATAATAAAATGTTTTTGAATGTAGGTACTGTATATCGGCAATTTTAAAAACATTGAAATTGTTAATTTGTCCCTCAATATCATTAGGAAGAACGTTAAATAGCTTGATGGTTTCCTGGTACTTATCTTTCTGGAAATAAGACGGGATGATGTATGTTATACTTTTGTCTAGTGTTATTTCATGAATTCACTGATATAGAAAAGATATGTATGCAAGGCTGGACTAATATCTTCAATCTTCTAAAGATATACTTGCAAGAATGTCTGCTGTTGGTGTTAGAAATGGTTATTATAATTATCTTTTACGTAACAATTATTCGTTTACTTTCTAATGTGTTGCCCTAAAATGATATTGCATGATCTATGATAGAGTTCAAATATGCATAGTATAACAAGTTAAGTGTGTCTATAGAACCTATGTTTACCAGTGCTCGGATAACATAACGGGCAGAGCTTAGGCAAGATATACTTTACATGAACTTTCCAATCTACATATCCGTCTGTTTGAAGGCCCAGAAATTTGATGTTCTAAATTTCTTCTAGCAACATATTCATTGATCCAAATTTATATCGGAGTGTGTGATGTCCGAGTTATAAGTTTAACAACATTCGTTTTGTCTAGATTCACAAAGAATTTGTTAACTTAAAACAGCGTGACATTAGGTTCAAAACATATTAAAATTTAATTTCACATTCATTTACATTTTTACTAGTCACCAGCAAAGTAGGTATCCAGCGAACGGAACTGTGACTGCAACATACTTTTTATAAAGCAAGAGATCGTTTATATAGACCAGAAACAGTTAAAGCTCCTAATACTGAAACTTGGTGTACTATAGTGTTATGGTTTTCTAACTTGATGTTTGTTTGTCATATACAATAATCACTGTGTATACTTCAAGGCTCTGTTTTCTTCCATTTAGATATGATACAGTCTAACTTACATGTTCATTGTTTAGTGCATAGAATTCCTATTTTGCCATGGGAATCTTAAAATGCTGCCTCTTTACTTCAATAACTAATATTTAGTTTCTTGATGCATCTAAAAATGATTTTTTTAATATTTCCATTACTTCTTAAAAGTGTTATTGGGTCATTTTGTGCCCACATCGGTAGCGTAGATGGTAGCGTGTTTGCCTCAGGTTCAAGAGGTCCCGAGTTCGAATCTCGGTCAGGGTGAGTTACCTGTATAAGGTTTTTTCGGGGTTTCCCTTATCCTGATAGACGAATGTCGGCTAACTCTAAGTTCCATGGACCCCGGACGCATTGAGCATCATTTCACCCACTTCATTCATCGTCCGATATGACTAAGTGTTGGAGGACGTAAATTAAAAAAAAAAGAGTCATTTTGTAATGATTGTTTACCTGCATCTCTTCTTATTACATTGCATGTTTGTTTTATTGTTGTTACTGTAAAAGTACTGAATCAATTTATTATGACGGTAATGCAACATGCCAGCTGATTTTAAAACATTTTTTAAAATGTTACAGTGCTTATTGTAATAATGTTTTAAATCTAAGTTGTTGCTGATTCTTATTTAATAAAGTTATGTTTTATGTCTGCAGGATGTCCTAATTCCTAAAGCGATCCACGCATTGTATCCTTTGAAGTTATGTATTTTTTAGACCTAAAGGAAACAAAGTTCAACGTGAGCTATGAAAAATTTACGAAAACTATCATATTTATTGTTGGTCCCATTTGTTTAATAAGTTTTATTCCATGATTCAAGTTTAAGTTCCCTTCTATACCCGTTCACAGTATTTTCATTTATTTCCTTATACTTCGGATAAACTTAATGTTTGAATTTTAAATTTATCTGTTTAATGCATAGAATTTCTGCATCACATTTTGTCAGTCCTTAAGTTTTCGACAAGGAAATACAAAACTTAGTCGTATCTGAATTTACAAACATATTATCTATGGATAAATTATTTTGGTCCTTGTTTGAAAGTTTGCTGTATGTGTCATGTGGTATACTGTAAATAACCAGCTGCACTGTTTACTTTAAAGAATATGTTACAAATTATCCACATTTATGTCACGACATGATTAATTCTCCTGTTAATTTAAATAAAAAGTTTAGAGCATTGCGCGAGTAAAACTGATGTACTTAACGTAGCACGGTGTAGCCTAAAGTCCAGCTCAGCTTTTCTACGTTTACTTTTGTTTGAAGGATATATCACACATTCATACAGTAATATTTTCATTACTTTTAAATTTTCCTTTTAGGATGTTTCATATAGGCACCTCGATTACTCATAATAATTATTAATTTTAATCACCATTAATCATAGCGTAATGAAAAATTGAGAACAAGCGAGCGCTGTAATCTCAAACCATTGTTTTCATTATATATGCTTTTAAATACAATGTTAAGTAGTACTTAATATTCTAACACTTTTCTTTGTAATGAGATAAGATCAGCTGTCGTGCTGGGTGGAAAATTTTAAGACAGTTTTGCACCTCTTGCAGAAAGATTATCTAGACAGTGAGAAAATATTACAAGGACGTGGGCTGTGTTATAATTTGTAATAGCCTATAGTCTCTATTCGAGCCTATTATCTAATACAGCTGGCAGTTACCATTATCTAAAAGCAAGAATCGACATTATAACTGTATTTTAGCCTCTTGGAAGAGTAAACATAGCTTACGAAACGAAGAGCGTTCTGGTGAACTCCTTACTTCCTCACTGACTCAAAAACCTGATAATGTGTGGGTAAGTAGACTTTGCTTTAGTTAGTACTATTTCATTTCACAAATTACTTACTTTGTTATAAGTAATCATAGGATTTGTGTATTGAATAAAATAATTAATAATAATAATAATAATAATAATAATAATAATAATAATAATAATAATAATAATAATAATAATAATAATAATAATAATAATAATAATAATAATAATAATAATAATAATAATAATAATAATAATAATAATAATAATAATAATAATAATAATAATAATAATAATAATAATAATAATAATAATAATAATAATAATAATAATAATAATAATAATAATAATAATAATAATAATAATAATAATAATAATAATAATAATAATAATAATAATAATAATAATAATAATAATAATAATAATAATAATAATAATAATAATAATAATAATAATAATAATAATAATAATAATAATAATAATAATAATAATAATAATAATAATAATAATAATAATAATAATAATAATAATAATAATAATAATAATAATAATAATAATAATAATAATAATAATAATAATAATAATAATAATAATAATAATACTAATAATAATAATACTAATAATAATAATAATAATAATAATAATAATAATAATAATAATAATAATAATAATAATAATAATTAATAATAATAATAATTAATAATAATAATAATAATAATAATAATAATAATAATAATAATAATAATAATAATAATAATAATAATAATAATAATAATAATAATAATAATAATAATAATAATAATAATAATAATAATAATAATAATAATAATAATAATAATAATAATAATAATAATAATAATAATAATAATAATAATAATAATAATAATAATAATAATAATAATAATAATAATAATAATAATAATAATAATAATAATAATAATAATAATAATAATAATAATAATAATAATAATAATAATAATAATAATAATAATAATAATAATAATAATAATAATAATAATAATAATAATAATAATAATAATAATAATAATAATAATAATAATAATAATAATAATAATAATAATAATAATAATAATAATAATAATAATAATAATAATAATAATAATAATAATAATAATAATAATAATAATAATAATAATAATAATAATAATAATAATAATAATAATAATAATAATAATAATAATAATAATAATAATAATAATAATAATAATAATAATAATAATAATAATAATAATAATAATAATAATAATAATAATAATAATAATAATAATAATAATAATAATAATAATAATAATAATAATAATAATAATAATAATAATAATAATAATAATAATAATAATAATAATAATAATAATAATAATAATAATAATAATAATAATAATAATAATAATAATAATAATAATAATAATAATAATAATAATAATAATAATAATAATAATAATAATAATAATAATAATAATAATAATAATAATAATAATAATAATAATAATAATAATAATAATAATAATAATAATAATAATAATAATAATAATAATAATAATAATAATAATAATAATAATAATAATAATAATAATAATAATAATAATAATAATAATAATAATAATAATAATAATAATAATAATAATAATAATAATAATAATAATAATAATAATAATAATAATAATAATAATAATAATAATAATAAATGATGATGATGATGATGATGATGATGATGATGATGATGATGATGATGATGATGATGATGATGATGATGATGATGATGATGATGATGATGATGATGATGATGATGATGATGATATAATCTTCAGTAACAATTGTATATTGCGGCAAAGGAAATTACAAAATCAGTAGTATTTCTGTTTGAAATGCAAAGTCATAAGAGCTGTTAAGAAGAATCATGTAATTTCATTCCAAGATTTTATCTTTACAACAGTAATATGTTAAACGTAAGTTGAAACCTACAGTGATAGTGAAGTCGTGTACCGACAGTCGCGGCAGACAGACGTGTTTCGTGCGCGCTGCTTCCGTGAGTGTTACAGTGTAACTGTGTTTAACTGTGGAATACGATATCTTCTAGTGAATTGTATTTTCACAATCAGTGCAAGCAGTGTTCTTCAACTAACGTGTACTAGTGCCCTTTGGGTACAGGTGTGTTTCTTTCTCTTTCTCTATTTTTTTTTCTTTTCTTTCCTCACCTATTATGTCTCTCACGCCGGAAACTACCGGCCATCTAGTACGCTCAGCTATCGATATGGTTTATAATACCACTAGTGAATTTCCACAGTTACCAGTGCCTCTACAGCAAGCTCAACCAGTGTCTACGCAGCCAACCCAGGTTTCTCGCACCAATACTTTTAATCCTAATTCACCAGTGCGTCAATCACCCTTACGCCCGTCACAATTACATCTTACCACGTCAACTGCAGCTATAGTTACCGCTAAAACTACGAGTGACGTTATCATGCATGAGACTGCCCCATCTAACAGTTCACCTGCAACCAGCTCTAGTCGCGCTGCTACACATGCTGTTGCCACAGCTGGCCCGAGTAAACGTCGCTGTACAGCTCCCCCATCAGAACAAACAAGTGCCTCGCGCTATGCTTACACTGTTTCCACGCACAACCGCTTCGCACTACTAGAAGACAACACAGCCATGGACGAGACAAGCAACTCCGAGACACCTAAGGAAAAAGTTCCACCAATTTGCTTGCGCAACATTGATAACTATCAACTTCTATTACAAGATCTAAAAAATAATGTTACCTCTGAATTTCACACAGAGCTTCGCGGGTCTATCCTTAAGGTTCATCCCTCTACTTCTGACGATTTCCGTAAACTTACTACATACTTCAGCTCCATACAACAGGAATACTACACTTACAGAAATCCGACAGATAAGCTTTTCTCGGTAATTATCCGAGACATCCCTCCTTCGCTCACTGATAAGGAAATCTATGACGAACTGTGCTTACAGAACTACCCAGTGTGGAAGGTCACTCGACTTATGAATCGGTCGAAACAACCCATTCCTCTCTGTGCGGTGGAATTGTTAAATAGCGATGATGGTAAAGCTATACTCAACCTAACTCGCCTGTTCTACAGTGTTGTTAAGGTGGAACATCGCCGTCGTAACACTGACATACCGCAATGCACCCGCTGTCAGAATTACGGTCACACAAAGAACTATTGTCAGCTGACCCCGAGGTGTGTTCGCTGTCTAGAGAATCATCACTTCTCACAGTGCACTAAACCGAGAGATACTCCAGCTCAGTGTGTTCATTGTCATGAAAACCATCCAGCTAACTACCGAGGTTGTCGGCATTATTTAGAACTGAAATTCAGAACACAAAATAGCAACACAAGGCAACAGCCTGGGAATTCTCATCGCTCCCGTCCCCTACAACAATCAGACAATCCTGCACAGCAACCATTACAACCCCCAGCTGCATCACCAGTACCTCCAACTTCTTCACCAGCAACTTATGCCAGTGTAACTTCTGCTTCCTCAACGAGGCGTACTACTGCACAACAAGATCCCTCTGACTCTTCATCTCTCTCGGCTCTGCTAATTAGCCTGTTCACTCAACTTCTAAATTCTTTATCCATGTTCCTCACTCCTCTCTTACCGCAATTTACACAATGTTTCCAAAACGCTCTTCTAACTACTTTCCGAAATGGTGGCGTGTAATAGGCCATCTCTTTCATCACTCACTCTCCTGAACTGGAACGCTAATGGCATACGCACTAAACGTGCCTCCTTCGCTGCCTTTCTCAGCTTGCACAGTATAGATGCTGCCTGTATCACCGAGACTCATCTTCTCCCGAATGAACGTTTCTCCGTTCCAGGCTACAGGATTTATAGATTTGATCGGAATGCACCTTCCGCCTCTGGAGGAGTAGCTGTGCTAGTTAAACGTTCTCTGACTCATCATGAAATACTCCTACCTGTGATTCCCGGCTTTGAGGTAGTGGGCGTTAAACTCTCTCTTCGCGATAGCAACGATCTCGTCCTAATGAGTGCTTACAAGCCCCCAAATAGTAAGCTTAATACTCACTATTTCTCTTTCCTTTTCCCAGCAGAAAGCTGCACTCTCTTGCTAGGGGATTTGAACTCGAAGCACACTTCTTGGGGAAGTAGGGTCACAAACCCGAATGGACGACGTCTGTTTGACACTATTAATGCCACTGGTCTTCACATACTGGCTCCCACAGAACCAACTTACTATTCTGGTAACCCACAGGTAGCTCCTGACATTTTGGACATTGGGGTACATCGCAATATACGATTACCTGCATCGATTTCTGCACTGCCAGCGCTCGATTCCGATCACTGTCCAGTGTTGGTCACATTTAACCTCACTCCAGATATTTTGCCACAAATCCCGCGACTCATCGATGGTTTTGTCAACTGGGACATCTTTCGCACACACCTGGATGCTGCACTCCACACATCTTATCAACTGGGTACTGCGGATGCCATAGACACTGCCGTCCACCATTTTACCTCTGCCCTCTCTTCCAGTGTACGATCCTCTACTATCCGCAGTCCTCAACCTCGTCATTTCCCCTCCTTGCCTATCCATATTACTCAACTCATCCAAGAGAAACATCGCATCCGTCGACTGTGGCAACGTCAGCGTCCACCCTGGCTGCGCCAAAGATTAAATAGTCTCATTCGACAAGTACGGACCGCACTAGAGCAACACCGATTTCAGGAGTACCAGCGACAATTAGCCACTATCCGTCCCGGAGATCATACCTTATGGAACATCACTAAGAGGATTCTCCGAGAGCCGACAGTGATTCCACCTCTCCAGGTTGATGGGAACCTTTTGAGTGACTCTGCTGCCAAGTGTGACGCTCTAGCTACTCACTACGAGCGTACATTCACGCCTAACACCTGTCTTGACTCTAATATTCCCTCTTCCGTGGACAGGGAACTCCTTGAGTACCAACTTCGTCCTACAGCGCACAACAGAATTTCGTTCACTACTCCACGTGAATTGTCCCGCTTTATCCATCGTCTTCCCGTTAAAAAGTCTCCCGGTCATGACCTTATCCCTAACGTTGTGCTGAAGAATTTGACAAACAAAGCCCTAGCTTATTTATCATCAATCTTCAATGCTGCTCTGCGCATTGGTCATTTTCCATCTACATGGAAACATGCGGAAATTATAGTCTTCCACAAGCCCAACAAGCCAAAAAATCTTCCCTCAAGTTACAGACCAATCAGCTTATTACCTACACTTTCTAAGCTTTTCGAAAAGATTATTCATCAACGTATTTCTCATTTTGTGATTCATAATCAGATAATTCCGTCTTTTCAGTTTGGCTTTCGCCCGAAGCATGCTACCACTCACCAATTGCTCAGAATCACGCAGTCTATTATTCAAGGTTTCGAAAACAGGCAATACACCGTAGCAGCATTCCTAGATATCGCCCAGGCATTCGACAAGGTGTGGCACAGTGGACTACTACTTAAAGCATATCGCATTGGTCTCCCTTATTATCTGATACAAATCATAGCAAGTTTTCTCGCCAATAGAACCTTTGTGGTGCGCATTGCTGGTTTCACATCCACCCGACGGCCTATTTTAGCAGGTGTACCTCAAGGTTCAGTACTTGCACCACTCCTCTTTAATATATTCACTTATGATCTTCCTGATATAGCTCCAGTTTGTACGGCGTTATACGCAGATGATACTGCTCTCTATTATTCTCACGCCAATATTCTTCATGCCATTCAGAAACTGCAAATTGCCCTAGATCAATTAGCTCATTGGTTCTCTCACTGGCGCATTTCCCTCAATACTAACAAGACAGAGGTTAAGATCTTCTCTTTACGACCTTATAGGGATCCTCCTTCACTACGGCTGCTGGGGGAACCGCTCTCATGGTTACCAAGCAATGTGCCAGTGAAATACCTTGGGGTGTTACTGGACACTCGACTTACTTGGAACGCCCACATCTGTCGGTCTGTTACGCTTGCGTTTGCCCGGCTATCAAAACTGTACCCTCTACTCAACAGGCGCACTTCACTTGGTTATGAATCCTCCCTGCTTCTTTACACATCTCTAGTCCGTCCCATTCTTACCTATGCAGCTCCAGTCTGGGGTGGCACCAGTAAGACTAATCTCCGCCGACTGCAGGTACTACAAAACAGGGTGCTTCGCACAGTTACAAACGCTCCATGGTTCATCCGAAACCAGCAGCTGCACCATGAGTTTGGTCTTCTACCCGTTCACCAATACATCCGACGCCTGGCACGTCCATTCTTTTACAATCTCCAGGAGGTCCCTGGAGCTGTTACCTACCGTCTCGGCTGTCGCACTCGCCAGCCAACTCGCCTGAAGCGCAGACTGCCCCAAGATCTTCTCCTGAGTGACGTCTCCAGCACAGATGACTCAGACACGTGATTAATACCATCAGACTTTAAGTTCTCAATTGTGTTACAGTTATCCTCCATATTTAGTTAGAGGAGTCGTTCATGGCTACCTCCATTGTTATGTGTCCTGTTCCTATATATCTTATACCAAACATCTGTAAAGCATAATTGCTGATCGATGGATAAAATAAATAAATAAAAAAAAACAGTGATAGTATTATATTTTGGGTTTCTTCTTAATTTCTATAATGGCAGGCGAAACGCATTCTTTTGAGGAATTTGATGAAGACAGAGGCCCAAAACATCTACCAATTAAAATTGGAATCTTCAGATTCCGAGGGAGCAACTTCATTTCAGTTGTGTAGGAAGAGAAGGAAAGATCCCTTGGTGCAACCAAACTACATGCAAACTACCGGATAACTTTATCATACACTAATATCATTGTCAGGTAATTTTGCTACAAGAATGATCTGAAAGAAAGTGACAGCTGGATCTAATGTGATCAGCAATTTTCTTTAAAGTAAAATACGACTGCAAAAAATGGTACTGTTTATAAAAACTCTTTCAAACAATGAGGAATTAGCTGTGGATATTAAATATGCAGGTTCAATGAGAAGCAAAAGTTTGAAGAAGAAATACCTAAAAATATGAAATATATGAGTACCTATATATACCGGACAATTGGAGAAGAAACAAGCAAAAGAACAAAGTACAATAAGGTCAGGAAGTTGAAGCAAAAAGCAGTAAAAGACGAGTACAGGGAGCTGTTAAGCCACAAGAATGTTCTCAGAGTCCTCAGAAATGCAGTTATAACTTTTCCGGAGATTATCACAGAGCAATAAATAATGCCTTTGGAGACTGGCTGATGTCAATAAGCAGTGGCATATGAGACAAGAAGTACTGTAACTGGGACATATGCCGGTATTTCAAAGAAAAAATAAAGCAGGGAATTCTATGTGATGAAAAGCCAAGATTACTTTCGGACACGTCAAACCTTCTTGCCGGTTCCTTTTAATATATCAGAAACAGCTGTGAGATGCCTGCCTCTGATGCATAGCTATAGCTTTTCTATCATACACTCAGGAGATATCGAGTTCAATCTCGGCCCGGGTGAGTTGTCTCACTATTTCCCACATATGACGTTATCCTATACTGACCGTGTTAAAGTCGACCAATCAGATTCACGAAATCATACACAAAAACTATAACTATTTTGTTATCGCACCCTGAGACACGATAACAACACATCCTGCATGTTTACGAACAATCAAAGGATTATACATCTCACGGATCGTCGACTGTTAGCGCGAATTTCAAATGTCAAAATGGCTGAAAAGGTTTGTATGCCGTGGCATAAGTTAATGTAGGTTAATGTAGGTCTATGAGATTTATAGAATCAAATAACTTGTCCTATTGCTTTCAATTTTTTTTTCGTAAAATAGTCTCTACAAATGCAACTTCCGGTTTTGAATTTCTCTTAATAAATTTCCTCGCTATTTCGTCGCTCGTGAACTTATCGGCAATATCAAAACCAATCGTGACCTATGATAATTTTTTTTCCGGGCGTTTCCTTATCCTGAACGTTGAATGTCACGTAACTATGAGGTCTATCAGGTTCATTAAGTTATATTTCACCCATTTTATTCAGCGCCCGATAAGACTTACTTTGGAGAACGTTGAATAAATTTTAAAAAGCTGCCATGCGAAATAGGTGAAGCAACAAGAACACCTTTGGTGCTGTGACAGATGGCCAGAGAGAGAAACACAATCCTTGGTCACAGATACCTGAAGATAGCAGGAAGTATATCATAGATCACGTCAGCGCCTTTAGCAGAGTACCGCCTCATTGTGTACACAAAGGAACAGCTTACAAATAATTACCTTCATTTTAGAACCTCTCTAAATTTTTATGTACATTCAAATTTGTGAAATTAGCAATACTATTTTTAAAATGAAATACTTCTGTTATTATGCTTTATACTAATTTTAATATTTCATTCCATGTACATAGAAAAACAGATGTTGCAGATATCAACTCAATGATGAAGAAAATCTTGCAGTTAAATAAGTCCATAAAAAGTGAATTTCAAGAAAGGAAACTCCATGAAATATGAGCAGTATATTTAAATATGGAACTGATTTATACACTTTGATATGAATATTGTTAAGTTCTGTTCTGCGATTAATGCTGAACCTATATTTTACAAAGGAAGGTTAACTTTGTATAAATTTACGTTTATGATGTGGCAAAAGGACAGGCTGAAAATTATATATGACAGGACGGAACTGCAGGTAGAAGGACCAATGAAGTTGCCTCTTGCATTTATTACTAAATGAAAAATTCTGCTGTCATGACTGCTTATGTCTGAGGTGGGCAGAATATAAATTCAATCGACTACAATGTGAGTGTATTCAACAGTCATTGGGTATTTAATGACGTTCTTTGATCCACGACATTCCCAGTTCTAATGTGATTTAGTTCATGTTCCCATTGAAAATGCGAGTATGAATTTGCAAATATATTATCTATCTAGTTGGAATGCAACAGCAAGAAGTACCTCAAAAGATCATAAACGCAAAGCTGAAAAAATGATCTATCAGGTATATACAATTTTAAAGCAATGCATACAGAAATTCTAAAAGATAATAGTTTGGCACTAAAGAAAATGCCGTTTGATAACTGGTTATAATGTGGCTTCATTTCAAGAAAACTGACCCCAATCATGTTTATTTTACATAATGTCAAATTCAGGAGAATTTTATTTTATTCGAGATCAGCAGAATAGAACGAAGACATTTTTCTGTTACCTGATTTATTAAAGAACTTACAACCATCCTTTAAAATATCGAAACATAAACTAAACGATCTCTTGGACTTATGTAAAAGGCAGTATAATCAAATAACTGTAACACTATTTCTATGGTACTTTGATTTCAGCGGAAAATGAAGAACATGGAAAACAAGAAAGTTTAATAGACGTATACAAATTAATTTTGTTACGTTTTGTCAGGTAAATCATTAAAAAGACATTACAAACAAAACAACCAGGAAGGAATCATTTATATAAGAAACTTAGGTCCTTTAACTTTTCTGAATGTTCCAATTTTACGATAAACATTTGCTGTAAAACATTTGGAGTTACAGATATATTAATAAAACGTTTCCCATATTTTGTTAGAATGAAGTTTTAAATCGTATAGAAATCATGCTATGCTAACGTTAATTCATGTATTATTAAGGCTTTAATTGCCTACTTAAAATACAACAATAACTGAGTGAAAATGAATGTATGTCATTAGCATTCGATAAAATATATCCATGTTAAGTTTGTTGTTTCTTTTGTGGAGTGAACCACTTTCAAGATATTTGTTATATTTTTGCATTTTTCCAAAACTTATGCCATTATCAAATAGAAATTTGTAATATTGTTTTATATGCCATACAAATGCAAAGATTTGGAATGCACCATATAGCGAGGCACTCTAAAATAATAACTATCACTTAAATCTTACTGTAGTATCCTTATATTAAGCCTTGTACCTAAAAGAAAATTAGCAATAAAGTAATTTCTGTAAATACATATCTCAGTAAACTGAAGTAGAAAAGGAATAAGCGTTTGTAAGACTAGCTTTTAAAAGAGTAAGAACGTCATGTAATGCACACATCAGTCTTTTTCTCAATTATTTTGCTACGACATTCGAATGGACGCCTTTTCTTACTAAACCAACATCTCTAATCAATTTTGTTTCTTGTTCATAACTTATTCAGGGTACAGAATAAATAAGAGCAGAGTACAAATAGAGATACAATTATCAGGAATATTTGCAATTGAGTTAAATAGATTGGTGGTGAAACTTTATAAGGCAGTCCACAAAAGTAATCCCGCAGTATGATTAATGTATCCATGATAAGAAAAGCTTGACAAAAATATATTAATGTTCTGTTATTTTATACATTTTAAATATTTCCAACTTACCACTTTTAGGAGATATCTATATTTATTATTACAGTGAAAATGGAATAATGGGTTATGTCCCTCTATTCACGTTTACTTAGGGATGCTTACATGTAAACTTTTATTTAATTTAAAGTGCAAATTTTTAGGTAAACGTACACTTGAGCGTACTTATAAACCAGGGAATTTGAAAATTCCATTTTAAGCATTCACAATTTTCAGTGACTACATCCTTAAAATTGCAACAAATGTTGAGAAGTAAATTCCGAGAAAAATATAATTTTAGGGACTCAAATACATTTTTTTCGGCAAATTGATATATTTACTACCTCTTATTACTTTTATGTGAGTATTTTGTTAAGAAAAGTACAAAAGTAATTTTTAAATCCACCTGAATTATATATTTCCTTGAAAAGAGCAAGGACCTATTTATACAGGTATACTGTCTCTTGCGTCCGTTAACCAGATCTACTTCTCAGTCGTTCTGAAGGCATTTAAAAGGAAGAAAGAGCAAAGATGGTACGGTCATATGAAACAATAAGTAACACAGTCATACACAGTAGAATATCTCCAACAAGCTATTGACATTCTGCTGGTGAAACATCCTGTCTATGCTCACTGTTGCACTTAACCCCGGGTAATGCCTCCGGTAAACCAGGACAGTTTGCGGTCAGGACAAATCTCGACCATTACCCGGAAATCCTAGGAAAACAAGGGAAGGGATGCTGGTGGCCACGATGATTTACTGCGATAATTATGTTATGATTAATTCGAGTTCAATCGATTCTAAGCTTTTACGGTCCAGTGTGGCATTTATTAATAGTTCTAATTGGAAGTTCTTTGATATTTTATCGCCCCCGGTGTTATTTATGAGATTCAGAACGCTCAGAAATGAGACCTGCAGATTAAATGTTTGCTTGTCCGCGTTCTCAAATAATTAATCGGATGCTCTGGCAGGTTGTTTCTGCAATTAACCTGGATTTGCTTAGCTGTCCCCCTCATAAGGAAATTTAGGAGGGCAAAATGATGTATTTCTGTAAGCAACAGTAAGCGCACGCAATATATATCTTGCACGATGTAATGGTATCCACGTGTGCAGTTGCAGTAGGTGCTTGAAATGATTACACCTAATCTCTACATACAGCTGTGGTGACAAAATTTATGTCAAGCCTACATAAAGATGCCACGAAGAGCTCTGTTCAAAATCATGTTTCTTGGTACTGATCTCCATCACTAACGGAGATGATGCCACGGCAACGTATGTGACTCGGCAGGTCACGGGTTCGATTCCCGAGGATAACGCATTCTGATCCGTGAGGTTTTTGTAGCGTCTCCAAGTCGGGAGGCGAACGTTCAGGTGATGTCTATGCTACCTTGCCCATCCTTAAACTATTTTCTTCTCCTTCATTGCCGTCTGTTCCAGCTGTTTAAGGGTGATGTTTGGCGTGTTGCGGCTGCACGAAAGATATATCTACACTTTTTAGACGTTTGTTCCTTGGCGTTGGTGGGCATAGCCCAGTCGAGCTGCTTCCGAGTGGGCTCTAACAGGGGGCCACTGTTAATTAGGAACTTGTGGGTAGGCTCAGTAGCGTCGAATGCTTTCGAACCGGAAATGTTAGGGGCCCTGCCCATGATTGGAACCGTTATTTATCCGGATCTGATCACCCATCGGCTCTCTCCCTCTCAGGGGAGGATCGGTACTGGGGTAATCTGGTCTTAGTTTCCTCCTTTCATTAGTACCTTTATCTTTCCTTCTCTTCGTTTACAGGTCTAGCATGAAGTACCTATGAAGCCAAACTCACCTCAGATAAGTATTACAGTTAATCACAGAAAAATAGTAAGCCTTATCACCATTATTGGTCGGAAATAACTAATAAATTCCCGCTTTTGTCTCAAAAACTGGTATTGCTATAATGGAATATAGTGTTTGTCTAGACATGTTAATTGTTCGTGCCTTCCGGCTGTCCATTTGTAGCAGCACAATATATAAATGTAATTGGAGGTTAATAAAAGCTCTTATATCAGTATTAAAATATCACGTATTAGGAAAGCTGTGCAATCGCATCTTGTTGTTTCAGAAGCATGTAGTAATATCGAATTAATGAATTCAGAAATTGCTGTGTGCTAGTCAAAGGAAGGGAGTGCTGAAACTGTTCACAATGTTATGTTGCACGGAAATATTTGCTGCCATGCTGCTATAGCTACAGCAGAAGCAATTTAGGGGAAAAGAGAATATTGATCACATTCTTGAACAAGATTCAGTTTTTAAATTCATATCCTCGAAAGTTAAGTCATATCGGACGATGAATGAAATGGGTGAAATGATGCTCAAATGAGTCCGGGGTCCTTGGAGCTTAGAGCTACCTGATATTCGTCTTTCAGGATAAAGGAAAACCCCAGAAAAGACCTTATCCAGACAATTCACCCTAACCGAGATTCGAACTCGGGAACTCCTGAACGTGAGGCCGACACGCTACCATCGACGCTACCGAGGCGGGCACAAGACTCATTGAGATATTCATTACCTTGAGAAGTTAAATTCTTTCCAAAACTTCAACTAGTAGTTTATAGTACTTAACAATGAGCTACAGTAATAATAACGTGTTACAACCGCTTCAACCTTTGGCCTTGGACATAAACTTGAATATTAAAGTTGTTTATGCCGTGGTTCGTAAAATAAGTAAATATTGTTACCAGCGCATTCTAAGTCTGGTTAAATACTACTTCTGTGGTTGCGCTGCCTCTACAGTGTTAAATTTCTAAAAATCAGGTTTATTTTTCTCATAGAATGGCCTTGAACATGTAATTTTTCTTCATAAAAGTGAAGAAAGAAACCGATATTACAGAACTGTAATTCTAAAACGTAACGCAGGTTAAACTTCGTTAGACAAAGAGAGGAAGGCCGGAATCAGAGAGTAGCTTGACAGCTTGGCAGTGTAAGTTAATTGGGAAGTCTTAGTAATGTATAATTAATTAGAAAAAACACTGGAAAATTGGCAAGAGAAACATTTCCAGACCGAAGAAAATATGTACACAGGAAATATTTAATTCATGAGCCGGAACAAGAGCTAAATGGTTTAATACTATTAACTTCAGCGTTAACATATTATTATTAATTTTAATTTAAATCAGATAATAATTGAAAACTAATTCAGAGCGACCACCTATTTTGTTGGATACTTAGATTTGTATATTCCATGAGGGTTATTATGATGCATTAAGCTTAGTGTTAATTTATAGCCATTTCTCTGTCTAATATATATCTAAATCTTTCATTACATTATAGTTTAATGTAAATATGCTGACGTAGCCCATAATTATTCTCTAAATATTTCGGTGTATTTAGTGTATTTCTAAAACAAAGTTTCAGCTCAATTTTGTTAATTTAGTCTAATTTGTTTTGAAGCAAACACGGTAATTGTAATATATTCTATAGCATTACTTTCTTTGTTATCCCCTTGGTAGAATGTCGTAGTTTGTCTCATTTATTCATTATTTGAGGGCCGTCTTAGTAGATAAGCCTCCAGAGAGCTGAAAGTTATCCAAATGTTGTCTTGAAAGGCAGGTAAATCACTCGTAAGCACGAAGGTGGAAATTATTTTCTCATTAGTTGCGAACATTATAACATCTTGGAAATTCTGAGAACAGATAGAAGCAATTGTTTCATACATTGTATAAGAGCAATAATACCTTTAAAATATAACTGCAAACATACAGAATGCGCAAAAATAGTGTGCAAAAATTGTAGAGTAGGCAGACAGTAGCAGACAAAGCGTTTTGTGGTCAGGCCGCAGAGAAAGTGTAATAACAGGAACACCATATGAGAATATTTTAAAACTGTCTATAAGAAACGCCATTTGCCGGTTAAAATGAAATGTTACTTATAAAATTGTAACTACTTTATCAATGATAAAGGTATATATGTGTGCTATATAACTCAAGAGGACTGCAAGCTATAACCATTGTACCTAGTACATATGACAACATAAATGATGCATTGAATATCAGACAAATATAGTGATAATGACCAATGCAATACAAGAGTGCATTTGCTTACGTCTGGCATACCTCAAAGGTTTTACAGTTGCAAACTATAAAATATAATATATAAGGAGGCTTGAAATAGGCTTCTTGCCGATATTAATTGATGAACCATTATATAAAAAGATATTTAAAATAATTAGCTAAATACTAGGAGCGTTCAAAACTGATTAACACTACAGCCATTTTTGTTTACAAGAAACATTTATTTAACAAATTCAATCACGTAACATTACAAGTAATCCCCGCCAATATCTATGCACTTACTTCATCGTTCTGGCAGCTTCGTATTTGCGTAGCAAACCATTCTTTGCGGATATCCCGGCGCCAATCATGGACAACAGCATGAAGTTCGTCATTAGTGGTGAACTTCTTTCTCCACCTGACCTCTTTCATCGAGTCGAATATGGCATAGTCACTAGGAGCCAAAATCGGGTGAGCATGGATGATGTAACAGCACAGCAAACCCTAGTGTACGAATGGTGGCTGGCCTTGGTCTGGCACTTGGCATGTGGTGTGGATTGTCTTGTTGGAGAGGAACACCACTGCACCATTGTTGATGGCGGCGTTGCTGAATGCGTCGGCGGAGTTATTACAGTGAATTGCAGTATCGCTTACTGTTGATGGTCGTGTTAGGAGGGAGCCAATCCAACAGCAGCACCCTTCCTGATCCAGAACAAAGTTGCCATTTGTTTCCGAACGAATAGTCCTGGCCGGACTTCTTGGGACGAGGGCTCGTAGCAAGCTTCCACTAGATAGCCTGGCGTTTCTATACCGGAGTCTCATGGAAAAACCGTGACTCGTCGACGGTGATCATTTTTGCAAAGATTCCGCTGGATCTGCACTGATCCAGGGGAATTGCAGCAACTGTTGTTGTACCTCTACGCGCTTCTGTTTCTGCGCATTGGTGTGGGTATGTGGCACCAATTGTGCACCCACCTTTTCATCATCAAATCTTCATGGGTTATGGTGCGGAGGGTTCCCCGTGATAGACCTGTTTCCTGCACTAATTCGCAAATGTGATTCGCCTGTTCTCCAATATGAGATCAGTGACAAGCTGCATATTCTTTGGTTTGCATGGAGTTGCTTGATGACCAGTGATTTTGCGTTTTTCAGCACAGTCCCTGCCATCTTTGAATTCGGACACCCAACGAAACACGGACCTGCGACACGGTGCAGACTCCCCACATATGGCCACCCACCTCTTGTGGATGCCTAGAGCAGTCCAGAAAAAACCACACAGTCCACATTTGCCCGTGATTATCTGCTTCCATGTTGTTTCACTCAAGTCCACAAGCGCACTCACAAGACGGTACAATTGTTGTTCCAGTGCGCCATCTATGGGAAGTAGCAACATCATCTGGTGGCAGTAGACTTTCACTCATACATCGACACATGTTTCAAACTGCTACTTTGCAGGAGTTTTAGAAGGAGTGTCAATCATTATTGAACGAACTAAATATGATAAGTAAATTTGAGCAATACTTTTACATTTGATTGATTCTTCTCTTTATCAGAAGGAAAGCGAGAGCATTCTAATATATGACCTGATAATTGTATTGAACAAAAATTATGACTTTTACATTTAAAAAAATCATTACAATAAAGCTTATTTAGCTTCAAATGTGTGTTGAAATATTTATCACTTGTTTAGAAAATTGTAATATTTTCAGAAATTCCAGTTCAAATATCTAAAATGGATGGTACCTAAACATTAATCATAGCGCTATTTTCAATAAGATATTTAAGCTATTTATAATAAGCATACCTCTATGAACTTTATGTCACATGACGATATGAAAGGGATGAGACGAATATTTGAAATACCTATATAAAGTTAGGCCTGAATGCAGAAAAAAATCGCCAAAATCACCACTTCGACTCCCCTTAAAATTTACGTATTCAGTGCGGCAAAAGAAAGTCTCTTGTGACCCCTTATTCTTAACCTCCAAGTGCTTACCTTTAGTACTACATTTCTACATTACAGTTTAGAACATTGACTTTCCGCACCCAGTATATGACTGGCGTTACAGATTTAGAAGTAATCTGCAAGCTATCCCGCAGTACAATACGAAAATTGTCAACAAACTTCATCTCCTAGGAGCGCGGCATCTTCTCTGACAGTTGTGCTGTGATTGTGTAGTAATCCTAGGGGTTAGACCTGTCAAATCTCACGGAATGACTGGACCATCCTCATAAACTTCTGGTTTTACAGAAAATATGTTATCTCCAGAAATTATAGTTCCATGATTTGGTTGTATTGAATTTTCCTATCAAACAGTTATGGAACCAACCTAAGTGGCCACAGCAACGTATGCGGGTGTCCCGGGTTCAGATCTCTGGGGCCGACCAACCCGACTGAAGGACTTGTGGCTTTGCTCCGTCGCAGGCAAACGTGGGTTAGATAATTAGATACACGAGTTTTCATATACTCCCTTTTATCACCACGTTTTATTTTCTTCATCTTTTTCTTCTTATTCTTCTTCGTCATCTCCATACCAGCCACTGAGTTGATCACCGATCCGAAAATGATGGATGTTAGTGCTTCGGAGGAAAAAAGAAAACTAGTTAAGGATGGAATCAGATATCTTATATTCCGCAGAACAAATGGATATTATGTCAATTCAGCATCACTGACAAGTCAAGCAGCTGTGCTTGAAAGAATACCTGCTATGTGCGGTAAGGATGTCTCATGCATTGCAAGAATGATGGTAGTCATTCGTTTCCTGTATAATCTCTAATATCACTAAGTACGCCATAATTTGAATTCATTTCAATTGCGTTGTTATGCTCTTGCTACTGTTCTGATATCTTTTTTGAAATGGTGAATGAAACGAATAACATAAAAGGACAAAAATAAGTTCAAAGGACTGTAGATTCCTCGACGTCATGAAGCAGATTATGTTATGGTTATATAAAAATGAGACTGATTGTGAATGTAAGAGACTTGAGTGCTTTGAAAATGTATGTGCTGAAGAAATGAAGTGTAAATTAAATAATTCAATGAAATGGAAACATATAATGAACAAAATGCATACATATTTGACGTAATATCGTTGAGCTGGTTAAACAGTATAAATCAAGAAAATAAATTGAAGCAAGCTTTAATGATTTATTACTATTATTGCTGTTGTTGTAAAGTAAGAGCAACTGTAAAGAATCATGCTGCTCATATAGTTAGTATTTAGTTTTGTGCAAAGGAATTTATTGAAGTACAATGTATAACTAGAAAGAACTTACCAACGTTACAAGAATCATTAAAACTAAATAATCAATCATCAAAGGGTCAGCGCTGAACACAACGGGACACCACCTGAGGTAGTCGTCCGATATGACTTAACATTGGAGGACGGGGAAAAAACCTGAAGTAGTAAACTGTGTTTAATACCATAGACTTAACATTAGAAGACGGGGAAAAACCTGAAGTAGTAAAAAGTGTTTAATACCATAGACTTAACATTAGAAGACGGGGAAAAACCTGAAGTAGTAAACTGTGTTTAATACTATAGACTTAACATTAGAAGACGGGGAAAAACCTGAAGTAGTAAAATGTGTTTAATACCATAGAGCATCACTTAAGGAACACCTAGTCTGTACAACAAGAAGCAAACTGACAAAATTTATCTTCCTGGGGAATTAAACTTTCATAATATGTATAAAATGTACGAGAAAGTAAATTGCCACCTATGTATACCTTGTGAATTTTATAGTAAAATGTTTCACTCAAACTTCAATATGACATTGTGATAGTTACCGTAGAATTTATACCTGATATCAAATATTTCTGAAGGAATTAATGCTATAGAAAAGATTTTTTGAGAAACATTCGAATCCTGATAAAAGGGCAGATGTTGGAAATGAAGCTTACATATTGAAAGAAGATACATTCTATATGCGAAAACAGTGGGAGAAAATTGAGAATTAAGAAAACAGAAAGAAAGGGAGGAAAGGAATAAGAACAAATCAAGTGATCATTAATTATTACACGCCAAACTTACAGGAAGTACCTCTGTTGATAATAAAATATTTTGTTTATCTACTTTGTCAATCATCAGCAACATATCAGCGATTCCGATGTACTTGAATCTCTTCTTATGACAGTTCTTATATATGCCAGTAAATCTACTGATGTCGGCTGACGATTTTAAACTCACATAAAATCATTGGTTTGGGCCAAATATGAACCAGCGACCTTGGGATTATTGCAGCTAATAAACAACTGAGCCACCTAGACGCACGTTTCTGTTGATGCCTAAAGCTTCGTGAGAGTTCTCATAGGCCCAGTTATAAGTATTATCAAAATTGAAGATACTTCGTAGTGCATCAATAAACAAGGTGCATGCTAAGAAATTCATAATCATAGCATAATTCTGTAACACCCGGCAGAAAGTTCTTCGGCGGGTAATACAGGTCCAGAAGACTTGCATGCATGCAAAATTCTTCAGATAGTCATGCGACTAACGCTTTCTCATACTGTAATGCGTCTGGTGCCTATTTTTGGGTCTATGTCTACCTGTTGATCTCCCACCAACTGAGACACTTATCTTCAAATGAGCCAATCTCACTCCCTCTCCTTCTCTCACTCCCTCCCTATCCTTCAAGCATTTGGGAATTCGTGGGAATATTCGTGAACAAGTTTAGGTAATAATTTTCTTCTGCCTTCTGTGCTATACAATATAACCCAAACAAAAGACAAAGTCAGTGGACAACAATTAATTCAATTAATTATTACTGTAGTGAACGAATAATAACAGTAACAAACCATTTTCAATCCCATGTCTATATAATAGTTTTTCTGTTTGGATTTGGGAGGGGTCACCAAATATTCGACAGTAATGGAGATACACTTTTCATAATGAAATACCCTCAACCTTAATTATAGTTGTATAGATGTGTACACTTTTATGGGTGACAAAACCTAATGGCACTCATGTATGAAATGTTGGCTTTGTATTTATGTTGTAGGTAAGTTCGTTAGCAAAATATGTTAGGTTGAGATAAAAGGTTCTCATTTGGCCCAACAATTTCTAAGTCCTTTTGTTTATATAATATGAGGTTTATGATACACGGAAGGTACGATTTGGGTTTAGTATTATACATTAGGTTGATTATTATTAAGCTTAAGTTTCTGATTCAAAGGTTGTTAGATTCCTTTATAAGCTTAAATTAGTTGGGAACCACCGTTGGGAACGTGATCCTGTTAAAGCACGCTCGTTTTGCTAGCATGCGTCCTTAACACTGCTATGATTCAGTGCCTCAAGAACAAGAAGAACAAAAAGAGGAAGAAGAACGATGTGCTTAATATACATAGGGTTAACTATTTGTATAAGCTTAGGTTTCTGATTCACGGAAAAATGTATTCTAGCTCCAATGGTTTTAGTATAGTTTAATATAACAGTCCGCACTAAATATGGGACGTTTTGTCACGGAAGTTACTCATGTTTATAACATATAGAACAGAAATGTTTAAAAATTAAAGTAAGTTACTTGCGCATATTATGCAAAAGATATAATGGAACCGCCTCCTTTCGTTCTTTCTGCGTTTAGGAAATTGCCCTTTGCCCTCTGCAGTTACCTCTGAGAAATAGCAGCATTTTCTTGACGAATGTTGTATTTAAGCTAATATAAAGTGTATAGCTTTGTTTTTTAAGCTTTCTCTTTTAATGCTCCCCATATATAGAATCATAGGGGGAATAAATTAGGGGAACGAAGGGGACTTCCTTCACTGGCACCGCCGACAGAGCAACGAGCCGCAGTCTCAAAATCCAATTCCGCCAAGGATTGTTCATTCCGTGTGTACAATATATAGAGGTATATAATTTATGTATTACCTAAGTATAGTGCATGTGATACTGATGTACTTGGTAGTTGATATTAATGGATGAATTCTAAATTATGAAGCAATAGTCAGCCGTGGAGATTTATTCTTTGCTATGGACTTGAAATATCCTATAATTTTAATAACAAAAGTTCCTGCTTAAAAATACCACACATTTATATTCTGAATTTATTTCAGATAAGCGTGGGATAATGGTTTCACTTCCTGTTCTGTCCACAGGCTACGTTTAAAAATAGTTACATTTCTCCAACATTTGTTTGAATAGCTAAATAACCATTTTATGATTAATTATAGTCCGGATTTTAACTAAAATTCGTCATAGATTTATTTAAAAATATTATTTTAATTTATTGTTGGGATTTTTGCCAAAATATTTTATTCTAAAAATATCATACATACTGGAGTTGATAATATACTTCATTTAATGTCAGCAGAAACGTTACCTTCGACTTTCCCAATTTAAAGCAATGTGAGTTGCCGCTCTAGTTCATGTATAATAAGTATTTGTAAATTAATAGCCACGACTTAACCCATCCCTTCATTAAAACCTGTGGGCTTTCTAGAGCTGATTTATAAGCATATTTGGATTTCTGTTCATATTACCTAAACCTTTGTAAACTTCTGCACAGGCACAATCTCTACAGAACTTATCGTAAGTATGAAATAAATTAAAGCAAAGGTAAGAGCCTTTTGAATTATAGAGCAAAACGAATATTTCAAAAATGAAGTTATTGTATTCTTGTTTTGTGTTTAAAATATCATAAATACATACATTCATTCATTCATTCAAATTAATGAAGTATACGTTCACATAAATACTTTCATAGTAAATAGAAAGGGAATACAGCAGCTTACAGCGATAATCTGTGGGTTTATATTCAGTAAATTCTACACTCTTTCCACGACTTCGCAAGCAACAATAGAACGGTGACAACGCATTAAAAATATTGATAAGGGAATCAAAAACTACAAATATTTCGGAAATGCTTGATGCCACAGAATAGTTATTTCAATTAAAGCATGTGTTTTAAAACATATACTTTCGTGCTCTGGTCATTATGATTAATCAGTCAAACAAAATTACTATTCAACATTCATTCTGAACGAAGAATATTCAGTGCATAAATTTTCTTGCTTATAGTTATATCTTAGACATATGGTATTTCAATGTAAATCACTAAAGCAATTTTGAGAAAATCATAATTAACTAAATATATACAATGTGGTGTATTTATTGGAACATGGGAATCATCTGAAAATATTTCCCTCTTATTTGGGAGGAACTATACCTGCTTCTTACCAGTTAGGCATTTATCTAATGCTTCATTTTGGAATCACAAACAGTCAGGTAGACAGGAAGAACAAAACACACACACATACGCACAAACGTGGGCACGAGCCTATTCTAATAATTCATTTTTGGGGCTCAGGAGCTCCAAAATCATTATTTCCGATTAAATTTTGAAATTGATTTTTTGATTGGTATACAATATTTTCTCCATTTATCATAGAAATATTGAAGAGAACGTAAATACATACTAGAATTTGGAAAATCAGGATACTCCATGTACGCAATCTGAGAAATTTCCTTGTTATTATTTCGGTTGACCCACATAATATAACGTATGACAAACATACGAGTTAGTTTATTTTCCGGTATCTAGATTCGTCCAAGAGCAGATGGTTACTCAAATACTGTCACAGCAATTCATGAACCGGATGGCGGTAAAACTTGGTGGTTACAGCAAGCAAATAAAACGCAAGCAATAAGTGTAAAAGTCTACATGAAAAACTGAGGCTATTCGCTCGCCGTTTCGTTTAACAGCATAGCGTGGAAATCTTCTGCAGAAAATATTCAACAGAAGCAAAGAGCAACCAACGTGTGTGTTGACTGGAGGATCGGAAACCAGGCACTAGTGTGAAATTGGAACAGTGGCCAGTCTGGGACTTCTTTCTCAACAACATACTGTTTATTACTTGGTCGTTCTTAAAGGTATTAAATTAAATCTCTTTTGGATATGTGAAAATCTGATAGAGGAAAGAAATACCTTGGTTTATTTTTCTCTACATTCGTAAAGGATATTTCTTACTGAAACCTAGATATACGAACTTCACAGAAAAATATTGAGTGGATATTTAAAGTTATGAAGACACAATTAAATTATGTGTGAAAATGTACTATCACGTGAGGAACTGGAATCAGAAGTTTGGAGCATAACGGCTTTCTTTCCATAGGTTTAAGGATTCCCATTTGTGGAAAACCTTAGTCTGCAAGTTTGCTTGGTGTTACTTGAAACACTAATAGAATTATTGTAGTGTTAACAATAGTTCGCACACTAATTTTCAGACGTTTATTCAAAATAATTATTGCAATATTAGTATATTTATAGTATTATAGTGTTATTTACTTAAAGTGCTCCACACGATACAATTTAAGTTTGATCAAAATAATAGTTCTAAATTATAATAATAAATACATTATTAGCAAATTAATGGGATGAAATTTTAATCTGATCCTTGATTTAGGTTAAAAATTATTTAATTCTCATTTTATTAATGTTTAATATTTGACTGTGAAATATGATTTTTTTTAACTGTATGAACTCTGTTGTCATAAAAAATTAAACGTTTTCATGCAACCACAACAAATGTGAAGCTTGTATTTTGAAAACTGCATAGTGTGGAGTAATTTATATATTGAAATGAGGTAAAAATTTAAAACACGAGTAAAATCACGCAAATAGGTAATTTAAAGCATCATGCCCACGTACGGTCAGCCATTTAAATCGCCACATGACACAGTTTAAAGGGCCGCATAGTATTAAAAAAATTGGAAATTTGATAACTCTATTTAACTAGGCAAACAAAAAGTTTCTGTTATTTTTGCAATTTCTGACCAATTTTCACAGATGGGTATCCTAAAAAATCTTAAGTTTTACATTCTTATGAATTTCCCTATATACTGTCGTCTATTTTATATAGCGTTCCCTATTTTCACGTAACTGTTTTTCTCTCTTCTACAGGATGAAAGATATAATTTTGCAAAAGTAGATTCATTTAACACTTCATTGAGGTAAAATGGGGATGGTGAATCAGAATTGATGGATGTTTAAGACCCGGATCACTATATGGTAGTCTACAAATTCCATACTGTTCCATGACATGGCAAGAAACAACTGAAAAGCGACTACACTAAAATGACAACTCAAACCAACACCTAACAAGAGATGTCTTAGAAATTGCTGATACCACGAACATTATTTGGAATAATTGCGTTTTAAAAAATTGAATTTTTTGTATTGTGAAATTTTGTCTATCTGTTATGCTAGCTTAAAGAAACACATTTTTGACATTAAACTTATGGAATTTCATTGAAAATCATTACGAGAGGTTTTAAGAAAATAAAATAATTTGAAAAATGTTTCATGTAAATTGGACTGGGATGACTTTCTTGAATGTTTTTATGCTGCAACTTTTAAAACTGCGAGAGCTAAATAATAATATGATATTTACTGGACATTCTGTTTCTGTATTATGCTGTTCACAAACACGCATGCATACAGCGACATTTTTACACAAAGACACTCACACACAGATAATTCTCTAAAACGTTCTTTTGTAATTTAGTGAGCATCAAAACATGTATTTCTGATGAAATATCGATATCAAATTTTTGGGCGGAAAGTAATACGTACTTCCCATCACCCATTATAGAGAAGTGGCAAAGAAATATAAAAAGTTTAACCAATATAGGGGCAGCAGTTCGTTTTCAGTTTCACACCAGCCACTTCGCAGTCTATTGTGTCTTCTGTGCACACTAGAGAGGTGGATTTGATATCCGAGCACCTGCAATTGGTGCTTTTGTACATAGTACACCTCGGATTGGACTACAATAATGGACGACGTAAACGAAAGGGACGCACTCAGTACCCCAACAGTTACTGGTTTGACCACCCGGGTGGGAGGCATTTGTTAGTGACCCGCCTTAACTCCCGAAGGGTGCCTCCGAATACCAAAAGGCTTGACTCAGCAATGGAGGCTCTAACTTGAGGCCAGTCTCTTATGCAGCTGAGGAGAACTTTCAAATCGCAAGCCCCTGCGCCATCTGCACGCCGTTGACGACATACAGCTGAGGAATCATCCTGTAATATGAAGGAGGAACTGCACTGGATTATAAGTGGAGAAGATTCCGTAGAAACCTACAGACAGGCTATTGTATATCAGACTCTTGCAATCAGAAACAAAGACAAAATTACAAGGTTATAAGGAAATGAATCAGTATCTAATATTTTACTCTGGGGTCTCACAAGATACAAGGGCAATAGCAGGAACTTCTATATTAATACATAAAAACACAGAAAGGGAATTCACAATTACACTTGTGTTAGTGAAAGATTAATAAATAAAAACATCAAGAGGCTGTATGACCATTATAAGTTTGTATGCCCCTGAAGAAGGGAGAAAAGAAGAGAATAAAACATTTTATAAAATACTGCAGAAACATGTAGATTCGTTAAATAAAACGATGAGCTAGTTCTTGGTGGAGATTACAACGCAAGACTGGGACAATTAGCACTAAACAATATAATAGGGAGCAATGGAGAACCAACAATCAATGAAAATGGTAAAAGCCTGAGAAATTTTGCTGTATTCAATAATTTTAAGATTACCAACTCGCGTTTTAATCATAGAGATGTGCACAAATACACATGGTCAAGTAGAGGACCACGCAGCATAATAGACTACATACTGGTAAATAATAAGATATCATCGCAAGTATTAGATACTAGAGTTTATAGAAGTTACGATATTTCTTCTGATAATTTTATGTTAATGACTGAAATAAAGCTATGGAAAATGGTATAACAAATTAAGAGTAAAGAAAACTGAGAATATAAGGAAAAACGAAATGTTTAAGGTACACCTCCTTAAACAAGACAGTATAAGGAGATTATTCTGCCAACGACTAGATGAGAAATTAGATCAGCGAGCGATGAGTTTAAATGTCAATACAGAATGGGAATACCTTAAACAAATATTGATAAAGGCTGCAACTGGAGAATTAGGAAGAAGAAGGAAAAAGTTTAATACAAATATTATGAATATGGAATGGGCATATAGAACTTTTAATAAAAGAAAGGAAAGAAGCATACTTGAAATACTTAAATACAAATACCCAAGAGAATTTAATAGAATATAGAAGAAAATGTGCAATAGCTGAAAGAGAGTAAAAAAATTACAACGAGAAAGTTGGGATAAATACATATCAGGTATAGAATATGATATATTTGGTTATCAGACAACAGCATATAACATCATGAGATACTTAAATAAATCGGAAAAAAATACAGTAGAATTACATAATATTTCAGAAGAAGAGTGGCTTCAATACTTCAAAGGACTATGGAATCATTCGACGGATAGTGAAAAGCAACAATTAAATACTACATATGAAGAAGTAGACCCTATTATAGTGGAGGAATTACAAACTATATTAACGTCATTTAAGCATCATAAAACACCAGGAAAAGATGGAATCAATGTGGAATTGATGACGTATGCATGAAAAATTTTAAAATACGACTACTAATTTTTAAATGTTTATTGGTCCAGCCTACAGATACCAGAAGAATGGAAAATGTCTGTAATAAAGCCAATATTTAAAAAAGGAGACAGAAATTAATGTAAAAAGTATAGAGGAATCAGTCTCTTAAATACAAACTATAAAATATTAGCAAAAATTTTAGCAAAAATATTAAATATAATAACTGAATCACTACTCAATAATGAACAACACGGCTACGGGCAAGGGAGATCCTGTGCTGATTGCGTTTTAACAATAAAACAAAAGAGAAGCGAATTTAATTTAGAGACCCATATGTTATTTGTTGATTACGTAAAAGCATTTGACAAAGTTATACGGCAAAAGCTATGGGATATAATTACTGAAAACGGATATCCTCAACATTTAATTTTAATGACAAAGAAAATGTACGAAGGGACTTGTATTAGCATGGATAATGGTTTTAAGACAGAAACTATCAACCTAGGTGTAAGACAGTGCTGCCCAATGTTGCCAACACCTTTTAATATTTATATCGACGCAGCAGTTGCCGAATGCCAAGCTCAGTTGAAAGTAGATTTTAAGTTAGGTCGTACAATCTTAAATACAGTCCTGTTTTCAGTTGATCAGGTTAATCTGGCAGATACTGAAGACAGTTTACAAATAGCTTTGTACCAACTCGACAAAACAATGTAAAAATATAATTTTATCATTTCAGCAGAGAAAACGAAAGTGAGAGATTTTATTGGTAAATACCCAACATGGTCCAAAATGCTCCTCTAAAACAAAATAATAGAACAAGTTAAATATTTTAATTACTTAGGATGTGATATTTGCTATGAATGTGACAGAGATTTAAAACAAAAGATCTATAAATTTCAAAACATATGGCACTATAAAACGAACATTGAAAAACAAAACAAGAAGAGACACCATATTAAAGTTTTATAAAACTATGGCAGTGCCTGTTATATCTTATGGAGCCGAGACCTGGACCATGAACAGAACTGATAAAAATCATAATTGAAACGACTGAAATGAAATGTTTGAGGTACGTAGCTGGCTGTAGTCTTAAAGATGACTTTAAAAGTGAAACAATAAGAGAACAACTAAAAATATTTACTTTAAATGACAAACTCAGGGAGTAAAACTGAAATGGCAAGATGATCTCTCTCGAACGCCAGAAGAAAAACTCACCAAACAGGACTTGCAGTATAAACCAGTTGGTATTAGAGATGTTTGAAGACCACGGATACGCTGGAAGGATCCCTTCTGACCCGAAACAGGCCTATCTGGCCTATCTTGAATATTGATGATGATAATGATGATGATGATGACTCTTGGGAGGAAGGAATGAGATGGGAGGGCTCAACGGGTGTGCTGGTACTCAGGCTAGGGGCAGCGTGAGGGTTCCTAACTTTGCGCCAGGTTCGACACGACCCGTTCCAGTAGAGCAGATAACTGCAACAGAGAACACAGGTGTACAAGGTCTCCACGGCATCACCACATCCGGTCCCTTCTACCCGGAAGAGACCAGATTAAAGTGAAAGTGAAATGAAATTGTGGGACGGGAAATGAAATTAATCAACCTATCATTTGCCTACTGTTCACAGAAACCAACATTCCGGCTAGAGCATGCCGAGATGCTGACCACATCTCCTCCCCGTGTCGGTTGGATGATCGTCCACCTCTGCCGTACGTAAGTGGGCGTGAGGCCGGCAGTCGGGTTGGTGGGCCTTGGCCCTCTAAGGGCTGTCGCGCCATGGGTTATTATTATATCATTTGCCTAGTTACCAAGGAAAACGTCGAACAAATCCCTTGGTTAGATTGGTCGGCCACCGAGACCGAACCCAGGAACTCCCAAATGCGAATCGCATACGTAGTGCCACCTCGCTCTGTTACACGCAGTCTAGTTGAACCTCTTCCACGAATTGTTGCTCTACGATGCAGTCCCTCACGCCGTAAACGTCAATGACTGAATTTCGTAGTTAGTAAGCAGAACTTTAGAGTTTGAATCTGTTACCTGAATTGCTTTGTTGAATATTATAAGGTTAAAGTTGCTTCATGTCTGTTTTAGTTAATCTATTACTTTTGTTGAGAAACGGTTCTCCCTACCCCCTCAGGAAACCCAGTTTAAAGGACGGTTGCTATTTATTATTTTGTCATCTTTGCAATTCCCTACGTACCCTCCAAAGTTCATAAAAGCGTCACCAAGCTCATACAGGTGTTTGCTACTGAAGTCCCAAGAGTAAACATGCGGCACTTACAAAGAATGAACTAGATTATTTGAAAGCAGCAAAATTGCAGGCTTAGGTGCGGTTTTTGGGTTTAACTCCCTTTGGAATTACCCTGCTTTAGTTCAAGCACGAAATACTGTAATTAGTACAACATAGCTGCAGAGAGATATTGAGAGTGTGTTTATATTACACTCCAGAATTAAGCTTTGCTTTCTCTTTTGTTTTCAGCTCAATCGATTGTTTTAATTCACGCATGCAACCTACAGAAATATTATCATACATCAGTGCTGCATTCAGAAGGCCCGAGTTCAAATAAAGCCCGAAGCAGGCACCGTCTTTAAAGGTTTTTCTATGTGGCGTTCACTATTCGGATTTAAATAGTAGGGATGGATAAGAAGAACATAACAGTTATATATTATTATCATTATAGAAGTAACTGAAACAGCGTATCCCATTGTATAATTATACTGACATCACATCTGTGTTACAGTAACAAATAGGAACCAGCTCGTTTTATGTGATTTACTGCACATAGAGAAGATATTTCGTTGTCTTTGATTGGTTAAAGATATCCATGAATCTACTCCTATGGATGGAAGCGGGTAGCAACAAAATCCACTCTAGCCAATGTACATATATACGAAACTGTTCGCTTCTATAGCGTGGTGGTAGCGTGTCTGTCTCCCATACAAGAGGTTCCGAGTTCGAAACTGGGTCAGGGTGTATTCGCATAATTCTTTTTCTTCTTCTGGGTTTCTCACTTATTTTCATGGTGAATGGCAGTTAATTCTAAGATATATGGGGCCTCTTTTCATTTAAGCATAATTTCACTTCATTCATCGTCCGATATGATTTACGTTAAGGGATGTTAATTATAAAAATAAAACATACCTGCTTCATTTAAGTACTATGTTGAATATGAAGTGGATATTCATTCTCCTGATCATATTTATTCACAATTTGGTCAACTGCATTTCTGTAAGGATGTGGTTTATACCTTTGTAAAACAACTTACTTACCTTTCCAAACGCTTCTAGGCTTCTTTTTCTCTCAAATGGAGAGGTAGATGGCTGTTTCATAAACTATATTATAGCCATTCAACCAGATATGAAGCGCGCCAGCTTTCAGATTTTGTATTAGATCAGAACATCAAGCTGGATGTAAATGTGCAATATCAAAATGGGCAGAACTCTTCTCTTCTCTGATACGCAGTGAATACATGTGAAAGCTACATCATTTGTACGCCAATGTACTCCAAACGTTGGAGGTCTTCTGTGGGGTAAAAAAAACCACTGTTTACATTAAATGAACATTGTTAATTTTTTAAACATATGATTTAACAAGAAAATAGTGAATAAGGACAGATTTCTGCAGCACAAAGTGAATTCTTTTGGAGAAGGCGAAGTAAGAAGATTATCAAACTCATGGCAAAAAAAATTCTGCCATTAATGTTGCAATATTCAGTCATACACTTTCAGCAGCACTTATCAAGCCATAGTGCACTTGGTGACCTGTACTCAGTTTGGTTAAGTGGGAAAGAAAATGTGCTACACGCAAATCTTATATCTCGGTATACAGGGGTTGAGGCACTCGGAAGTCTAGTAAATAGTGCGGGTACGAATCTACTATATATTTTCATGTTCAATGCTCAACTAGTTTATACCTGGTCCATCTTCTCAGCAGAAATGATAGCTATAAGAGTGGCAATTTAGTGCATACATTTATCTTCTAGATATTATTTTTCTTTGTTTCAAGAACTGTACCGACCAATTTACCAGTTACTGCAATGTGGATCAATTTACAGTCTTGGGAGCTCAAGCTAAACTAATTACATGTACTGTGACAGAAAATACCCAGACCAAAAAATAATAGGGATACTGAGACACACATTTATTACCGGTAAATAAAATTTGGATTCACTAGACAAAAAGCCAGAATAAAGGGGATTCAAGCATTAACAATTTCCTGTTAAGGATGGCGAGAGTTACTTATAGGAAATATGTAATAAAACGTAGTGTTGCAAGATAAGATAGGAAAAAAATATTGGTTCAGAGGCCTCAACATAATAAGTAAATGTATGTTTCTATCCTGAGTAAAATAAATGAATTTAGAGAAATAGGTAATTTGGAACACAACTTATTTGGAAACTCATTACAACAAAAAATAACATTCTTTATTGTATAATAATTTTGACTGATACTTCGTAATTTAGTTTTGTTTATTATCTACCTATATTCTGTTTATCTCATTTCAAATTTAAATTAATATTGTCAAGTATGATTTCTCTATAGTGGTACCCTGTATGTGCCGGAAGCTGTGTTGCAGTAAACAGTGAACGCAACATAATTAGAAGTATATAAATTGGTTTTCAGAGCCCCATAAATTCATTAAGCACGCTTTATGAGCTCGAAACAATGAACATCAGATGCCTTGCTTTTTGGGAAGGGATTTAACGCGGACGAGGTCTTCACAGGCTACTCCCAGAAAATTCAAGGTATACATTTATTTGCAATATAAATGACTTTTAACACATGATACTTTATTAAAAACGTTAGATAAATTTTTGATGAAATGATAATATTAGGAGAATGTTCCATGTAAATAGTAGTTAGTTTACTGCACACAAGAGGTAAAATTTACGAAATATTAAATCTACTTATCTGCTAAACATAACGTCACAAAATGAGGAACCCTTTTACGTAGCACATAGTAATTTTTTCGCGATTTGCAGCGAAACATTTTCATGTGGTCAATATCATCTTCCATCATTACCATTAGTATCTATTTGGTCCTGGCTTCGAAGAAGAATGCGAAAGAGAAGGCGAGTTTTCTGTTTGTTAATATTTAACACCAGAACCCCAATATTTATTCACACACTCAAAGAAATTGAGATAGGTTACTTCATGTTGAATTATTAATAACTAATTTATACTGTACAGCGGTCTACACCAGCAAAGTTTAATTATAAATGAATGGAAATAACATGCTTATAATAAACATACAAAATTGGGGAACAGAGCGCCACGTTCAGAAAATCTCTGACTACGGTCGGCCAAAGAAAGGGGGGGGGGGCAACACTAGTAACAGAATGGAAGTCCAGGTCTAAAATGGGGAACAAGACATCCAAAAACTAATGGCTGGAGCTTAGGACATGGTGACTGGATTGAAATACTCCTATGGAAGTCGAGAACGGCAAACTACAAACGGGAAATGCCGAAGGAGGTGGAGAAGAAGATATGTATATAGTTACATTGTTAACGACTGGACCTGTTACAGTTCCTACTTGTAGAACAGCTTATATTAATTTTACGTTAATTGCTTTTGCTAAGTGTTCTATAGTATAATAAGAAGTCAAAAGCTCCTCCGGAGTTTTATGAAAAACTGTCTGTCTGCTCGACGGTGGACGGTTAGTTCTGTAAACTCAAATGAACCCCCGTTATGACATTACTGCAGAAGATTTTTGTGGAGAGACCTGCCCTTTTCTTCTTATAATTTTAGTTACATAAATAAATATACAGCACAGAAAAATCTCCCCATATTTTCACAAAAGTGTATTCATGTTAAATTTGGCCAAGGCAGTGTTCCAAGTTATGGAAATTCTATATGAGACTGACATCACAACTAGGTGTTCACAGAAGTAAAGCAAAACTGGATTTTATAACGTGAAAATATATTACGGGTGGAAAATATATTCTGATGTGCCTGACTGGTTAAAGTTAACTGTGAATTTATTCCTAGTGGATGAAAGCGAGGAAGCAATGAACTCTACTCTAGCCAACAAATGATGGACCGCTTTATTAGTGTTAACACCCTATGTGCAGTATCAGTCTAATTATAAAATGGTCTGCAATCTTTGTCATTGGAACAATATTATTATAGAATGGTCCAGTAATTGGTATGTAATTACAGTAGGTGATAATATATATATATATATATATATATCTTTTCATTTTCTCTTTGAATTGGAATTAATAACATAAAGCGTAATAGGTTTTGAAGTTGATGAATAATTTGATTTAAAATTCCTAGGCTCCAAGTTAACCTTCTTGGAAAAGACGCCGTATAGTCTGTTGATATCTTCACAGGTGCGTTTTTTGTAATTTACGTCCTCCAACTTCAAGTCATATCGGACGATGAATGAACTGGGTGATATGATGCTCAAATGAGCCCGGGGTCCATAGAGCTTAGAGTTACCCGACATTCGTCTTTAAGGATAAGGAAAAACCCCGGAAAAAATCTTATCCAGGTAACTCACCCTGACCGATATTCGAACTCGGGACCTCTTGAACGCGAGGCAGACACGCCTCCATCTACGCTACCGATTCAGGCTCACAGGTGATACTTTTACAAAATACCGGATCACACATAACTTAAGTTTGCACTACTGTCTCTCTATACAATTATTTACTACGCCGTGCTAACAAACCTAATTACATCGTAAGTAAAAAATAAATAAAGCGAATCACGAGGCCTATTAAAATATTTTGTAATTGATATTGCATGCATATTGTAACGTGTGTATTCGATCGATAACAAGAACGACATCGGTGTAAACATATGGGAGGTGAGAAATAGGCAGAGAGATACTTTAATGGACCATTCTTAGGCTTCTGCTTGATGGAGGAAAATCCATGCGTACTGTTAATGGCTGTTTTCGCTGGGAACCAATATCAAATATATATATATATATATATATATATATATATATTTGATATTCTTCTTATTTTATATGCATATTCTGATGAGTAACAAAAATCATGTTCTACTCCATGGTATTCTCCACTAAACTTACAAGCGTTGTCCGTTTAGAACTCCAATGTGTTTATACTTAAATACTACGGCTTTGTTATCATTTTAAATATTTTAATTATTTAGGTTCTCATCTGATGTCTCTCAGAAAGTATTTGAGTGGGCATTTCAGTGCGAAAAATGTATTCAAATCTGTGCAGTGGTTTCAAGGAACACCATATAAACATCCAGCCACACATCCACCCATATACACGCATAAATACACAAGAATTGTCTTTCTTCATATATACTAGGTGGCCCATACCTCCGTGGTTTATGTTTCCAGCATACCTTAGTGCAAGAAGGGTTGCCGCGCCGCTGCTGGTCAGAGGGGGAATGTACCTACAAGCGAAGCTTCACTGAGCGGTGCTGCTATCTGAGTAGGTTTCCTTATGGTTTCGCTCTGATAAGGTCATGTAGCCGTCTATTTTATATATATATATTTTATATTCTTAATATACATTTATGTGTTGACATATACTTTTCTTTTCCTTATTTTACAGTTTTTAATTGTTTCCGTTTGTTTTGCTGTTGTTTTTCGTGTTACAAATATACACTATACACATAAACACCTATCTCCAAGGCAGGATTCTAACCGACGACCCTCTACGTGGTGGACGCTAGAGATTATTCCGACTAACTTGGTCCGGAACTAAGGCGGTCTAACTTTTTGGTATTCATAGTCGATAAAAAGCCTCGCACCTAGTAAAGCTGAGGACCAGCGCGGACCAAATGATACACGACGTAGAAAGGTTCTTCTGCGCATGCGCGAGCCCCATAGAGTGCTAAACAAACCACAGTGTACCTACAAGTTTACAAATCTCTGTGGTAGTTTCATAGCTGTTTCTTAATCTTTCTTACGGTTGCTGCTGCTGTTTGAGGTTCGGTAACAAAGTTTGGTATGCTCTGAATATGCATAATGTGAAGAAGCGTGGTATCAATTGGTCAGAGGAATACAAATGATTTCTCTAGTCCAAAACAGAACGAACATTATAGAAAATAAATCCGTGTCGACGAACACAAATGTGAGAAAGGGGGAGGCATGGAGGGAAATTTAAAACGAGTTTGCTGATGATGCGGCTTACTGATGCCTGACTAATATCGTGTAGGTCAGCAGTGTTGCCTTGATATCCTCCTCTTGCATAATACCGATGTGCTGTTAGGATTTGAGTGTCAATATTCTGGCTTCGGTTACTGTCTCTGACGTACTCTGGCCTCCCTGACGTACAGGTTAGGACGAATCATTTCTATCGCCTTTCTGGCGTTCGCTTTACTAAACCTGTATATGCTTTTGAAGTTTAGGTCGTCGTACTTCGCAATAATTTCTATTCTTGGTAGAAAACTTTTCCTCCATCGTTTTATTTCACGAATTCTACGCACTACAGCTACATTCATCACTTCGTTGTCGTCCATGATGCAAAGATAGTCTGCCTTTAAACTACCCCTCGGAGGCGGACCAAAATTTGATCCGGACCAACATGTTTGGTCCTCGGACTATCGCTAATCGAGGTTTATGAATAGGAAAATCGATGATCCACCGTTAGTCCAGTGGAAGTAGCAAGTTGTTCCGGACCAAGTTTGACTATGAATACGGCCCATAAGACTATCACGGCTGCGAGGGCCGGCATCCGTTTGTTGTTCGAGTCAGGTCTTACATTCTAACAGATAGCAAGTGCATGTACTCAAGCGAAGAGTACACATATATAAATAATGATCTATCGAGAGACGCATCACACTGCATCTGAGGCTCCAAGGCTGCATTCACAACGTTTTCGGAGAAGTCTACCTTATATAGGTGTCTTTAGATGTACAGAGATGCGTTTGAGAACCGAGGGATCTTTCCAGGTACAGCGTGTCGTACAGCATTTTAAATATTGCTAATTGTGAAGCACAAATTGTAGCCTTATATGTTGTTTATAAATTATCTGCGAGTTTTTGATATACCTTAAAACAGATAGTTAATATGCTTTGGTTCTTGTGTGTATGCTTTTGGTGAGAGACAATCATACTCCTACAAAGAAATCTTTATGGAGCCAGATTCATTAGGTAGGTGTTGGTTTTCAAGCTCTGGTCTTACGTTTAGCAATTTCTACTCTCTGTTGGTATCGCTGCCCCTTTAATGACATGCTTAGGCAAACCTTTCGGCGTTCGCATTATCCGGGAGTAACAACTTCAATGAAGGATGGCTTGCGTGGGCCACCTGGTATATTGAAACGTATAAATACAGTTTTTAATCTATTCCTATTATTTGTATATAATGATGTTATTAATAGTTTAACTAAACAGTACTTTGATATTTTTTGTGATACCGCTCAGGCCCTGATGCCTGAAGGTTATTTTCTTCTCAGTCATTAGGTTGTCTAAGAATTTGGATCCCAAAAAGTTCTTTTCTTATTTTCAGTTGTCTCTCACGTGATGCATACTCAAAGGCTAATAAATCGAAAAAAACGAGGGGCTTTCAATTTATAACACCTCCTATTTTATTTTTAAGGACTGGGACCAGATAGGAATTTCTGTATTTTTAATATACACGTGGGCTCTTTGCGAATGAGTGACAGAGATAGCAGCACTGTACAGTGCATAGAATTCTAGAGGCAGCGGAAAGAGTTAGGACTGTTTTGATACTTAAAATGGAGACGTTTTCATTGCAAGAACAGCGTGTAGTCATTCGTTTTCTCAATTTTCATGGTGTGACACCTATTGAAGTTCATCGCCAGTCGACTGAGGCGTATGGTGATGGTACTATGGATGTGTCTAATGTGCGTTCCTGGGTGCCACAGTTCAATGAAGGCAGAACATGGTGTGACAACAAACCAAGACAGTCACGGCCTCGCACCAGCCGCTCTGACGACATGATCCAGCGAATGGAGGACGTTGTTTTGGAGGATCGCCAACTGAGCATTTTCAGATCTTCATGCAGCATTGTATGCACAGATCCCACGGAAATGCCAATTTTGGAGGCGATGTCTGCAACTGTCTTAATTTGTTGTCACATGATGTTCTGCCTTCATTGAACTCTCACTATCATCAGCACATGCGATGAATTTCAATAGGTGTCACACCACGAAAATGGTTACAACGAATGATTACACACCGTTCTTGCAATGAAAACGTCGCCAATTTATGCATAAAACAGTCCTAGCTCTTCTCGCTGCCACTGTACAGTGCTGTCATCTCCGTCGTGCATTCACAAAGAGTCCACGTGTATTTAAAAAACCCAGAATTTCTTATCTGGTCCCTGTCCTGAAAAAATGGTTGGTGTTATAACTTGAACGCAGCTCTTAGAATATTAGAAGTTCCAGTACAGTGAATGAGCGGAAATTTGAATTGAGTAAGGTAATATTTTAAAGATTCGTAAAACACTCGGTTCTCTATTGTTTTCATATTATTCCTCTTGCTCCACTAAATTTAGTGGTTATTACAATACGTATGCATAAAATTATGTATTTCAGTACTTGCGGTATTCCTGGATAAAGGAATGCTATTATTAATTTCTTAAAGCGAGATTTTTACAGACATTAGGAGGGATTATTGGTGCAGGAAGTCAGTTCATTTGCAAATGCTTCTGCTAGTTTCTAAACAAACCTAATAGAGTCCGTTTCCCTCCATTACTTTAAAGATCCACTAACCAGATATAGCTGGCACAATAATGCAGTATGCAAAGCATTCCCTGTGTAATGGGGTGTGGTATGTGCGTTCCTTTTGGCGCGGCGTTGCCAAGCAACCATGCCGGAATGACGTTTCGCTTTCCTTCGTCTCGTCGCATGACGTGGGAAAGTATTTTCGATTTCTATAACAGCATTCATTGGCTTCTTTGGTGCTGTCGGGAGCATATGACTTTTCCCGAGAACATGTTTTAAATATTTCCAAAAGGGTTCTATTTAAAGAAGGCTAAACACACCCAAAATATGAGTTGAACCCTAATTATTCTACACTTCATTCAAATGCTTCCCAGTTTGCGTAGTTACGTTAAATTATGGAGGTAATTTGTATGCATTGTAAGGATAAAATAAGTATGTTCCTTCAAAGTTTTATTGCAAATTTTTTAATCAAAGCTACTTATACTGAAGCAATAATCTCTGAAGTTCAAATGCAATTGCAAAATAAGATGAATTTCTGTTTTTCTACGTTCATATATAATATCTAAGCCTATAAAAACTCCCGAACACTTCGAAAGTTGGTTCAGTGGTGACGTGCAGCTCAAATTTTAAAAGAATTGGTTTCGACAAAAGTATTCTCATATTTCTTCCCCATACATTTAAATGCCAAATTACTATACCTTTTGCTATAGTAAAGACTATCAGAACAAATTGCATAGTAAATTAAGAAATACTAAAGCTGGATACTATATACTGAACCTTTTGTGAGTTAGACAGTAAGACCATGTGTCTGGAACAGGCCCAACTTTGCTGCCAATAAGAAAGAAAGAAAGAAAGACCATATATCGCTGTATTTAAATTTGCATAAATAGTATTAACAACCGAATTACAGCAGATGATGAGTATATTTCAACAACAAAGGGACTGGAAGTAGACAAAGTACTTCTGAAATGAGAACTTTGCAACTTAGTTGCTTAGGATGTTGAGAAATGAAGTAAAAAATCGCTATTAAAATGTTGGCCATAACGTCATCTATACTATTTTAATTTGTTCAAAGTTTGCAAAATGTCACAAACTCTTATGAATGACTGAATTCGTGTATTTCCTTAAGTGGAACATCGGTCTTTCTGAACTGCGCAACATCGAGGCAACGGGTCGAGGATGAGAGGTTTCCTGATCAGAGAGATTCCGGGATGAGTGATCAGCCCAACGTCAGAAGTGAAACTACGAAGGAGATGAGGTGATAGTAAAGATGATGATGGAGAAATCGGTGGAATGATGGCGGGAGAAACCGGAGGACCCAGAGGAAACACATCCCAGCGCCAAATTGTCCACCACAAATCTCACTTTGTGGCCGCCTGGGATCGAACCCGGCCGGGTTGGTGAGAGCCAAGCGGTCTAACCTCTCAGCCATGACGTGGCCTTCACAGACTCTTAGTTTGACGTAAATATATTTTAAACTCGTATTATTCTATAAAATTTTGTACCCGTTTAGGCCCATAAACCTTTGGTCTTTGCCTACTACACACATTACCACAAAGATACACAAACTTCAATTACAACAGTTTAAGTTAAAAGAAAATTATGATGAAGGTGTGAATAATTAAAGCAACATTAAAGCAGCATTATAGATTTACTCATCTCGAATTAAAGAAACAAGCTGTCTTAACTGGAATCGAATTGATAATCTTTGCGTTGCTGTCCTCCAAACTTAATGGTTGAAGGTATATTGAACACTGATTTAAGCACTCTGGAACTGAAGTGCAGTTTACTGGGTTATGAGGATGCTACTTCGGAACCATGTGCTCATCATTAGTGCTCATGAAGTTCACCAGATTGAATTAATTCGTATCACACCCCATGGTTCTGGTAAAAACTATGTGCCTACCCAGAATTTTTTCTTTAATTTCGGTTTAACTTCTTGGCCATATTATACGATTAATAAACGTTCTTTGGTTCACCTGATCCACTATATGCTTCGCAGATGACCTTAGTTGCATAGTCGATTTCCTAAATGGTCTGCTGAGAGGTCACACTGAAAGATGACCTTAGATGAGCAATCGCCTTCTTCTTACATCTATTTTATAGCTGTAAATGTTGGTAGAATGTGAACTTTAGGTTCGTGGCAATTCTTTGGATTCCCTTACTGTAATACTGATATCAGAGTTTGGTATTTGGTGCACAACACAGGTGAGATATTTTAACAACTATTAACCAAAATGAAGAGTGAAATGAAATATGGCATGGACGAAATGAAGATGAAATGGAATGGAAAAGATGGGAACAGTAATGGAGAGCTTTAAGGAATACATGAAAAACGAAGTGGTGGAAATGAAATATTTACTCTGTAAAATAAATATGACGGTGAACACCCTGAAAGACGTCAGGATTCAACATCCTGATGATGGGAGAGATGCACGCCCCCGAAACGTCGATGTCACAACATCTGCTTACCTGGCTCAAAGCCCGAGAACGTCTAGAATATATACGCCGCCAGGAAAGATTCAGCGCATATTTCACCCAGAAAGACATTTTAAAGTTATAAGAAATGAAATCTGACACGGAAGAAACCTTTAATGCGGTACAGACAAACTAATTCAAAGGGATAATAGAAGCCAAAGTGGACAAGCTTTAGGGTCAGCAGGCAGAGGAAAGCATGAAGATAATGGAAGATAATGGAGTAGCTATGTTGCGACCTACACCTCCCACAATTACGAGATCGCCTAATAAAAAACAACAAAGTCACCAAAATACAACAGCATTTCGCCCTGGAGGATTTTGGTTCCTGATGCAGGAAATATCAGAGCTATGGGATATAGTAATGCTAACAATGCATGGTAGATCCCTGGTGCCTGTCAAGCAGTCAGTCATACATATTACAACGTCACAATATCAGACCGCCAATAAACTACCACCTTGCTAGGATACACCTAAATCTAGCAGGTGACTGGATGAAGGCATGTAATGATCGTCTAGCAACCACGGCAGATTTAGTAAGGTTATCTTCTCATGGTTTTATCCCCCAAGAGCAAATAGGTGGGAAGCGCCGAAGCTCCAACATTTCTGTATCAATGACGTGGTTTAACGCATTCCCCGTCAACTCCGGGGGAAGCTGATGTGGTTCATCTGGATCATCTTACTGAATATCACGGAGTTGCTCGGCATGAGTACGAAGACCTTTGAGGGGAGAATTGTCTGATCAATGGCTGTGGTCCAAGCTTTGGAAGGTTCAAGAGATAAACAGAGATACGTTGCACTCTTATCCAGCGCAAGTAACGAATGCGATATTGTCACATAACCAGAAACTTCTGGATCTTTCACCTTCTCTCCGCCTCTATAATCTTCTGCAACTCTAACTAGCAGCGATATAAGCCAGTGTGTTTGCCAGTGACAGTAAGTTAGTCCGTGAGTGAGTTAGTGCGTTTCTGGTGCGACAAAAGTGCTGTTTTCCGCGAGAGTTTGAGACTAATGCTGTGGTGCACAGTAAGCGCTGCTACTACTAGGGTATTGCTACCATTTATTTGTATTACGTTTTCCTTTGTGGATGATAGTTTGTGATATGGTGCCAAATATTCAATTTGGTATTTGCTCTGTAACTGAGGAAAACCATCAGAGGATACCAGTCAGATTGGATGATATGCAGAATAATTTGAACTGCCACCACTTGAATGTAATCAATAAATGCTACCACTTATTTTAATGGAATATTCATCCAAAAATCGCACATCAGATTCACGGACGTCTTCCTTGAGCGCTACCTGTGGATGCTTAAATGTTACGGAGCTTTAAGCTCAACAAGACTGAAAAAATAACTCTTGTTTCTTGGATATTTCACCAAATTTCAAAATGTTTCCTAACAGTGTCAACTAGGGTTCTTGGGCATATCACTTTCAGCTTCTGAATACTAAGAACCGTAACACGTTTTTATTGAATTGCATTAGCAATATCAGTGGACTGCTGGTATTCTTTAGTAATGCTTGGTGTCAGCAGGGGATCGCATGCTGAAGTTCAGACTTAAATCATTCCTTTGAAATCATGCAAGCGAGCTAAAAGGCATGCAAAGGCTGCTAATGACTGGATGAGACGATAGTGAAAGATAAATGATGACAAACTGCATGCGTCCGTCTATATCGGGATAAACGGTATCTTGGTGAATACCGGTGCGTGATACTGTTTCATGTATGCCGACACGCTGAAGCACGCATCGATCTGATGTGACCCACTGACCTAACTGACATCTTTTATCACTTCTCTCTAGTTGCCTCCTAAAGAGTTTGCGGCTAGGGATCGGCTGAGTTCACGAAAAAAAGTTGGGAATCACAGGATGTGTGATGAAATGATGTAAGCAAGGGGAGTATAATACTAGACAGAGGGCTGGAAGTAAGTTGACAGTGAAGTTATTTTGCACACCACATGAACACATGCCCAAATACCTTCTTGTTTCATATAACTGTATTCCCTTTTCCAAAGACAAAGCGGACATTTCTTAAAGGAACATCATAGTAGCATATAGTAACGATACCTGATCTCTCAACCAACGTTCCTATACATTTAATAGCTAAACAAAAGAAAAACCACAAAGGAAACACAGTATTTATTTAAGGGAATGTAATATTTAACCGTAAATTGCTTTCATTACTGAGACAAAAATTGATATATAAGAGCTCAAAATATATTTACAAATGACGTTTCGCCAACCAGAAGCATGATGCTCAAAGATGGCTTTTGGTATGCAGGTCTCTTAGAGGCGAGTCGCAATAGATGCGAGTGGTGGCATTAGGCTGAAATGAGGTTAAAATAGAGATGCTTTCCATAAAGATATCATCCAGTGCCTCATCGCAGATCAGGACCAATTGAAAACGATTTATTGACAAATAAATAATGATACAACACTAGAGGCGCAGGTGCAGTTTAAATTTCCGAATAATGCTCTTCGGATCTTTGAGATGATACGTACTGCTCAACAAATACCGATAAATTTAGTGACTTAAAAAGCCAAGAAACGGTATCTCAAAATGTATCTAAAAGCCTTGAAGGTGGAAGGGATTCTGCCAGGTATACGAGTTTTTTTTTTTTTTTTAATTTACGTCCTCCCCAACGTTAAGTTATATCGGACGGTGAATGAATTGGGTGAAATGATGCTCAAATGAGTCCAGGGTCTATAGAGCTTAGAGTTGCCCGACATTCGTCTTGAAGGATAAGGGAAACCCCCGGAAAAAACCTTATCTAGGTAACTCACCCTGACCGAGATTCGAACTTGGGACCTCTTGAACGTGAGGTAGACATGCTACCATCTACGCTACCGAGGCGGGCGTATACGAAGTGTGTTCAAAAAGAAACCGAACTTTTGAAATAGCGCACCAACCAGCAGAGAGAGAGAGAGAGAGAGAGAGAGAGAGAGAGAGAGAGAGAGAGAGAGAGAGAGAGAGAGAGAGAGAGAGAGAGAGAGAGAGAGAGAGAGAGAGAGAGAGAGAGAGAGAGAGAGAGAGCGCTGCAGCTACTAGTCGCACCACATTGCCGTTTGACGCGTTTCGTTCGGACAATAATTAACTAGAGAACCACTGCCGCTGAAGTAAGCACGTGTACAGCCTGCTCGTCGTATTAGCGACAAAATTACAGTGAAGGATCTTGAAGAACAGCGTGTGGGTGAAATTTTGCTACAAACCTGGATGTAGTCGTCGCAGCGAGTGAGTAAAGGGTCACCTCGTCCAAAAAAGCACGCATGTATGTCGATCGAAAATCAAGATGATGTTAGTTGTGTTTTTTAACTACAAAGGCATTACCCATAATGAATCTGTGCCACGTGGTCAGTTGGTAAACAAGGAAGTCTACCAGTAAATCCTAGTGCGGATGAGGGATGCTATGCGCAGGAAGAGGCTTGAATAGTGGCAAAATCTGAATTGCATTTTACATCATGACAATCAGCTAGTCCACACCTCACTCCTTGTCTGCAGCTATATAGCAAAACGCCACATTCCCGTTGAGACGCATCTGCGGACCTAGACCCACCAGACTTTCTTCTGCGTCCCAAACTGAAATACACGTTGAAGGCACATTATTTACAAATCGTAGAGGAGATATAGGTGAATGCGACGAGAGACCTGCGGACCATTCCATATAATGTGACCCAGAAATGGTTCCAGAAATAGAACAAACGATGCGAACGGTGTATTTCCAGTAGAAGGGTCTGTTTTAAAGGGGAAAGTGCTTAAAATATTGTACAATAAAAAATATAGCTGATAAAGCAGAATTTCGGTTTCTTTTTTAACACACCTCGTATGTTGTTTTGTCCGCGAGTGATACCAGATGAGGGGACACGTGGTAGTTTAGAGATTATAAATTACGGGATCCTGTGTTTCGAAAAACAGAATGCGTGGCCAAAGGATAACGGCAATTTAAAAATGTCAAAAGTAATATATATTTTACACATTTTGAATACAATTTCGTTAAGGTGAGCGTAAAATAAAAAGATCTCGTTTTCAAACAATGTTTCCTTTTCCGAAAGAAAGGTGCTAAGTTAGCTTCTAGCAGTCACCAGTTATTTACAACTATATCGCATACTGCCGTGATCTTAGCATGAAGAGTTATCAAATATTGCACTGAGAATCAGTTACTAAGGTTTTCATTGTACACCTACGTTTGTATAGGTATATTTATTACAAGAGGAATCAATAAGGGATCTCTATCAAAAGAGATTGGATCAATGTTTGGAAAATTACCCAATTGAATATAATTTTGAAGAATTGGATAAACTAAAACAAGTAATCTAGTAGCAGCAACCGGCTTTACGGAAGAAGAAACCTCCCAAATTAAAGAAAAAAGGAATATATAAATGGACAGATGAACTAAAGAAACTCGTTCAGGAGAAAAAAGCACAATATCTAAGATATCTCCAATCGCATACTCAAGATCATCTAATTGAATACAAAAGAAAAGCAGCTCAAGTTAAGAGAGAATGTCGAAAAGCACACAAGGAAGAATGGGAAAATTTCATAACAAAAATTGAAACAGATATTCATGGAAGACAAAAGTTTGCATATAACATTATGAGACACCTAAATAGTAATGTTAAAAATATAGCTAATCTAAAGGGCTTAAATAATAACCAATAGTTAGAATACTTTAAAAATGTGTTGACTGATTAAACAATATATGATGAAAAGGATGTAGAAGTTAATACCAATCCGGACCTACTAGATTACTAAGAACTTGAAATGATCCTGAAAAAGCTAAAAAATAGAAAGGCGTTAGGTAGTGATGGAATAAATAATGAATTATTAAAATGTGCGTCTAAGAATTTTAAAATAAGGCTCCTCAATCTACTAAATATATGTTGGCTCAGTAAAACTATACCTGAAGAATGGAATATATCATTAGCCAAACCAATATTTAAAAAGGGCGATAGAACAAAAGTGAAAACTATCGAGGCATATGTTTACTGAATACCACGTATAAAATATATACTAAAATAATAACGGAACGACTAAAGCCAATATTAGAAGTGATATTATTGAATGAACAAAGTGGCTTCAGAGCAGGAAGGTCTTGCATAGATAATATATTTATACTACAGCAAGTGATAGAAAAGCATAGAGAATTCAACAGAGAAACGCATCTTTTTATAGATTATATTACCTAAGGCTTTTGATAAGATTAAGAGACAAATACTATGGAAAATTATGGAAAAAAAGATGTATTCCACTCCACCTAATAGAAACTATTAAATATATATAAAGAACACAAAGATACAAATACATGGAGCACAACACCACAAAATAGAAAAGATAAATCTAGGCTTAAGACAAGGATGCAGTATGTCTCCACCTACTTTTTAATATTTATATGGACGAAATTATGAAACAATGGATTAGTGGAATAGCAATATATGCCATAAATATTAACGAAAAGAACTTTGTAATATCCCTTATATTCGCGGAAGGCCAGAACTCATAAAACAATCTTCAAAAGGCAACACACGAGCTAAACAAAATCTTAAAGGAGTTTAATATGACTATATCTCCAAATAAAATTAAAGTGGTGGCTTTAAAAGATAAAGAGAGTATTAAATCCATAATTGTAATAGAAAATAATAATATAGAACAAGTAGAAAAGTTCAAATACTTGGGTTATTACATGTCATATAAGAAATAAACAGGCGTAATTAAAACGTCAGAAACTTTCAACTATATAAATGGAACAATAAAAGGAAGTCTAAAAAATAAACCAAATAAAGATACCAATCTTAAATTTTACAAAGTAATGTCAGTACCTAAAATACTATATGGCAGCGAAGTATGGGTCATAACTGAAAAAGATGAAAGAATACTTCAGGCAAATGAATTGAAATTTCTAAGAAGCATTGCGGGATATAGAAAAATCGACCACAAACGAAATGAAGATATACGCGAAGAGCTAAAGATATTTGACCTGAATGACGGAGTACAAGAATATAGAAATAAATGGGTAACCTATGTACAAAACATGGAGAAGGAAAGATTATCTCTTTATTTTATGAACTATAGCCCAGTAGGAAAGAGGAGCATGGGAAGAGCAAGAAAACGGTGGAACCAGTAAAATAAATTATGTAGACTGCAACAGGCAGTAATGCCTAAAGCATGAAGGAAGAAGAAGAAGAAGATGATGATGATGATGATTATGATGACGACAACCTACGTTTATATATAGCTCCTCTAATTCCATAGAAAGGATAAGAGAAAAAATTTACACTTATTTCAGAGTTATCTGCTAGAAATGATAAATTATCTTTACGGAAGGGTATGAAGAACTGCGAGACTCACAAAGCTGTATATCAGCTCGAAGCCACAGACAAGAAACACATCGTTGATCGACAAAGGTGAACTCATGCCAAAGGTCAAATGTCTGGGACTTAAAGAAGGGGAAAAGATTTTGCCATTTATCTGGCACACCGACAAAGAAAGGTGAAAACCTTGGCAATGTCTGTCTTCGGTTAAAAACTGGGTATGGTCCACTTCATTCTCAGAGCTACTGTGATTTACTGTGAGGGTACCCACACCACCTACAATAGATATAACTGTTGTATATTAGCATCTTAACACCTTACACAGAATTCTTCCTTTCAGTATCTTTACATGCTTTAGTTTCGTTCTGTTTCAGTTATTCGCCTGCTTCAACGAGTTGCTATAGTGCGCATATAAGTGGGAAGTTATAAAAGCTCTTCAAGTATATTTTCTACACTAGCTATTTATTAATTAAGTGATTTTGAGTCTCTACTCCCCTTTTTTGCTCTATCTACGATATACTGAAATTTACTCTTTACCAAACTACAAACTTGCTGAAAGTGGAACTTTAGCACTTTAGTAACCTGAATTGCGTTTTGCATGTTTACCATTACGCATCATAATAGATCTAATTGGAATGACTCACAATGCACGGGGATGATACTTTTAATAAAAATTACAGATTAATGCTTGTATTTTACTAAATTGCTTTTAAGTATATTAGGCCTTTTATGTAAAAAATATTTTCAGAAATATATTACATATTTCGTTATGTAAGTAATCTAATGTTTCCAAACTGCAAAATAAAACTAACATCACCACTACATACTAAATCGCTACTTCTTACTCAAACTACAGTGAGACATATAGCTCTTTGTAAACAACCGATTCTTAAGGAGCATTTGGGTTAGTATCTGCTTTCCCGTTTGATAAATCCATCAGTGCAATTTATTAATCGTTTCCAATTGGCAACGCGGCAAGTATGTAGTCTGAATTATGGAGGTATTATATAGTTCAGTCGGCAAAAAAAAATGATATTTATTTTTTCTTCCCCATTCGTCAACAAATATTCAAGGTAAAAGTTTTAGAAATCGTTTTATTGATACTACCTTGTACGTACAGTGTGAAGAGGGGAATGCAACAGGCTTAAGCGATTGTGAAATCTTTTAAGACATAGTCGCTTTGATGGATTTGAAATTTCGTTCTCTTACACTAGGGAAAACACGAATAACGAAGAATTTGTTGAATTTGGAAGATTCAAACGAGTAGCAAGGGATATTTAATAAATGGTTATATTTACAAAATAGTACATGAGTTAAATTCTGTGCTTTAGCGAGGTCTAATCTTTTTCTGCAGCAACATTCATAATGACATTTTTAATCAAAATATATTGAAAAAATCAAATCTGTGCAATAATTTTCCACGTAAAGAGTAGTTTGGCGTAATAGCACCCGAACCAACCATATTGTAACTAATTTTAAATAATAAAATTCTGGAACAAAAAATGACATTTATTGCTATTGTTTACAGTATATGAAAAATTGCCGTTTTTACTCGAAAACAATAACCCCCCTTTTTACACCAAATTATGGATGAAAAATCGGGTGGGTCTTACAATTGTATATTTCGGGCCACGAAAAGATCGAGTTGCTCTTTTGGCGGTTTTAAGTTTATCACTCTAGTTTCACCAGCAACGAATCATGTTTGATTGTACCGAATACTGTCGACCACTGCTCGTACACTATTTTTTTCAGCGAATTCCAAATCATCTAAATTAAAACCTACAGTGAAACGTTTTCGCAAATTCATGTTACCGATAACACCTAAACACAAGAGAAACTCACTTTCAGTAAAGCTGTTGCAGTTTTAACCCAAGATTTCGTTTTACTGAAATGGCTGTAAGTCCGGCACCGTGGCGTAGTGCGCTAAGGCGTCATGCTTTGGAATGAACTCGGATTCGATTCCAGGCCCGGAGGGTGCGGATATTAAGTCCCGAGTAGGTATAGGTCCGGTAGCCCACTCACTAGCATGAGGAAATTGAGTAGCTATGCTAGGTAACGGCCCTGGTTGCGTAAGCCAACTTTCCGGCAGGGGTTACCGAGATACTGATCACATCTCCTTCCCATATCGGTTGGATGATCGCTCACCTTTACCTTGCGTATGTGGGCGTGAGGCCAGCAGTCGGGTTGGCTGCTAGGTAGTAAGCTCTACGTACCTTGGGTAATTTGGAAGATGTTCATATTAGGTATGTGAAAGTCAGTTTTTCACTCCCTGCCCCAGCTACCTCCTCCTTTTTTCGCAAACAAGTGAAAGTGTAGAACATGTTCTTGACCAACCATCTACCGATAACTGTACGTAACTATCAAACACATTCTGAAGAACTTATTTCCTTAAAATTACAACCTGTCTCAAATTAACGGACCGGGTGTAGCATTTGCATACATTTTTTGTTCTATATTTTGCTCGCGAAACTTGGTGGGCCTTATAATCGAGGGGGCTTTATTTTCGAGTATGTGCGGTAATTCATTTAATATTGTTATTGTGGAACCATATATCGTATAGTGAAAAGGGAATTTTGAAGAATATATTAGTGACATTTTATAGAGTGGTGGTCTTCAGTAGGAAAACCTTGTTTGAAGGTAAAAGGACTAGTAGAGTTTAAGCCGCCGAGAGACGGCTCTGAGATTTGTAAATGATCACATATTACCAGATAAGATGACAAATGAAGCTATACAATTGAATATATCGAGGTAGATATCTCAGCATTCCTCTACCCAATAGGATGTCTTTTGTGTTCGCTTAGAATCATAAGTCTGTATCCTGTACATCCATATGTGGTGTTCTTCAATGATGCTACGGCAGATTGATGCACCAAGCTCTCGTGGGGATTGCATGGGAGGTCCGAGCTTGAGCAAAAAGAAAGATGTGCATCTGCCATCAGCTGGGAGCTCACACGGCACTTTTCCTAGCCCACAAGGAATCGATTCGCCGCCTCTACAGAAATATGGGTGGTCGTAAGCGTGACCAGAAGGTCCTCTGAATTATATACGCTTCCTTCCATGTTTTATTGCCCTCCGCCCTTGCGTCCTTTACACGCGGTTCTCTTGGATTCGCAACAAGCACTCAGTGCCGCAACGTAAGGCTTGCCATGCCCATAATTTTATTTATTATCAGCCACACGTATGTTACAATTTATAATTAGACTGACATCGCAACGAAGGTGCTCACAGCGGTAAAGCAAAATCAGTTCCTATCGCGTCATTTACTCCACATGTGGAATATGAATATATTCCATCAGAATTGATGCCTCTGATAGGCTAAGTTAGATATGAATCAATTTCTACTGAATGAAAACAGAATTAATAAAGTCTACTCCTGCCAATGAAATTTGCGGTCCTATCCTGTATCTGCGGCTGATATCAACCAGTTCTTTAGTTTGTATTTATTTAAGTTCCGTTTCGTCCTATGCCATTGCAAAGTCTCTGCATAACTTTTTCAATTTTTGGTGTTGTTTATATTCTTAAGTTGTCACACTTAAGTTGACATGACTTTAGATACCTTATTTACAAGCAAGTGAAGAGGGTGCGCTACTGAGTTGGGTGTGCACATGATCGAGATGTCGATATCCCCTCTGTAGTACTGACCTTACCTTACGATAACTAATTCTAATAATAGTTCCCACTCCTACTATTCTAGAAGCTAGTGCTGCACCAGTTGGCATATTTTGCCCCTTAATTTCGACCTAATTTAAAATTCTTGCTAATGTTAAGCAGAATTCTTTTTAACCTATGCCTATATTCTATACAACTGTTTAATATTTTACTGTTAATTTATTTATTACTCTTTATTTAACAATAATTCATTGCTTTTATTTCTAATCGCAGACATATTTAGCTAAATTCTTCATCTCTGTTGTTTCAAAACTCACCAATGTTTATTGTGTTTAAGTACATGTTCAATTACTTTATTTTATGTTATACTTTATAACTTGTGGTATGACAGAAACACACAAACACACACGCACGCACACACACACTCACTCAAGTATGCTTCCAGTTTTTGCAGAAGGTAATATAAGGTTATAGTTAAAGAAACATTTACTCATCCTAGCCGAGAATCGAATTGAGAACATCAGTATTTAAAAGTCAGAATTCTTACCACTCGACTAGACAGGCAATCTCAGCTGAATGTCTTGAGAAATTTTTAGTATATAAGATATTCTCTTTTTAGGATACCAACCTCTGGATACGTAAGTAATGTGATCAAGTTATTTAGTGAAATAGTAATCGCTAAGTTAAAAAAGGATTTTTAGTATTGTGGTCAATTGAATGGTTAATATTCTCATTATTCAAAGTTAACTTAAGTATTAATTTTAATCTCCTAAAGGCCTCATAGAGTATTTGTCCTTATACTTCTTGGTAACCTCTAAGATAACTATTTTGACCTTAAAATCAATACAAAATAAATCAAATCCTAAGTAATATTGACAGCATTTGGATACTAACATTGGTGGCTTTATCTTATGTTTAAAATCAATTCAATATTTTTTGATACTAATAATGTGTTCTTAATCTACACACTGCGATATTTGAGAGTTCAAAAGGTGTAAAAACAGTTCAATGATGACAATGCTGAAGATCTCAACTTGCCCGTAACGAAACTGCCATGGTTATTAAATATACTACAGCAACAGGGACAACTGAGAGTAGTCAGAACCGATAGTTAAGGGGTAACATTTATTAAAATTTCTTGAAGTTTTAACCGCAAGCAGGTACAAAATTACCTTTTTGCTAGTACATTCTGAGTTTTTTTAAATATATGGAAAGTTTATTATTATTATTATTATTATTATTATTATTATTATTATTATTATTATTATTATTATTATTATTATTATTATTATTATTATTATTATTATTATTATTATTATTATTATTATTATTATTATTATTATTATTATTATTATTATTATTATTATTATTATTATTATTATTATTATTATTATTATTATTATTATTATTATTATTATTATTATTATTATTATTATTATTATTATTATTATTATTATTATTATTATTATTATTATTATTATTATTATTATTATTATTATTATTATTATTATTATTATTATTATTATTATTATTATTATTATTATTATTATTATTATTATTATTATTATTATTATTATTATTATTATTATTATTATTATTATTATTATTATTATTATTATTATTATTATTATTATTATTATTATTATTTTCTTTTTTTTCTTTGAGCGAACGTTTTCACGCAACACCATACGCCGCTGAACTTAGAAGCACAGCTGAAAGATAAGAAGGAAAGGAAATGAGAGAGAAATAAAGAAAGGAAATATTGTTAGATGAGAAATGATCCCAATATTCTCCTATGGACGAGGAAAACCCACGAGAAGCCTTGGATTATAGTGGGCGGTTGACGAAAATGAACCTGGAACCTCCCGAGTGTGTGCTTCACGCTGCCGCGAAGTCATCTGGCTCAATTCTGTGAATGTTTACGGCCACTGCATATTTAAACCTAAATACGCTCATTCTTCAAACTAAAAAGCAAAACTGCTTACACAAAAACTCTAACATTCATTGAACTACGAAAAGATGAAAGAAAATATTAACTTTTACGTCGTATTTAACAGTCACTGTTAAATATCTTGTTTCTGTAAACAGACTTCTTTTCTTAAAAAGTTTTTGTTGCCTCCAGCATGTAAAAGTTGCTTATTAAGTCATTTATATTCCGATAATTATGACTTGAGGAGAAAAGTTTTGTGAACTTAACGTATATTCCATATAAATAATTTCCCAAATGTTGAAAGCAATGGCGTGAGTACAACTCATCATTCGCAACTCTCTTGCTGGTCTACATCACCCATATTCTTGTTTTCTTTACAAATTTATTCATCAGTTACTAACTTGATGGATGTTTGGATTGCGAAGGGAAGAGAGGGCGCGTTATGTCCCAGAAAACTAATGTTGTTTTTAGCCAATGGTCGACAGCCCGTTTTCCCTCTAGCACACGCGGTTCGTGTTTTCTTTATTTCTATCAGCATTCAGTGCAAAACTATATTTTGAAAGCAGATTATACATTAGAAAATATGCAGAAATGAGGAAATCCTCAATTAATATTAACAATAACTAAGGGGCGATTTCCTCTGACCTAAAAAGTGAAAAATATGTATGCATTTATGACCTAAAATGGCTTAAAGATGACCTAAAACAAACATATGTCCTTTATAACTTAAATAATTTATTAATCATACTATATTAATTGACACTTAAACTGCAATTAATAATTAACAATTGTTCATGCATAAGCATTTCAAACGTTTCTGCAGAAGAACAATCTTCTCTACTACTTCGTCCAGCACTTTATGGAATCAGTAAGTTTAAATTAGAGAAGAATAAGTATTACAACTAAAGAAAAGAATAATTAAGAGAAATAAAATATTATATCTGAGGGTTAGTTTTTATCAGGAACAAAATTACTTTGAATGTCAATGTGCATTTTTAGGTGGTCAAACTGGAAGCTTCTTCAATTGTCAGAGAGAATGTTCTTATAAATGAAAAATACTACGTTCTACATAAGAGGAAGTTATGAGAGCATCCTAAGTTAATTTATCTGGGGAAAATTTCGGCACAGAATCTTCAAACTTTCCTTCAAACCCACTGTACGAACGTTTGCTACCTGCTAAATGAACTTTAAAGAAAAGTAGGCAATACTGCTGGCAATTTTTATACAGACATAATATTGGTTTATTTTATTTCTAATGGCTTCTAACTACACTATAATAATCCACAAAATATGAAAAATATGACTTTATCATAGAAATAAGCATAAATATGACCAAAGATGTAAAAAAGGTGAGAAATATGAATTAAGACCCAAGACAAATGACAATTTTCATCTGAATACATGTATATATGTTTTTACTTACTTGAAACTCAGATTATAGGTTTCATTAAAAATATGAAATGTCATAGGGATTCGCCCCTTAGTATTAAGTAATTAGTTCAGGCTAAACTAATGACAACATAATAGGAAATGTATAACCTTAAAGCGTATCGCATAAATTTGGTCATTACAAAAACCGTAAAAATTTTGCAGAGGATTAAAATACATCCTAATTTATGTACAGAATGCGTAAAACCCTCATGGCTTTAGAATTATATGTCACCTTCATATGATTTTCTCTAACGCCCCTCCCCCCATCGTTACTGGTATATAGCTACACCAAAACGTTTCTTACCAAAGCTTATTTTTCTATCCTACGCCATGTCAACTCAATTAACTGCTTCCAGAAATTGTTTCATTACACAGAGGATATAGATGAAACGAAATGTATAACTACCTATTGTAATCAGATGATTAAAAATGGTTTAATTTATGTTAGTGAGAAATGTTATACTGTTCCCAGTACATCACGAGAAACAACCGAATAGCGATGCACAATGGCAAACACTGAATACACATAATTCAGAGCAATACATGTCGAATATGTGATTTTAAGTAATTTTCTCGTTTTAAAGAAATTTTCTTATTGTAGCATACCTTTTTTGTCTGTTTTACAGTTTAATCGTAAAAATTATTCATACTTTGCGAATGAAGAGGACTTCCAGGCTTTTACAGAACGTGTAATATATACGCTTTACTTGACATAAATTTTTCAACATAGAATTTAGATCAAAATCTAAATGTGTTTACGCGCGCGCACACGCGCGCACACACGCGCACACACGCGCGCGCACACACACATAAACATACACAAACGCATGCCTGGAGAGTTTTCTAAAACAATTTGTTTTGGTTCAGGAACCCTGTTAAGACCTCTCTCTATGTGCCTGTGTATTTATCTTTCTGTGAAAAGCTAAGTCGGAAACGAAGAAGTTAGTTAAATACTAAACTTGATGTATACCTTTGTCTTCCAAGGATGAAACGCGAAGTTTTTGCAAGAAAATCTCCCATCTCAAACCATTCTTTCATGGCAAATGCCCCATTAGCTTATTTTTTTCCTTCAAAAATTTTCAATGGAAGTAGATAAAACATGTATCCGGTGTTTAAAACATTTGCAAGACCAGTACAATAAACATCTTCAATGTTCGGGGAATAATGTATGAAGTATATTTCATTCTGAATAACATCTGTACAAGTTGTAAACCGAAAGTGACAGACAGCAGCTTACTTGCTAAAGAAAAACTTAAATATATTCAAAGTACACAGCTTATACAAATTAAAACGTTTATCGGAGTAATAATTTCCGGAATATTTCCGAAACGCTGCTTATTATTAGTCTTAATTTTCAAATATGTATCTCAGGTAGAAAGTCCCTATTGGGTATTGCTCCAAATCGTGCGAAGTACATGGCATTTTGAAACTATTACAGAGCGACCATCCTTTTAAAATTTGTATGTTACTTTCATCAATTGTAATCAAGCTTAACTCGATTTACAAGAATTATTTAAAAGAATAACCTTTTGAAGAAAATGGTATTAATAATTTTACAAAAATTGTAAATGAGTAGCGTCTCATATGAAGGTTTTCAAAAATTTAACTCTGGAACGGAATTTCACTTGACGCAAGCCATGATAATTCTATAAACGTTATATATATGAATCTGAAAAATAAATTAGGAAAAGGGGAACTAACATGATATTTACTTAAAGAATGAATATTGTTATATTAAAGAAATATTAAATAGTATAAACAATTTTAAACAAACTCTAAAGGACAAATAATATTTTATATTTTTAGTGATAATAAATAATTTGAAAACATAAAAATGTGTAAAAAATACAGACAGTTGATTTGATAGTTAAAGGAGGGGATGTCAGCAGTGGTTTAGCGTTCTCTTCTGCACACGTTGAGAAGTACGTTAAGCTTTGCTGACTTTGAGGTAAATAATAATTAATGCCAGGTATAGTTAGAATATCTTGAATGCTAAATAATAAATAAATGTTACATCAAGTGTGTAGTGCCATATAATTTTGAAATAATCAAATTTAATTTAGACATGAAGTAGATGTACAGCAAATCTGTGATTTCTTGAGATTTTATTCACAGGAAAGCCATGTGTAAGAGTAATTTTATTTCTAAAGAAGAAATGTACAATATTGATATGCTCATAATGAAACAGTAAACCTAACTTTTCAGTTATAAAGTACTTAATAAATTATTATTTGGGAAATAATAAGAAATACGTACATGTTCAATTGTTAATTTAATAATATTGAATCACAAATCATTTCGCTATTGTTGAAATAAGTATACATTTTTCATAAAAAGAAATAGATTTAATTGAATTGAACTGAATTACAGTTTAGAATAATAAATTTCATATGAACGATATTACAATTGATACGTTAATTTGAGTTATTCTAGGAACGATATGATAAATAGCCGTCAATGCCACAAATCGCATGCTTTAAACTCAGCAAGTCGGCCAGAAATGTTAAAAAAATACGGACTCAAAACTATTTCAAACCTGAATCTACTCTCAGCTTCTAATTGTTCTGTTTGTGGTTTTGCGTTAATCATGTCAGAGAGAGGACAATTTCACCTCAACGGTTATGTAAACAAGCATAATTAACTACATTGTGCCAACAACAACCGCACAAGGATACCCGCTCATGCAGTAAATAGGGACAATCTGGTACGGAATTTATTCGAGTGGCTTCATTGGAACTTATTTCTTGGAACATTACACATTATATGTCCAACTGCATTACTCTTCTTTTTCTGCAGCAAAAATTTCTCATTGAAATTTATATTTTTAACATGTAAACTTTAGAGATATTAACTATATACCAGAATAATTATTTACACAACTACTTTCAAACTAGAAGGTGATACTGAACGGTAAGGCTTCTGACTCGCATTCGGAACGTTCTGGGTTTTAAATTGCAAGGGGGTGGGAGAAATACATTAAGAGCAAGGAAGTGCTTCACTCATCTAATGGCTGCCGTAATTCTCTTGACTGTTTAAATTATTACAATACAATTTATTCATAAGTGTTTACTTTTTCCCCACTTTTAATTAAATTTCGAGATAAAATTCAGCTAATAAGATTGATAACACTACATTAATTAAGTTGGTACAGAGAAGTAAGGTAAATTAAATAACTCGTTGATTTAGGTTATAATACATGATGTATAATCCCTAATGTAAAGTTGGAGTTATGTACACAGCAGTATTCATAAAGCAAATTATTTACTTAGAACTCAAAATACATTTACACAAGCTTTTGGAATATGGGACACAAATAATGTGGTATGTTCTGCAGTAGCGATATATACTGAAATGCTGTTTTGGTAATTCTAGGTGCATTGACATTGTTGCTACTGTTCACGTTCTAATACTCCACAAAATACCAGAATATTTTCTTGAACTTTCTTTCTTATACCATTTACTTGATTGCTCATTAGATTCAATGAAAAAATAAAATATAACATTTTAGTACATTATATAACATATAACATTATAGTATTTAGTGCTAGATTTTACCCTAATGGCACTGCACTGTTAATTATTACACATTTTTTGTATTTAACCTTGTAAGCAAGTTATTATAATTTTAGTTAAATAGCACAACAGAAGAATGCCATGACAAATCGGAGTAGAAGAAGTTACAAAAACTGAATAACAACTTCGGAATTAACATTGATTTATTTATTCATACACTCAATTAAACGCAATTAAGCTCAAATTTCCATTATGCTTCGGCACGATATTACAATTTGTAAGAGTATCGTTACATTTCAGAGTATATAAATTAACGTATCAATGTGATACGCATTATGAGTAAACCGAACCATTAATAACTATGTAATGAATATGTTTAATAATTACATTCCTACGACCAAAATTTCGTCTCAGCGTGATTTGAATTCTCTATGTTCATAACTGTGATGAAAACTGCAAATACAATTTTAACGTAACGCAGGAATATAATCGTACAACTGCTACTACTACAGAACAACGCAGTTTTAGAAGTGTTGATCCCGCGTTAATCGTTGGCAACAGAGGCGAGGGGCATCATGGAACTGAATATGAGAAATTTCTGTCCCAAATATTTACATAGATAGGGTCAGACTGAAAAATTCAATGCCTTAGACGGGATTAGAACCACAGATGTCCCGGTCTCCGTCTGGTTGCTTATTAACCCAACAATAGTGGTTTAACAATGAAACCCAGGACTTAAGTATTTACAATAGTAAGTCGCCATAAAAACGTGCGTATATCATTGTATACGAGAGCCCCTAGTGGTTTACCGAGAAACATACGAGTCAGTTGGAAAGTTTAATGTCATGCCGGCATGTTGGCCATAGTAGCTCAATGGATTAGAGCAACCGGATGGAGTCTGTGGTTCAAATCCCGGCTGTGGCATTGCATTTTTCATTCTGACTCCATCTGTACAACCTTAGCCTACATACGGCTAGTGTGGAAGAACGATTAATTTCCACCGAATGTTTACGTTGAGGTAACTAGTGCCAATGTATTTTTCATACCTCTCTAGCTGTCTAGTTCAGCTGGTCGAATGAGCATATTGTTGCTGATAGCGCAAGAAATTTATTTACACGAGCTTCAGTAATCGCGACTGCACATGAGCTATTCAAATTGCTTTTAAGGTTTGATTAAAGCAATTTGAATAGCTCATGTGCAGTTACGAATAAAAAGGCGCACGTAACTTTTGTGTCGTCAGTAGTAATACGTTATTAGAACATAGGATTAGCTGAATAACAGCTTGTCTAATATCAAAAATACACTTTATAGAGTTACAACAGTCTCTGATTAATTGTTTTGTGTAATACTAATAGGTTTTGTAATGATTGTTGTACCAAGTCACTAATTGTTTACAGCAATTTTTCTATGATAAAATACATAGTTATACCACATTTAATCTTAAATTATGAGCCTGAAAGAAAATGTTCAGATTTTTCGGTAACTTTTCTCTCTGTGCTTCATATAAACATCTTTTGTACACATATGGCGTGTTAACTTGCAGCCAACCAACAGCAGGATGTTGAATTTTTTAGGAAAATGTTAAGAATGAAACTTGTTTGACAATTAATATCTTCTGTTGTAGCAATAGCACAAAATCTGACACATTTGTATAACTAATAAGAGTAGTTGTATTCCACTTCTTACATCAAAACTCCGACAAACGTCATTGCTGTTATTTTGCCATTCATTAGTATTTTGTTTCTTCCCTGTCTTCGCCTCTGTACGCTTCCATAGCTTTACTTTTGTTTTTCTTTTCACTTGTTTTACACATATACACACAAACACCTATGCACAAGGCAGGACTCGAATCCGACTCCCCCTACGTTGCGCAACGCTAGAGGAAAAAAGCTTATCTTGATAAATCACCCGTAATGTGACTTGAACTCCGGACTTCTTGAACGTATGGCAGACAGGTTAACACCTACGCTACAGAGGCGGGCTATTAGCTCGTTATCCCAACGCAACAAATGTCTTTAGTAACGGTGTCCTTTCACTTAACACAAACTAGCATTTCACTTTGTGCTGAGACTTGAACCACCAACACTGGATATCCGTTACCTCAGGATATCACAGGAATACTTGAACTCCAGCTTGCCACACCTTAGAAGTAAATAGAAATACAATGCAAGATGTAACAGCATTTATAAGTGAACTAGTAACCTGTTCGGTAATTTTAAATGGATTGCAACTAACTTCATTAGCAGAATGATTATTTAGGAAGCATCAATTTTCTGCCAGAAGTAACAACTTTGCAATTTTGTCAACGTTAACATTCTCGTGACAACTTTGGCCGATTCATGGCATGTGTAATGAACAATTAATTAGCAGTGATTAACTATGAAGCCAACAAGTAAGTTACCACTGAAAATTAATTTGAGAAATGATTTACAGGGAAACGTTTAGTCAACTTTGGAGTTAACTGTTGTATCGGCATGTTGCCATATAGCTCAGTTGGTTGCAGCAATGAATGATATGGATACATGGTTCAAATCCTGTCTATGGCACTGAATTTTTCAATCTTATGCTAACTTTGTAACCTAAGCCTACGTGTAGTATTACCATTCAGTAATGTGATAACTGTATTACTGGAGTACCTTGATGGCATGTTATGAACAATGAAACTATTAATTTGATTATTTACTTTAAGGGTCACGCAACATAAAGTTTGAGTTACATTATGATAGCGTCATAAAACAATAATAATAAACATTTATATTATTTTCATTTCATTCATACTTGCAGACTCTGGAGAAGCTGAGGAATTATCTTGGTCGGAGAAAAATTCCCACCCACCGGGAATCGAACCTGTGACCCCTAGCACGGCAGGCAAGTGCTCTACCGACTGAGCTACGGGGGCCAGCCAATATGTGTATCTTGTTTTATAGGCAAGCTCTAGAAATATGCGTAATAACTATCAACATATTTTCTCCTATATATGTTAATCTATGTATGTACATTTGCTTTGGTTCTATAAGCACAGACACCTGAATTTTTAAGGCAATTCGATGACTTATACAACAGTTCCATTGCATTCTGCAATTCTGTGTTTGTGAAAATAAACAGGTTAGGATGGCCATAATTTCCACTATCCACAAATCTATAGCTTGTCTTTGATGTTGTTTTGTTATTGTCATATTTGTTTATTAATGCAATTTAACATTTATAAAGTGGTAATAGGTAACGGAACTACAGAATATGATGAATGGGCATTATATTTATCACAGAAATGTTGAATGTGCAAATATATATGAATTAACTAACTAGGCAAGCAACTCGCTGATAAAATTAATGAAGTGTAAAGTACACAAGAGGTAAACAAAGTAGAATTATGTCGTATATCCTTAATATAGAGAAAAGTGAGTAGGAAAGAATATGCATACTCATTAATCAAATATTAGTAAAAACATACTTAGCAAACTTGAAAATTATCATTAAATGTATTTAGAAATCATTCCTGATGGTATTGATTGGAATTATAATACAAGTGGAAGGAGTATCAATTTTGTCAAAGACTTATGAAACAAACGTGTGCATATTTCCTCAGATTTCATAAAAACTATCAGAACGACATGAAACTAGCACCCTGCCACATGTTGGCAATTGAATCACTAAGTTTTTACAAAGAAGTATGTATCCGAGTCTTAATGGCTTGTAGAGGCAGTCGAGTACGTCCGTCCGTCCGTCGTGATGGCTGGCTGTATAAAGCCAGAACGTTTTTGCTGCGTGCCCAGCCTTTTAAGTATTTTTTTAGGAAGGTATGCGGCCTTTAGGTATAATTTTGTTGTGAGGTAACATAAATTATGCTCCTCGGAGTGAAAGGAAAGGATACAATATCTTATGCACCCTGGTATTCTATTTCATACATTCTTAAGTTGGGTTAAAATTTTGATGCCAAACAGGTCAAAAGAATTACGTGGCATTGTATGCAAAATAATTGACTAACATGTTTGAAGTGAATTAGTATGCCCTTACAAGTAGCGTTCTGAAATAAACATTCTCCATGTGTGAGAACAAAATTCAAACTTTGTATCACAAAATACATTTATTCGTAAATTAATTGCACACCAAGCGGGATAGCTCAGGTGGTTTCGTCTGTGGCCCGCAGCCGGAAGGTCCGGGTTCGATTCTCATGGCCCACCTGACAGACCCACGGGTTTTTACGGGAGTTTTACCGGGTTGCCAGGCGAATGCTTGGTAGGTTAACTATATCCCCCGTATTTCCTCTCCCTTCATTTCATCTCCATTACCATTTTCAATCATCTTTCATCTGCTGGTCTCTTTCAGGGTAAAAGTGTCGGCGGGTGCCTAAACGGTGCATGGCAGGATCATATACTCTGCGGAAACTACTTCCTCCATCGGTAGGTCGGTTGCCGGTCTCCGAACGGCTGCTGGGACCACTTCGGAACCGGCTGCCGGGATCGTTTTCCAACCACAGTAGGAAGGAATGTCTGTGGACCTGGCCTACCAGGGGATGTTTCTAAGTAAAATGTAGGGATCGTGTGCACTGTCGTGGTTCCTTAGGACCACAGCCCTCTGCCTCCTCTCACCTCATCCTTCCTTCTGGGGATCGTCCGATATGACTTAACGTTGGAGGACGTAAATTACAAAAACAACAACTTCCTTCTGGGGATGCACCCTTGGAGCATAGGTACAATAGATCAAGACTGGTCGCAGTACCGAATCCCCTCCGTAGTAATCCTAATCCTAAATTAATTGAATCGTATACATACGTAAATACGTAGATACTGAACATAACAGAATGAACTCATACAATCACTAGCCTAAATAATTTAAATGAATAAAATATATGGTATATCGCCGAGCGGTTAGACCGCTTGGTTCATACCAAGGTGGCCGGAGTTCGATCCAAGGTGACTTCAAAGTGACATTTGTGGTGGACGATATGGCGCTATAGCGTGGTTTCATCGGGTCCTCCGGTTTCCTCCGCCAGCATTACACCAATTGCTCCATCATCTTTCCTCTCATTTCATCTCGCCCTCATTTTGTAATTCACTTCTCTCACTCTCATAGCAGGCATCGGGCTAATCATCCATCCTGGATTCTCTCTCTCACTGATCCAGAGTTTCCATTTGTCAACCTGCATAAGGGTTAAGAGGAAAAAGAATACCCTGACACCATGTAGTGATATAAGAGGACAGTTAAAGGAAGAATAATATATTTATTTACAAATCGTTGGACCAAATTACAAGATCCATTTGCAAGTATTGACCAAATTATTTTCTATTTTCCTTCATAATGAGTCTGGATCTGGAGAAGCTTCATTCTATTTCACATGACGGAAGAGGTGTGTAACAGCACAATGGGATATTAGAAGAATCAACTTTCATAAATTTTCATTAATTGTTGGAATCAAATAAAACATCATTTATGGTCGTACAGATCTGCAAAGCCAAAGATTTACCTCAGAAAGTGTCTGAAACAGGTTTCCATTCAAGCAATAACAAATTCTGGGTACCTTCAGTAGCCATGCGGTTTTACAGAAATCGCGGAATTTTATATGCTGAATAGAAAAGACTCAAATTCCGAAATGAGACATTTTACAATAGTTTCTGCGCTACATTTCTCTGAATAAAGTGCATTTATTAAGTCTCTGAGTTATAGAGCAGTATGATAGCATGACCTTTGCTACGTAACAACCTGTGCTACCCCATCCCACCGGACGAGCCATTACCTCAACTTCGTGTGTTTCCAACTTTAGTCTGCTGCCTACGTGACCTAAACCTGAGACCTAAAAATCTGCGCGCATAGTGTTTTAAATGTTCCAAATTCTGAATAAAGTAATGTAATGCAGCGCACCGCTTCCTTTTACTTATACTTCTTGACGGGCCAAGCAAAAGTAGCTGGTGGGCGGGTTCGAGCCCCCGTCCCCGTGCTGTAGTTTTGCAAATCTTCTTGAAAGTAGAGTAATGCTAAAATAATATATTTATGAAATATAAGGTTAAGAAAAGACAAATATGTTTTACATATTAGTAAACACATAGGAAATTTCGTCAGTATATGCTATACTTCAGGATAATTATTATCTTTCTTCAAGATTAAATGTTGTACCTTTCCAAATAATTAACTCTTTCATTGCACGTTACTACCCGTTTTGAAGCGTTCTTCATTTTATTTAGTAACATGATTAACCTTGAGAAAGAACATCTTGTAAATTACTGTTGTTTTAGAGCTCCATAATATATAATAATTAATTACTTATATTTCATGACACAACATTAACTATTCGAGAAATAGCGGAGTTGTTAAAAGTAGGTTATTCTCGTTTTGATTGTTTATATGCTGTGTTAAAGCTGATTAGGTTCTAAACTTTATGCTTTGATGTTGTTTGAATGTTTTAATCCGACTTGCTATATTAGTTTTCTTTACTTTTAAAAAGAAACTTTTACTGGAGTATAAATCAAACGGTTGCATACAGAAGAGGCATTTTCTGGAAAGTTTAAAAGTGTCACGCTGTTCTTGAACTTTGCAGAAGTTGTAGCGCTTCATATAACACCGGATTAGAGGTGGCAGGACTGTCAGCAGGTAGGCAAAAAGTAAAGCTATACCTCACTTATTTATCAGCGTACTTCATCTGATTCTGTAAATTCGAATAACAGTTCTTTGTTAAAGCTGCCTATAAATTCCCTTTATTTATAAGTTAAGTGCTATTAGTAAGTACTGAGGTACCGTTCTGGATGAAAATTTTATTATTTTATTACGATGCACTTATGGTTTTGTTGTTTAATGGGAGGCAGCGAAAAATTTGGGCACCTCAGCCCGCATAAAGTCCTATTGTGTTTCTGTAAACATGTAGGCGGAGGTGTGAAGCGAAATATACAAAGTGCGACCAGATCCGGGACAACAGGCTCAGAAGAATCATCTGTAGATATTACATCATGACAGCAACGGCAATCCCCCATGGCTCTAAATATTCCGTATCTCTTAGAGCTCATCACAGTATGAACGCTAGGGCAGAGTTCAGAAATACGAATTCAACCACCACACACCTCGTTCGCTATTCTCTCTTCTGATCCTTAGATAATGAAGAACGAAAGGAAAAGCAAATTACAAAAAAAACGTGGACAATATAAGTCGAGAAATTATATAATCATCTCAGCACAGCCATCAATTAAAGAAACTCCGAAAAATGAGAACCTAGATCAGAGCGGTCAATCCAAGGGGAGTAGAATCCGAGACCACCCGGATGCAAGCGTCATTCTTCATTTCAGAGCCATCTCACTCGCTTACAATTTACAATACTAACACTTTAATGGTGTGTAGGGTTTACCTGAATAATTATGGACGCCAATATGAAAATTGTACTGTAAATAGATGTTTTTGTTACCTTTATTAAGTCTAAACGACAAACAAACCACATACCTTTTAGTGGGCTTGTGAATACATAGTAAATTTCATACTTCACCTTAATGATTCAAGGATCAAGGGCAAATATTTGTATATGAACAACTGAGTGTTAACTCGATACTAAAAGGGTTCACAACTAACAAAATGAAATCACTTTGATCAGATATTTAGCACGCTTAGTATAAAATGGATATAAATGTAAGCTTGGTTTACGAATGGTATGGATGTATTTTCAAGATTGCACCATGTTTAAAACTTACAAGTAAAAACCGACTTTTGACTCCGTGACCAATAACTTTGATACTTAAATTTTCTTGATATTTCCAAAGACAATTTGGACCCACTTCGGTGTACTCGAATTTTCGATTCATCCTGTAAATAAAAGAAAGTTTTATGAAACATATTCCCTTCTCTAATCCCACACTGAATACAGTAGCCGAAGTTGTTAAGGCTTGTGAACTGAAGCTTTGTGATTCAAATCACGTCAGGACATAGGTCTTTTTCAGCTTTCCTTGGTTCTGAGAACCGGCAAAATTGGGGCTATTTTCTTTGCAAATTATTTAATTTCAGGTACATTCAGTATCCATGTTTGTCATTCACATGGGCAGTATGAATGGGATTAAACACTACTACGAGTTTTCTGTAAGGACAGGTATGCGTATAATCACACGGCTAGATGCCGTTAGAGATGCCGATGCAAGTAATATAAACTGATTACCTTTCTTCTGAAATATGCATGATGCTGTTTTGCTTGATAAAAAAAAATATTTCTAGTATTATAAATTCTATTGCTAAACTTTTAATAATTCGAAACGGAGCATTTCTTTTTTTAATTACCTGGGCAAGTCGAGGCATCATGTTGAAATTCAATTTGTAGTATAGGGGCGGAGCGCGATCTAAATTGCTTTGCTATGTCAGTGTGCAGATCAAAGAGCCGAGAGAACTAGTTTGTTGTTCCCGAAAGTTATTGCAACTAATTCTGTTACACGGTTACACTTTGAAACATAACTTAATTTGGTTTAGCGGGTTTATCATCCAGGTTTCCCCTCAAGCGCAACACTAACGTAATAAAAAACTTTCCTTAGCAATATTAAGTTTGTAAACATTTTTCGAACCCCAAATGGTCGATCACAGCGCGTTTAACTTCTTGCTGCTGTGGAAGTACTGTTCAGAGGTTTTCTTATTGCCATTCTATCTTTTCGACTTAAGTTTTATGCATAGAATGAATACAAGAAATTCTTCAAGCTAAAAGTGATCTCTTTTCCTCCAACTACCAACTAATCGCTGTGTAAAATTTTCTTTAATTTTCTAATTGTTATAATTTTCCATTTCGCAGTACGAAATAAATTTAAAAATTTGAATGTCTTAGGCTTTATTTTTAATTTTCTTATGTACAAAATAATTAAAGAAAATATTTTACTTGCTGTGTCATCCACCTATAGTTGATAGGAGAAAGTACTGCAGTCCACCAAAAATTTTGTCTCGAGCATTCATTTATAATTCATAAATTTTGAGACATCTTGAATAACAGTGGAACATTTTTAGAAAATGTTCGTTTGTGCGTCCATCTGTGCATCTCTCTCACTCTATCTCTCTGTGGGTGTGTGCGTGGGTATGTGTGTCTACAAAGAGCATAACTAAAATACTTTATGACCGATCTTTACCAAACTTGATATTTAAATTCAGCATATTTCCAAAGATGAGACATGAAGCCTGGGAATGTTTTAATTTCTCAAAAAAAATGGAACGATTTTGATTAAATACCATACATTTGAGACATATAGGTGCCATATGAAACGGATACTTTGAATCTTCTGCGATTATCCTGTGAAGTCCTCTTCGTACTGAATGGCCTTTATATGAGTATCTGGCAAACTGTAAGAGAACAAAAATTTTAATTTACAATAAATACGTATCTCGCTGAAGTACATCATTTATGTCAAATAAAATTTCTGTTACGCTATTTTCAAAATAATTTTTGAAAATGGTTGGAATTTTTAAATACTTTCTACGATGGCTGTTCAATAAAGAATGATCACAATTTTTTTGACAACGTACCTTTACTCATCCTCATAATTTTAACGGCCCTTCTCAAATTAATCTCCCCTGAATGCGATGCACTAGTCCCAGCGTTTCTGCCAGTCTTCAAAGACAAGCTGGAAACCATTTTTTGAGATATCCTTCAAAATTGCCTCCGCAGCCGTCACCACTGCTTCTTGATGATGGACAATGCCTGCCACGAAGGCGTTTATTCAATTTAGGGAATAGAAAACAGTCACATGGGTCTAAATCCGGACTATAGGGAGGGTGAGGGATGCACTTCACGTTGATTTTTGCAAGATATGTAGCAACAACATTGGCAATGTGCAGCCGCGCATTATCGTGATGCAGCATCCAGCCTGCGTCACGGAAATGTGGTCTTTTGCTCCTGATATGGACTTGCAATGTCTTTAGGACATCCCTGTAATATTGTCCACAAACGCGTCTCATGTGTAATGTTTCGGTCACCGACGTGTTTAGTATTTCAGAAAGTGATCTTAAGGTAATTCATCAATCCTCCCTCACAATGGCAGCAGCAGTATTGATGTTTTCTTCCGTCAGAGCGGTAACAGGAGTTGAGCCCAGAGGTTCTACTCCCATTAGCCTTGAACCCGTAGGAACAAGACCCGGGCCTCTTTCAACCAGGGAGTTATCCGAGCTGTCCCAAAGGGCGCTCGGCATCCTCCGTGGGGTTTCCGTAGGGCAAGACCTGGTTGCCTAACAAGCCCCCCCATCTGGTCCTATGGACACAAGACGGGATGGAAGTGGATACGCCACTTACGCGCGCCAACACCTACGGTGAAGACTACCGATATGACCTCGGTGGGGCCGCCTGGTGATCTAGCACACCTTCTACTAGCTTTGCAGGCTAGTACTCGGGAGAATTAATGGCTTCCACCTTCCTTTGAAATTGTCTCCCCTCTTTAAATATTTTAAACCACCTTCAGCTGTGCTGAAGGGAAGAACAGACTCGCCATAGGCCTTCTGTAACATTTTATAGGCTTCAACTGAAGATTTGTTGAGACGAAAGCAGAATTTCAAAGCCACATATTGTTCCTCGCGTGTTACCTCCATTGCAGCGGTAGGCGATATTGAACATGTCTGAACTTGTCTGGTTCTCACAGACGGGAACCAGGAGTACCAAAATGAAACTACTGCGGCGTGTTTGTTTCACATTAAGCTAACAGAATATAACAAGTTTGAATTTTTGTGCGAAAAATTATGACCTTAAAAAATTATGATATTTCTTTATTGGACAGCCCTCCTATGTTCCTCACAAGAGGTGAGTCGCTATCATTCTTTTCTTCTTGTGGTTAGCAATGAGTATAGAATTTCTAAGTAATGAATCACGGATGTTCCACGAATGACTATCAGTTCAACCTGCCGAATCCCTGTATATTGTGATATTGTGGGTCCGTGGAATTGCAGAAATTCAAATTATTCTTTATTTCCGTAGAAATAAACTTTGTTCAACCCTTACAGTAGCAGAATTACGTAACATGTACACATCCAGCCTCCAAGGTTGTCTGCCACCCCCACAAACAAAGGGTTCACTTTCAAAACACAGCTGTACGTGGACGACTTTGAAGTTCCATTTCGATTCTCTCAATACGACATTCTCTACTGGCGTGTCGCGATTTCTTTTATATACTTCTACTCATATTTCTGGAATGAAAAAGACGACACTAGAACCTTCTAGTTATGTATCTTTATCCGTTTCGGCAAGCCCTTTACCTCTGCGCTGTCTTTATCTGTTTCGGCAAGCTCTTTATCTCCGCTCTCTCTCTTTGTGCGTGTCAGCTGCGCTATCGTAATAATGGCTCGCGACACTGCTCCCTCCTCAAGGCTGGTCGTCCCGAACAGGACGATCGTAGCGGCCCAGTCGATCCAGGTATACAACCCACATTTTCCTTGGGACACCTTCTGGATGCGGTCAGGTGGTCGGCCGCCCTCTCCAATAAGCCCTCCAGCCGGGTCCCCAGATGTTGCGTCGGCACCGGGCCCTGGGTCTTGTCGATTGCTGTTACGCTGACCACCGGTTCGCACGCCCCAACTCCGTCCCGGTCTGGACATCGTGATCGGTGTCTATCAGGTTGAACAGCCTCACTGGCACCTCCTCTCAGCACGCAACAGTGTCCTGGCTACACATAGTCCGTACACAGAAGTCTTCTGGTCCAGCATCATGTTCTTGGTTCGCTGGCTTTCCAGTCGCGCCGTCACCACCACCTCTCTTCTCGCGGGGTCAACCACGTCTTCCCTCAGGATGACCCTGCAAATTCCAAGGCGTTCTTCGCGTTGCCGGAGTATCACCTCTTTTCCATTGAGCCACACGACCTTCTGCCAAGGTCGACCGTCACCTCGTGGCTCCTGAGGGCATCCAGTCCCAGTATCACCTCCTCAGCCACCTTTGCGACTAACACCCACTGACGCACGGCACTCCGTCCCAAGATCAACTTTAGTAGGGCCTCCTTCTCCACAGGCAAGATGTCAACCGATGCCGTCACTAGCTGGTATGGTCGGCTCGGTTTTCTCGACGGCAAACCCCTGGCTACGTCAGATCTCATGACGGTCACGGCTGCCCCGGTGTCCTCAAGCACACGGTACGGCTTCCCTCTCACCAAAACGTCCGCGATGAGGCTGTCATCCATCCGTCGGCTGACGGCGCGCAGCGTCACTCGGGGGATGGTGATGACGGCACCGACGTGCTCCTTGCCACGCCAGGCCTTTCCCGTTCTTCCAGCTGATCTTCTTGGTATCTGTAGTTTCTCTCCAGGTGTCCAGCTGGCCACACACACGCCACTGGGTCTTCGCCGGCGTCCCTCGGCTGGCCTTCGATCTCCAGTGTAGCGGATACTTCTTGTTCTCGACGTCGGGGTAGCCGTCACCTTGGCCGCCTCCATCCTCAATGTGGCCGTTAGCGCCTCGTGGATGGTCTTGTCGCCGAGCATTAGGCGCTGACGATATCTCTGTGTTTCGTACCCTGTCAACGAATGTGTAGGCAGCGTATCGGGATACGAAATCGGGTAGGAGGTCGACTAAGGCTTTGATGGCCATCTACTCGATTGCCAGGGCGAGCTCCTGCAGCGTCTCCCCTGGCTGCTGCAAACTTGACTTCAGTTGGCTGTGGTAGGCTGCGGCTAAGCGGTGGTTTCCGAAGCGGTTCTCCAGGGCCTCCCAAATGTCCTTGGGCGCCGCCGCTGTCTTTACCGCGTTCAGGACTTGTGCGGCCCGTCCCTGGAAGCTGGCAATTAGCTGTGTGGCCTCTTGCTCTTGTGATCACTTGTTGTGCTTGGCCACTGTGTGAAATTGGCGGCGGATGACTTCAAATGTGGACGTGCCGTCATATTTTGGCGGTCTGCCGGGCGCAGATGTTGTATCGCGTCTCAGCGGGTCGGCCTTTAAATCCTTTAACATCCTGCAGACGACGTCTTCCACCATGGCGTTCAGGGAGTTGGTGTTGCTGTCGGCCTTTCCCTCCAGGTCGTTAACGCGGTTTGCCAGGTCTTCGACGCGCTCGTCCACTTGACCCTTCCGCATGCCCAGGTCCATGACGTCCTCCTTCACGCCGGCCAGCTGTTCCTCAAATTTGGCGGCGAGGTCTTCGTTGGCAGCCTTAATTTCAGATAATTCGGCCTTCATTTGCGTGGCCAGGCTGTCGTACGCTGCTCTCATTTCCGTGGTTAATTCGGTCATCTTCGAGGTCATTTTCAAAACACAGCTCTACGCAGACGATTCTCAAGTTCCATTTTGACTCTCTCATTACGACACTCTCTACTGGCGTGTCGCGATTTGTTTTACATACCTGTACTCATATTTCTGGAACGAACAAGACGCCACTTGAACTTTCTAGTTATCTAACTATCTTTTTCGGCAAGCCTTTTATCTCCGCGCAATATTTATCTGTGTCGCCAAGCTCTTTATCTCCTCGCTGCACTATCTGTCTCTTTCTACGCGTCAGCTGCGCTATTGCAATAATGGCTCGCGACAATAGCAATAAGAAATATGTAATAAGAGTTTTTCTCTAAGCATTTGTTTAGATTAACAAGACGTAGAAGAAGCATATGATTTATAAGAATAATTTAGTAGGCACCGCTGCCTCCTCCACCACTACCACTAACACCACCACCGCCACCGCCGACGCCGCCAATGCCACCGCCACCGCTATCACCGCCGCCGCCACCACCACCACCACCAGCACCACTTAGTAACAGTACCGCACGAGAGGGCTCTGCGGTAACGCGCAAGGCTCCCAATCGGTAGATCTCGGGTACAATTCCCTATAACCGCCCACTCCTACCATGGATTATTAAGGGGTTGGTAGGCTGGGGTGTTTCCTCATGTCCGTCCCTTCCTGTACCCATCATTTCGTTTATCAGCATGTCAGGTGTTACAGGGTTGAAGGTCTAGGCATCAATGTCCGGCGTGTTGTGGATAAATGGGGAGGCGCGTTTTGTGAAGGTTTCTCCCTGAGGGTGCGACTGGTTACGAGTGCCTCAATCATCAGGTTCACCTTAAGAAAATTCTCGGGGATTAGGGACTTCTTGCTTGGATGATCTCGGATGCATTAGATATGGAAACGTTAGGGATCCCATCCATGCTTACTCACGTTTGAACTCCTGGATCTGTTCGCCTTTTGTTTCTCTCTCATTCCTCGTAGTGGTCGAGCTCGAAGAACAAAGAGCTCCTATTTTGGAGACCCCTTCATGTTATGGACCTGTCACTGCTACAAGCTTTCAGATGAGCTTTTCATTATAGTATGGTTCATTTTACCTTGGCTTATCGTGGCAACATTCCAAGACTTCCCTTCTCTGCCCAACTTAAAAGAAGATGAAAAATATACTTACAGTTAATATAATGGGGTAATTACACCTACATCTTCTGCAGGATGGTTATGTTTGGTTTTTCAGTTTCACAACACTAAGGACACCCGTGCAGTCAGTGATCCCTAACAATAACGTAAAGCAGAGGGAACAAGTTGCAGTGTAGCTCTGTTCGTTTGTTGTGCTGCCCGCCCAAATTAAAGCTCCCGTACTAATAGGCTTTCTCATTATCGCACAACTAACTTGATGCAATGTGTAATTCTTGCTGGCACTGGTCGGCCCTAACTTTGCCCTCTTATTTGCATATTTTTGCATCCGGGATATGCCACGCCTCTCCGGCGGCCCAGCCGTAATCATACTACCAAAAACAAGGGATTATTATGGCGTGCCTACAGAGCCATCTCGCGGCCTTTCTTTCCTTCAAACTAGTGGCGTCGTCGTTTAGTGCCGTGTGAGAGATTAATATATAATGCGGGTTTACTAAAAACTGTCCTGTAAAGCACACAAAAAGCTTATTTTGCCTGCATGCTTTTCATTTTCCCCGGAGCTGGATTCACTTGCATTAAAACAGAGAGCTGGATATAAAAGTTTAATGTTTGCTGTTGCAGATATGGTTTATGAGATTGTTTTAATCTTTCTATATTCGTACTAAGCCTTGCGTGTATAAGTTTTAAGGCTGTATGCTTTAAAACTTATCGTACAGTGTCTGGAAAGTATCAGGCGGCCATATCACGCACAGCTGCTAAATGTACTTTGTTCACCCTTTAAACGAAGTGTTGGAGAAAGGAAAAGGGGTTTAATAGACATCAAGTACTAAAAAAAAATATTTTACATGCAGTACTTCCGATTTAAAAAAAACGCCAGGAAGTATCGGCCAACCCATCACTTTATCGTAGAAAACGGAAAATATGGGCTTAAGAACATTTGAAATATAATCGTATAAGTAAACAATTACACATTTCTATTTGAAATGTTATTTGTTGAAGGCAGAAAATTTTTTATCGTCTTAAGAGTACTTTTCCAATCCCATTTTAATTTAAAAATCCAATTTAGTCACATCAATTTCAGAGTTTCTTCCTAAGCCGTAAAAACTCATCTTCCTTAGTAAATATGCTTTTCTCCACGAGGAAGTATTTGTTTAATCACATAGAAAGAAATTCGCTTTTTTTCTATGTCTAGTAACTTCAAGAGGCTGGCTCTTGTTGTAAGGCATCATTTGGCGTAAATATCAAGGATCCTTTCTAGTAATAACTTTCCCTTCCAATTACATAATAAGCATGATTTGATGAACGCTCTGAGTTTTAAAATAAATTACGGACACTAAGTTAGGGAATGAGAACGGCGGCTTCGCTGAGGGCTTTATGCTGCGTGGGAGTTGAAGGGAAAACATTTTTAAAACCTGAAGCTGGAAAATTATTCGAGACGTCGAGAGAAACCTTTTCGTTTGATTGCTTGGTTTTTTTTAAAAGGATGTGTGGCACAAAGAGAGTGAGGATATGTTTTGTTTTTGTCTCCGTTCAGGAGCCTTTGTTTCCAGCAGGGAGGTATTTTACTGAAATAGGGCTACAGTATTAAAAAAGGCAAAGGGATTTTTCACTGCTTTGTCACGTTAACACGCTTTCTGGAGCGGCTTCGTCACCTAGGTGGGAAAAACAAAATGAATGGCTTGTGAAAAAAATCTTTGCGCATTAGTGTCAGGAATTAGAAACCTTGAAAATCAGTATTACTATTTTTTTCGATTATTCTTTTCTTGTTTAAAGTGAAAAAAGTAAAATATAACATCTCCAAGAAGAAGAATAATAGCTCTCCTGCATTAGGCCTTAGAACATTTGATGTGTTGCGTTCGCCTGACTTTTCTACGTACTCAAACTACTCTTCCATAAACTAATCATATTGTTCAAACTATTCAAACTATTATTGTTTGTTCTTCTATATACTTGTTAATAACGATAAATTTCCATTATACATTTGTAAGTTTCGTTCTAGGTATTGCCAGATTTTTAAAACCAAAATTACTGTGTATTCTAAATATCTTGCATTTTATGTAACTACAAGGGGAAAAAGGAACTTAGTAACAACATATATATTGGCAAGGATTAATGAACAAATATTTCAATTAACATTAACTGTGTGGTTTAAAAAAATCTGTATTTTTTGTGCAGTAGGATTTTATCTATATCTTACGCTTAATCACTTATTATACAAAATTAACTCAGAGTTAACAAGAATTTAAGATATACACATTTTTAATGCTCATAACTTAAATATATGGTATTTTATTCAAAATAATTTGAGCCATTTTCGAAATAATAACAACAAAGTTTTTAAATGTGTGAGTATCCATGCAAAGATGTTCTGGAGTATGGGACTTCATTAAAAATATTGGTGTCACATCCTTTGAACACCATTTTTTTTTTTTTTTAACGTTTAAGGCCCGTTAACCGGTTAGGACATATCGGATAATGAATGAAATGGTTGGAATTATTCTCAAATAAACATGGGCTACATAGAGGTTAGAGTTACCCGGCCTTCATCTTTCGAAAATAGAAAACACCGAAAAAGTAACCTTATCCAGATAAATCACCTTCACCGAGAATCAAACTTGGGACCTCCTGAATTTGAGGCAGACATAATATCCCCATGCCTCATAGGTAGGCTAGTGCCAGTTATGGTATTTAATCAAGTTTTATTTTTTCAGTTCACACACATGTACCAAATTATTTGTAAAATGTTCTGTTTGTGGTGCGGAGAATCAGAATGTCTCAAAACGTGTACTACTGCTGAAATCCTGGTATCAAATTCTTAGGCGAATATGCCATACTTTGACTACTATATGTAAGTGGAAGAGACAGGAAAATTAAGGAATGAAAACACGTGAATGTCATTTCACTCCTCTCCATGTACCTGCTAGTTTCTTACTGCCACTGTTGGGCGTATAGCCTTGGGTGAGGACAGAGCAACGATGTGTAATGTGATTGGCGATGGCAAATGCAGTTTCTGAATATTTAGAAGATAATATGATATATTTTTGCTCCGATTTATCAATATATATTGCGTGCAGCCTGCTTGAAAAATACCAATGTATTATTGCAAAGCGTACTCAGTGTGTTGCCATGTACAATTACTATCATTTTGAACGCGTTTATCTCGAAATCACGAATGGGTTGAAGCAGAGCTTTGAATTTGCAACGCATTTAAGCTTTCCTTAAATATCATTGAGTTTAGGACAAAATTGCAGGCATTGAGAAGGGCATATTTTAAATCTTCAGGCAATAATCCAGAATTTCTATGAGAGGAAAAAAAAGACAATTTTTGAAGCAACAATTTCTTGATAAGCTGTTAATAGTCTTTAAAACTACCTTTTAGTATCTAGAAAGAAATGACTCTAAATACCAAAAAATTAGAACAGAGGCTTAAATTTTGAACACTAATAAGATGAACTTCCATTACTCAACTTTAATTACATACCTAGGTATAAGAGGCCCAATTGACATAGCGATCGAAGGGCCTTAACCCTCCCTCCCACAAACTCACTCACTCACTCACTCACTAGGTAGTAGTAGTGGTTTATTCGGAGGGGATTCGGTACGTCAACCAGACCAGATCTATTGTACCTATGTTCCAAGTGGGGCGTCCCCGTAAGGAACGAAAAGTTGAGAGGAGACAGAGGGCGGCCGACCCCAAGGAGCCACTACACTCAGAGGGCAAGGTCCTTACACTTTACCAGATAGAAAGTCCCCGGTGGTGGGTTTAGGACAATCTTCATCACACCTGCCGTGGCCCCGAAACAGTCATGAGGCCGGTTCGGACACCGGAAGTCGCCTCCCCAGAGCAGGATACTCCTGGCAGGCTTGCACAACCGGCATCACGCCTGGAGGCGTTTCTGAATCGGCCCACTAGGCGTTTTTCTTAGGGAATGTCATCCTGCCATGCACCACCGAGATTCCAGCCAACACTTCTAACCTGAAAGAAACAACCAGGTGAGAGATGATATGAAATGACAATGAAGGTGAAAAGGAGGGACAGGACATTCTGGAGATGTAATTAACCCACGCACCATTTGTCTAGCTACCCGGGAAGCCCCCCGGAAAAGCGCATTAGTGAGGTATGTCGGACACGGAAATTGAACCCGGTCCTCCCGAATGCGGGCCCAAGCTATCCCACTTGGTCACTCACTAGGTATGCGTCTCGACATTGCAAAGCTCCAGACATCCAATAAGTATTTAAAATATGTAATTGAACAACCCTAACATCAGAAGAAACGCTTTAAGATAAATGTTGAATCAAAAGTATGATTTTAGGAAATCAGTTCTAAAATAATAGTTATATCACCACCGTTTATTACCGAGCTGCAGCTCATTATGGGCCTTCAGCAATGAAGGTCAAGTTGTCTCTCAGCGGGACAGGTGACCTGTGGAGAAAATAAAAAGTCGTATGCGTAGATTTACTTGCAATAACGTATCCCGGAAACCTACAGGTTTTTGTTTGTTTGTAATTTACGTCCTCCAACGCTAAGTCATATCGGACGATGAATGAAATGGTTGAAATGATGCTCAAATGAGTCCAGGGTCTATGGAGCTTAGAGTTACCCGCCATTCATCTATCAGGATAAGAAAAAACCCCGGGATAAAAAACCTTATCCAGGTAACTCACCCTGACCGAGATTCGAACTCGGGACCTCTTGAACGTGAAACCTACAGATATAGACCGTAAGGCTACATTGTGTAGTTGCGTAATATCTGACCAACGGAAAATAAATACGAAGCAATTCGGGAAACTTTCTGTCATGCAAATAGCTGAGTCGAGATGAATGCTGAAAACGAGAGAACATACGGAAAAGCAGCCTTACAGTTACTAATTATTTTAAAATAAGTAAATGTTTATTATATAATGCTTACAAGTCTATAAACCTATAGCATATCCACTACGAAATGTGTATTCATGGTAACATAACCAGAGAATACCCTAATCAGCTATTCCTTAGTTTATTCATGTTAACCCATTCATGACTTGTAAATCAACAAGTGGTAGTTTTATCTCCATACCACGTTAATATGTATGTATGTATGTGCAATTGCATGTGATGCTTTTGCTGGACAGTGTTTTCCCAGGATGAGGAAATAAGGATACATGCTTCTGCAAATTTAAATAGAAGTTTCGGTTTAATTCCAATTAGGTGACTTTAGTTCTACTAAAACGCAACATAACATGCTCTTGGGTTGCCACAACGTTACGAAGAGTGGCCAAAGTTAATTTAATTATTGTTTCATATATTGAATCATGTCCTACACTTATCACTTTACAGTCAAGTTATTTACACAGGATACTAAAAATATGTACTTGTCAGATTATCTCATTGATTGGGACATTTCTTCTTTTAACAAATTTATTCTATAAGCACATCTTTAAGTTTTGGTATGAAATCAATATCTTTCAAAAATTAAGTTTTTGCTGAATAAATGAATTAAGTTCTATATCTAACAAAAAGAGGAATGCCTGATATTGACTTCCTTTTGTTTAAAATCAAGAGCAGAAGGCAGAGAAACATGTAGAAAAATTCTATTAACAAATTATAGAACAATTGAGGAACGAATTGAATTGCGTGCAGCAGCCTTTCAGTGCTGTCCTCTGTGAAAAAATTTAGGAAACATTTAAATTCAGTTTTTTTTTTTTTTTTTTTTTTTTTTTTTTGTAATTTACGTCCGCCCCAACGTTAAGTTATATCGGACAGTGAATGAATTGGTTAAAATGATGCTCAAATGAGTCCAGGGTCCATGGAGCTTAGAGTTACCCGACATTCTTGAAGGATAAGGGAAGACCCCGGCAAAACCTTATCTAGGTAACTCACCCTGACCGAGATTCGAACTCGGGACCTCTTGAACTAGAGGCAGACATGCTACCATCTACGCTACCGAGGCGGGCTAAATTCAGTAAATATTGGGTAATTTATTATAAAGGTTAGTTAGGCGTATGTTTGACATTTTATAAATTTAATGTGGATTCTAGTGCCGTATTTATTACTTATGCTGACAGGTTAGGTAATTAATTAATGTAAATTTTAAAGTAATTAATGACTTAAAAACTATCTGTTATGTTATAAAATCGTGAGCTGGCAGCTGTAGTGATCTATTCAAATCATTATTGTTTATTTTTGTTTTCATTGTATTATTACCCTTTTTTCACTTATTTTTTGTGTAATATTAATTTGTATATTGAAATATTCCACCGGTAATCCCATGTGTAGTGAATAAATACATAGAAATATACATGCACATATACTGTAATGCATAAGCTCAGCATACTAGCCGCATACTAGTCGCATTTAACCCACAGTATTTACTTGAGAGTCAGTTCCCATGGGAACACATTAAAAACTACAAGGGTTTTTGTATTACTTTTGCGACATTCGTAACCTGGTAACTTTGATTTAAAACTAATTGGCTTGTTTTTAAACAGGTTGAAGGAAACGTAATGAAACACAAAAGAATTACCCCATTAAACCAGTTTTCACTGGACAAAATGGAGCTGATTATCCAGTCGGATCCAGCACCACTTCTTTGTTACAGAGGTTCCATCTTGGATGGATGAGAAGTAGCGGGTTTCCAGGGAAGTATCCCCGTAGTCTTCGGTTGAAGAGCTCCTGCGGGAAAAGTTATTGGTCCAGCAGCTCTCGAGCATGACCGGAGACCTGACTAGAAACTGGGGTTTTAAGAGAGAGCTTTACTAAAACAAAATTATTTACTGAGAATTGCTCCTCAGCAACACGTCATCTGCCCAAGTTGTAGCCTCTGTAACAAGGAGTAGAGTTGGATCTGCCATGGAAATGGCAGGCTAGCTAAAACCCCCACTTTAACCAACAAGGACGTCGTTTTATTTTTATTTTATATCCTCCAAAGTTAAGTCATATCGGATGATGAATTAAAAGGGTGAAATGATGCTCAAATGAGCGGAGGCTCCATAGAGCTTAGAGTTATCCGACCGTCGTCCTTCAGGGTACGGGAAAAACCGGGAAAAAAAATATCAAGTTAACTCACCCTGACCGAGATTCGAACTCGGGACTTCTTGAACGTGAGGTAGACTCGCTACCGAGGTACACAAAGGATGCTGTAATGAGGACTTTGACGGGGAGCACGGCGTTATTGTGACGTCCTGGCTGAGGCGTCCTCGGTGGCGTTGCGTGGTGTCAACGATGGTTTTTGCACTGGCTTTTATGTGCCAGAAAACAAAGGTCATCATTATTTCTGGTTACTGTTTATTGCCGGTAGCTGCGAGAATATTCTATGACCCAAGTCGTGTGGCGAACATAGTGTTTGGTATTCATTAAAGTTCCTTTCGTGTACTTATACAAAACGGAATCGAATGACGTTTCAGTTAGCAGGAAATAGGGAACTGATCATATTAAAATATGGGTTCCCCCCTCCCCCGAACGGGAATGAGTGCCAAACTGTTCCCTTGAGGCAATGAATTTAGGAACTTAATTTCTTTGGCAAAGCAGTATCCAGCTCTCCGCAACAGGTATAGTGTCAATAATTATTACCATTCACTGCACATCGCACGATTAACGAGGTAGCCAGACGCAGGCATAATGCTGGTTAGAACCTTGGGTGGAGTGTGTCCAATTAATGCTTTTAACACTACTGCTTATAAAGTTAAACTCTTTCTGAATGTGTTAAAAATGAGAGCCAAGGCTTTTTTGTAGTCTTATTGCACAGAAATATAATCATTTAATAGTATTATACACTCATAATACTGAAGCACATAGTCTTAGGGGCCATTCAACTTAGTCTACTGTAGAATTTCTTTAAACGGTATAACAGTTGTAACAGATGAGCGGAAAAGCTAACGAACTTTATGATACATTCACTGATATTTCATCTTCCATTCTTTGTATATTCCAATTCATCATTTTCAATTCATCTTCCTTCTGGGAGAAGGGAATCACACAATTCCATATCTGTTTACATATCTGTTACTCGTGTGTGTCCGTAAAAAAATTAATTAAAAAACCTAAAACTTGAAAAAATACCAAATTTTATATTGAAGTTTAGTATTTACAAAAATGGAACATGAAGAATTTCAAGAAAATCCCCCAGCCAAAGCTAACCTTCGCATGATGTGTTTTCATTCCTACTGCCCCAAAAGTAACGACCAGTTTTGATAAAAACATAATACGTTTAAAATATTTTCTTGACAAATAAACATTTTAACTTGCATTTTCCGGAAATAGCCTTTGAAGTCTTCTTCATGGCACTTTTATATCATTTTTAGAACTGAGTACTACCATAAAATTGGGTTCCCTTTAAAGAACAATATTTATTCCAAAGAACCTCTTTTGTGATATCAGTTATTTCAGATGTAACTCTATTACTGGTATGTATTGTTCAACATTTGGTAATTTTTTCAAAGTGCTGTGGTTATTTGCCTCTCGTATTGTTATGGTAAAAGTATTACATTTCAAAGCCAGCAAATAACGAGGTGCTTTTAAATATTTGACTATTGATTCCATTCTCTACATTCCTCTTAGACCTGGAGTGAAATATATAATGAAAATGTATCTGTAAAAGCTTATCTCAATTTCTATCAAGCAGATATAAAATAAGCTGTCGTAAAATTAGTTTGTATAGGCTATAGAAAAAGAAATTAAAAAGCGTGGAGAAATTTGTGCGAGTGTAAAACATGCAATTTTCTTGGCTCTTTGTAACTTAAAGGAGAACTGATGGTGTACATCAAATATATTTTTGTGTGTCACGAAGCCCTAACTTTTCGAGGTAAAGCATATCTAATATCACACACCTCAATTGCTTTGGATAAAAATGAATTTATGGATTGCTAAATCCTCCCTATTCGCTGCTTTACGACTGCGATTACAGGTTAAAATAACAAAGGCAAACGGGAAGAATGAAGAATGGATATGAGAGAAGGTAAAAATTGCCAGCCGTAGATGAGTAAGAGGGGCTATGGGAACGATTACAAAAAAGCAGAGGAAAGGAATCGTGGGTAATGACGAGTTGAAAACCTATGACTAACATAAAATGTGGAAGAAACGACGTGTTAGTGATATGTAGACCAATGAATCTGTTCAAAAACCAATTCAGGAAGTGGAGCGTAAAAATTGCTTAGAAAAAGACCGCTGGAACTAAACGATCACGCGGCAAATGAAATTTTTTGATCTTGTGAATCGTTGGCCTCATAGCTGAAGTAATTATATTATCGCCCACGGTAGAGAAACAGTGATCGTTTTCTAAGTAATGTATTCAAATACTATAATTATATTTAATAGTTTTATGAATACTGTTAAAGCATACCGAAGAAATTGATTTCCCGTATTAATATTTAAGAAGTCATGGGTTCGATTCTTTTCGACCTTCCACTCTGACTTTGCGTTATCTCGTGCGTTTTCCTAGTCGGTGATTGCTGAGGTGACTTCTCATCTACAACTATTTCTTGTTCTTCGTTTACCTTCCATTCCTTTCTCCTTCTCATGATGCAAGTGTTTTTCTAATGGAATATGTAGTGCTTAACGCCCGCTTTTACTACATACAGCATCGCAGGCGGTGACGCTGATGATACATGATATGAAGATGGAGCACCAGTAGAATGAGATGGCGGAGAAAACTCACCCCAGCACTGTGTTGTCCAACACAGATCTCACTTTGTGATCGCCTGGCATTGAACCCCGGTCGCCTTGGTGAGAGCCGAGTTGTCTAACCACTCATCTACGGCACGGCCTAGTGTTCTCTGTGCCTTGGTTTGAGTGCGATAACTGACAAACACTCGCTCCAAGGAAAGCTTGTTCATTGTGGACACAAGAGGGCGAAGTGGTTGGGCAGGTACTCACTGTCCTCTGGGCAGCTCCAGCAGTAAGTAGATCGCGTCGTATTTGAGCTGGGTACTGTGAGGGACTTCCACGCGTTAGCAGTCTCACTTTACTTCATTCTCTTCCTCGGAGATAGCAGCCACAGTAGTTCGCGGGGGTCTTGCCCCTCTGTATACCTAATTAAATTGTTGACATAATTTAAACTATCTAGTTCCAAATAACATTTTAGTTATCATTAATACCTCTTTAACGAATATTAACTCTAAATCTTTGGGTAGCTTCTGAGTCATCATCGTTTACTTTCGTAATTATCATTAAATCTGAATACTTATACCTATGGCTTCCCTTTGATAAGATGTTCCCGAATTCCAGTCCACCTTTTAGGGTGTATCTCGTACGTCAGCATACTCTCTCAATAATGTTGCTTGTACAAGAATGGTGTAGGGGATTTAGCAGTAATACAAAATTACAAAATTGATTCAGTATAATGATTTTTGACTCTGTACGTACAGAGGAACTTTTTAGACGTGGCGTATGACGAAATGTTGCTCAGTAGTTTATGGTCGAGTCCACTTGTTTATTTAGAAGAAAAAGGTGTGTCAGTTTGTTATCTGGCATCTAACCCACTAGCTTTATCAGCAATCTTCTGGCGAAAGGAGAGTTCTTACCCCTACCATTGATTCGCATTACGTCACTCGCGCAAATCTGAGCAAGGTCATGTGACACGAATAAGAAATACATCTGTACATGCGTACATTGAGCGTGGTATTATTACATATATTTCTGTAGGCGGAACGAGAGTCGAAATCAGAAACCAGTCAGTAGCCAATGCAAAGTACAGTTGTAGATATGTACGAGGCCAAAGCAGCTACCTTAAGGTGATCTGCACCTATCTCATTTAGGATAGACAGGATATTTATCATCATCATCATCATCATCAATATCGACATCAACATCATCAACAACATCAACATCATCATCATCATTAGGTAGCCAAATTTTGACACCGATGAAGCTTAGATGTAAGTTTACAGGTCAGAATGTGCAGGAGCGAGTGGCAAGTAAGAACAAATCGATAAAAATGTGATGCAACACTCGGTGTACTACATTACTGTGCATGCTTCCAAATGTTTCAAAAGCAGTGGTTGCCACTTATTTTGTTTGAATATCTTCTTCATGCATATATATAGGCTATATGTATTATTAAGTGACGAATAATAAATATACATTTAAAATTATACTCATATGCAGATATATTTTCAATAAAATAGTTCCGTTGTATGTGACAGGTTTGCAATGCATTTTGGTGTATCACAATGATTCATAGTACAAATACTGCATGTTCATTGTGACATATTATTGACGTTAGCTACCTTTGTTGATCCGCTTCTTCTTCATAATGCACTTTAGTGGATACAGAATTAACAGTACGGTGTACTACAATATATATTATAAAGGTCTCAAACGTAAATCCCCTGCGGTTTTTACTTAAAGACTATCTGTATTAGGAAAAGTAGTCTCGATGTCACATGATGTGATGGAGACAAGGCATAAATATTGTGCAAGGCATGTACTTTGTTTCTCTCAGGTGGACTGTTGCCCTTCAACAGTTCCTTGGTTGCGCATATATTGGCACATCCATGATTCTTATGTACAGTTGCAATGGAGCAGGACCCGCACTTTATTCTAAACAACACTACAATACAGTTTATCTAAATTCACTCGGCTCTCTCCCAGTAGTATCCGACTCTTGTTGCCTGCTCTTTTATATTGCAATGTATTAGGAATATTACATTGTTATTCACGTTATAAACATTAAAATAATATACAAAGCACATAGTTGACGATAACACAAAGATTATGTGCGTTAAAATTTAGTACACTTGACATGTACCGGTGAGTATTAGCGACAAGACAACTCTTTTAAATAAAATAACTTAAACAGAAGCAGGTAGTCCTATGTAATGTAACAGTAAACCATAGAGATACCCTATTTTACAGTTTTCCTGCTACTTCCTGGCCAGAACTTATTTTTCCAAAATACATAGTTTATATCACACTTCATTCTATTCCATTCCCAACAAATCTCATTCCCGAAAGTCTCAAGAAAACCTTTACATTGAAATCAGATATTCTAATAGAGCATATTTCGGTTTCGCTGAGTACTCCATATTTATACGATTTCATCTTAATTTATTTCTTAATCGTGTATCTCATAATAAATAATCGAACATATTATTATTTCGGTATTATTTAGAAAAGTAAAGTTTAGGAATCTAGGGAAACTAGCCTAACTTCTGTGAAAAATTACAGGTTTTATTTAGGGGACTGAAGATAAACTTTCTGTATTAATAATCAGTTCGATGTTAATAATAGATAAATGCAATACGTCTGCAACGGTATCCTAGCCCTTTGACAAGGAGGGGGTTATATTCATAGTCACAAGAATAAGACGGATAACTACAATTTAGCAAATATATTTTCGTATCACGCCCAGTGTATGTGGGTTTATAGATTCACTTCTTGAAGTCTTTTGACATATATTTCACATTATTTTCAGCTTCTAATCTTTATCTTGCTGCACATATGAGTAAAAATTTTCCCAGATTACAGTTGAAAGTTAGATCAATTGTTTAAAAAATGCAACAACCCATAAATGAGCGAAGAAACCCATTATTACTGATGGACAATTTACAGTGATAGTTATGAATTACATTTAAACTTCTGGTTAACAAATTATGAACACACAAAAAGAGGTGACACTCAAAAATTCAGCAGTAACAAAAGGTCACGGTCAGAAATATAAAGGCCATTACACGTAAAATAATCAAAGACATGGAGAGAATGAAGAAAACGCACCGGGCAGGTCAATGTACAATACAATGTCTCACGATTTTAGAAAGGGCACACCCAGATGCCAGGAAACGACAATGCTACCCCTAACCACAAGCGGATAGGCAGGAAGAGCACAACCAGCCTTGATGATCAACCGGTAAGCTGTTATAACAAAACGCTCGACCAAAACTACGTATTTGTGATGGATTCAGAACATCTGGTCCAGCAACAGAAAGACGGTCTTGCAACAGAGAGGTAGTTCAACAGCAAATGTTATCGAGATTTAACTGTGTTGGAACACCACAGTGAAGCGAAAAATTATTAAATTTTAGATGAGTCGTATTTTTTACACATCTGCTTCACTTTCGTATTTTTTTATAAAATGTTTCGCAAATCATCGTTTGCATCTACGGCTCTTATGCGACTGAAGCTTGATCCAGCGGTGTGGGTAATTCTGGGGTTGCTGCTGCCATCTGTTGATTTAGTGGTGAACTTAAATGTGGGATTCTCTTCTGGCGGGATTTCAAAGTTCATTAGTTGGTTTTTATGTTTTTCTATGTATATCCTCTCCCATATGACGAGTTCACTATGTTTTTGTACGTATTTTAGTAATTCTGTGCCATCTTCAATTGTGAAGCAGATGTGTAAAAAATACGACTCATCTAAAATTTAATAGCAAATGTTATGTTTTGGATAATTGTCACAATATAATAAAGTAAATTCAACAAATAGCTAATCGGTTTAAGAAGGTGCAACTGAAGCATAAATGCAATGGCAGTGGCAGCATTACTTCGCGGATATTCTTCTCCTTTATTTGTTTTAAGATAATTAACGTCATTTGAGAACTGGGTAGGAGATATTCGACAGTGAATGAAATAAATGGTTGAAATGATGATGAGTTATTTGATACCATATGTACACTACCAAGAGCAATGTCTGTTTTTTGTGTGCACACTGACTGGCAATGAGCAACATCTGCAAAGCCCGTGAGGAACTAATTACATCCGTAGAACTCGAATTACTTGACAACAGACAATTACTTGACTTTAAAAAAGACATATGTTGGGTACGGTCAAGGCGAAGAAGTATTCTTTCCATAAGAGTGAACTGAATCCCCATAGTTTTTTTCTGATTAGTGGTTATCGCTACCAAACAAAACACATGAAAGCAGAATAAAATATATGTGAGTTCATATCCACAGAAATATGTTTTATTCTATTTTATTCCCTGTTTTCCCTTTTCCCTTTTTTGTAAATATTCATTTAATTCTTACACGGTTAACCGTTACATCTTGTTATATATTTAGATGCCGATGAGATATTCCCAAGTGTTTCAGTTTCAGCATGTCTTCTAACGATAATGTACACCGCTTTTTGCGAAAATTCCAACACCAAGAAGGAATTATCCGAATAACTCTTTCTACACTTGGAGAAAGTGTAGAAGCGTGTGCAAGCAGCAACTGATTAGGCTTGCAGAGAGATGGAGTACACGTAGGACGAGCAGAGCCCTCGCGTGTCAATCCGTCAAGATCAATGCTGCGGCCAGTGTGGTCAGTGCAAGGCTGTCAAACAAGGTGTAAACAATAAAATGAGTGGCAGAGTTCCTCGTCGACGTCAAAGGGAGCCATATCGGCATTTGACCGTGTTCGAACGGGGCAGAATGATGGGTCCCTGGAATGTGTATTTGTCATACCGTGACATCTCTGAACGTGCAAGGGCATGCTGCTACGACAGTGATGAGTGTGTGGAGGCAGTGGATAGATGAAGGTCGCACGCAATGAAGAGCAGGAACTAGACCAGGAAAAATGACCACAGCACGGGATGACCGTCATCTTGTTCGTATGACAATAACGGACCGTACAGCTTCATCCAAAGTGTTGACTCAATCCTGAAGCACTGCAACAGGTGTGACCTTCTCTGCATCATCGGTTCGTCCACGTCTGCTGCAGGTTGGAATTGTTGCACGCATGCCATTACGTCGTTTTCCATTATCCAGAAACCACAAGCTCCTCAGACTGCAATGGACACGCGAACACCGTCACTGGGGTACTGAGTGGCAAAATATAGTCTTTGCGGATGAGTCCCCCTTCAACGTGTTCTACAGTAATGGCCGCATACGTGTCCGACGGTACCGTGGGCGCAACCAGAAGGGCTGTACCATTGAGCGGCATAGCGGACAAATACCAGGTGTGATGGTTTAGGGTGCCATTGGTTACAACAGCCGATTTCGCCTCCTACGAATTGAGGGCACTTTGAGCAGCAAGCGGTATCTAAAGCTGGTTGTAGACCCTGAGGTATTGCTCCTGCTTCAGGCATCTCCTCAGAACAATGCTCAGGCAACAGTATAATACCCGGCCAGATACTGCAAGGAATGTACAAGCCTTCTTCGCAGAGCATCAGGTACCATTGCTTCCCTGGCCTGCGCGTTGGCCTGACGTGTCGCCCATCGAACATGTCTGGGATATGGTTAGTCGGCACCTGGTACGTCATGGTCCTCCAATAACTAATGTCAAGGAGTTGTGGGCTGAATACACACTGCGTGGAGGTAAATCCCTCAGGAACGTATTCAGAACCTTTTTGATGCAATGCAGCGCATGGAGGCCACACGAAATACTGAATATTAGTGCTTAAAGATCCTGTACAGATTGGAAAGTTTATCGTGTGCTACTTGTCATGCACCTAACCTGTGGTATTAAATTAATTGAATTCATGCTTTTCCTTCTTGGTGTTACAATTTTTACAAACAGTAGTGTAGAAAATGAACTAATTAGTAAAAGACCTTATTTTATTGGTATTAATTAAATAAGGAAAAATGTCACAAGAGCTTTTAGATTGCCCAGAGAACATCAGAAAAAAAAGTTCTCTTAATCGTCTGCTGTGCTGCTGCATTGCAGGTAATATTAGAAAACAATGATTTAATTTAATTTTAAGTATGTACAAGGGGAAATGAGGAATAAGATATTAAAACACAGTATTCCGCTAACTTTGACCCGCACACTTCACACTTATTTATAAGCGGCTTATATGTCACTTCTCAATAGAGTATATTAATCTTTGTGTAAGTAACATTGGCACTACTGATTAATATGTGTTACCAATGATCGGGTGCTGCTACGCAACTTTTTCCGATTCCTTCGCTGCATCATCGCCACTAAAGTAGAGTCACTGTGGAGAATGACCTCATTCGCGTCAAACTCGAAGTGGCACTGATGCATAGAATAGTAACAAAATGATGTTGCAAATTGGGAACTTCTAGTCGATTTCTTCAGCTTATGTGGTGTTCTGCTGTTTTGTAAAACTTTTTATTGCGTCTTGAACAACAGTAAGCATGATTGCATTAAGAGTATAAAATAATATTTCTTCCCTTTTTAAGGCAGTGGAATGGCACGAAGGCACTACTCCCGGAGTCATTTATCATAAGATAAACGAAGTAATAAAAAGTATACCACAAGAAACTAGAAGTCTCAACTTCAAATGCTCACTTTGATTTTACATGTTGATCCTGAGCGGTACTTGAAAGGGTATTTCCAACGGAACACAATACTGAGTGCCACTCTTCCTTTTTGAAGAATTTCAATGCTTTTGCCTTCTCTCCCTTCTGTTTTCCTCCGCCTCCGATGCCGCATGCAATAAAAGCGGGAGTTAAACGCTACACATTCATTCATTTTCTCTTTCCCCAATAAGTAGTTATTATTTGATGAACGTTTCGGCCAACCTGTCTTAACTAACATTATTTAAATGACAGTGACAAAATTGAGGAGAGCAATGAGCCAAAGACTTTTGGAACACTGAACATGCCAAAACCTAAAGAACGTAATTATGCTTGCTTTTATTAGGCATCACTTGCAAAAATAGTAACTAAGATGAGGGAACGAAAGATATACGCCTTATTTCATTTGTCGCTCTGTGTTACTAACTAATATGGGTGTGCGAACTCGTTAAAGCACGAATATGTGAACAGGAGGCCCGCCGTTGAAATCCCGACATGGTTGTCCGCCATGACTGATGTTTCTGCCACGTTTTTCTCAGTTCTCACCATCGACAAATGCTGGGATTCCTGATACTTAGGCACAGCGTTTGTTTTCCAAATTTCCTGCATATATCATTAGGGTCTACCGTCTGTTGTACCGCATGTGGTAAGAGAAGGCTTTAACTACTACAAGAACAATTAAACGACCGAGCAGGGTGGCTCAGGTGGTAACGTTTGTGGCCCACATTAGGGAGGTGGCAAGTTCGGTACTCGCAGCCGATCTTCCTCATCTTGGGTTTTCTTGGATTTTTTCACAGGTCCCTAAGGCGGCTACTAGGCGGAATATTTACCTTACAGTTTCACTTCTTCCCGTTTTATTTGTTTCATTCTCTCCATAAGGTGTTTCTAGACTGCAAGAGTCAGTCAAGTCGTCCATGATGCTGCGTTGTGGTGGTGTTTGCGCTCTGGAAATACAGTGTACGGCTGAGGAGAGGCGCTGTGGTTGGCCGGACGCCTTCCAGAGGGGGTTGTTTGACCAGCCGGACCAGGGTGGCTAATGACGTGCTCTCTATGGTGACCTGGAGCTCCGTCGGGTGAAGAAACCGCCTGCAACGGTTCGGCACATGCCGTGGCTGTAGTGTCCCCTATGATGAATTCTGGCCACCTGTGGGATACCTTTATCTCATCCTTCCTCCTAAAGTGTGGCGGATAATAAACCCTCGACTACACTGCCGGAATTTCCACCGTGATAGACAAACAATTTAATGCAATTATATGTGAAGGAAAAACCAGAAGTCTCTGTACCTGGAAAAGCCATTTTCTTGGTTTGAGCTTTTTAAAGGCTGTGATGTAAAATAACGTACAGTAATACTAATTAGATCTGCAAGAATCGTACTGTAATATTGTATGTAGTGTTATTAGTTCAGAGCAATCTGTTTAAAACTATGAAGGAATATGTGCACGCGATGTTTTAATTGCACTACGTCGAGCAGGTTCTGTTTTCCTAAAACACACCAGGACTTAACTGTTTCACAATACACAATAGTAAAGGAGTTTCCTCTAGCTTTGTCTCCGCCAGCCCACGCAGCTATATCAGGAAATGGGAGAGTTTCCAATCAACAAAGCCGGAGATCTATTGTGCCAAGCGCAACATCATATAGAACGCCGACTGGCCTGCTAAGCCTCACCTGGGTCGTATGTTCATTACCACTGTGTTATTTGGGTGCTCGAGCCAGGTAGTCTCTAATTACTGCAGAAATAGAATTAAGCTCCGAGGCTAAACTGCAGCCAGCAGCCTAAGAGACAGTTTTCTATTGCGAGAGTACTGCGCGATGTTCAGTTTTCTCATGTAAAGAGATAATGAAGTTGCATGTTGTCGAGTTTTCCTTAATTAAAAGACATGCAAGTGTTGATTTAGCTTGATTAGAATGCAAAACACCCGTCGGCGTAGTTTGAAGGTCTTTTATGGGACACTGTCACACTGGATCCCTTAATTTTTTTATTATAATCATGAAAGGATCTCCAGGAATACCTTTATTCTTATTAAATTTATCAATATTATTAACACTCAACAGAAAAACCAAATTAAAAATCTGATATTTTGCACTCACACGACTTTCTCTGCTCATTCTACTACATCTAATCCTTAAAACGCTCCTTGTACTGCGTATTTCATTTTAACTAAGAAAAACATTTGCGTATATTATGTTGTTGATACTTCCTTGTAGCTAGTTTGGGATTACAGAAATATAGTAACGTTTAAGTGAAAGTCAGATCTTTTAAGACCTAGGTTGCTATTCATGACTATAGAATTTCGTTTCTTTCGCGAAAAGTAGAAAAAAGAAGAATAAAATTATATCCATTTGAAATTTGAGAAAAGTATAAATATTTTGTAATTCTAACCAAAAAATGAAGAGTTTTTGGAAATGGCTAACTGCACAAAAAAGTATTTGTGGGGTTTAAGGAGACCTACATTTTTTGTAACGGTTTACCAGTTACGTAACGTTCATTCAAAATGAAGAGAACCTCGCCGGTTATTTCTATAATTCAAAATATGCATGTTAACCTGACATGAAAAGATTTTAAATATACATAATTTTAATCAAAATATTTATAATTATTTTTGAAAAAATAAAATTAAGAAAGTTGACTATTGTTGAAATTTTAAGAAACACTTAAGGTTGCATTTGAAAGATACTAAACTTCGTACGTATTGAACCTTTCGGTTTTGATTATGCTGTTGCACACACGCACGCCCACACAGACACACACACCTTTTCTAAACGTGTTTCTTTTGATTCAGGGAACATCAGAGCTTGGATTTCCACTGAAACGTTTGTATCTAATGGTTTAGTAGAATGCAATATTTTCTCTACTTACTACACACACTAGAGAAAGCAGAAAGTATATAACAGTAATGTATTTTACATTGATAAAAGAGAACAGAACACAACATATCGTGCTGCGCTCTAAATGAATATTATACCCTATAAGATCGAGTGGTAAGATTATTTTTACACACCACTGTACTGTTCTACTGCGTAAGCTAAAGAGTAAGCTAACATACTCTTTGGAGGTACTTATGGGATTTCAAGATGGTCACTGATATGGCCTAGCAGCTTTCTGGAGGCCCCGGTGCAAAACGAAGATATGGGACCCCTAATTACAATTACCAAATGTGAATGACGTGAGTACAGGATTTTTAAACCTCTTTCATATAGATATTTGCAAAATTAGATTTAACAGCACAAACATCTTTTTCCTTTACATCACCGATACCGGTGTTAGGGGACACGGATTCCACTAACCGGGAACGTCAGGGGTGAGGGAAGCCGAAGCACTGACCCTGATAGAGGAACCAGAGTTCAGGGGCCTGCCCTACGCCTGGAATGAGAGCGAGAGAAGTGGTTGATAGTTTGAGGATGAAATGAATGATGGGAGAGGAAAGATGGATGATGGAGCAATTTGTGGAATGATGGCGGGGGAAACCGGAGGACCCGGAGGACACCCATCCCTGCCACATGTTGCCCACCGCAAATCTAATTTGGGGTCACCTGGGTCCAAACCCGTTTCGCCTTAGTAAGAGTCGAGCAGTCTAACCACTCGGCCACGACGTGGCCTACAAACAATTTTAAATACGCAATTATTTAGTTCTGAAATCAATGGTAAAATATTATTGTTTTACTTAGCTTTTATTTGTCTAAAGGTAGGTCAATTATTTCTGAGATCAATAGAATCAGATAAGTATTATTTTGCATTAAAATGTTGACAAACCAAAATAACTATATGCTCCTCCAAATAAAAATAACCTGTTATTTGATGGATAAATTAACTGAAGTTTATGTTAAACTAAAACAGCTAAATGTTCTTCAATTACATCACTGCTAGACATTATTGTGTATCCCTTACACCTGGGTGTCTCCCCAATACAGACAATACCCGTATCTACTAGTAGACGCCGGTACTTACTAGACGCAGCCAAGGCCACGGAGAAGTGCAGGATTGGGATGACGGGTGTCAGCGTGCCGACTACCTGGACCGTAAGGCGACCATTTAACCTTTAGAGACGCTATCCTACCATCGGGAGAGGTACTCAATTGTCATCACGAGGGTGAATGCACTCCGGACCAGAATTTCCAGCGGATGAAAATCGGATCCTGTTCCCCCAAGCCAAAGTCAGGCGCGATAACACAGCGCTACCGGGGCGGTCGGTATTATAGTACTAAACTTAAAGCTCCTATAAAAGGACAGTTTATAGTAACTAAGGTAAAAAACATATATTCTTGATATCAGGAAAATAAGTTTTTTTTTTTTTTTCAACTGAAAAACAGCTTAGCTCGAGATTTAAAGATGTTCGTTTGTGGCTGCATATAGCCAAAGAAACCAACGAATTTACCTAAATTAGTTTGCTCGCTCTATTGATAATATGGTCAAATCAATTATATCTTTATTGAGCCAAAGAACTGGTAAGAAAGTTTGTGATCAGTATTAGTTTGGAAAGTGATATTTCAGCTGCTGCCAGTGTAAAAAAAAAGTGAAGCACATGCGGGAAGCACTGCACACCTCGGGATAGGGAAAACTATTTCCATACAACAGTAGACTGATAAAATGAAATGTGCAGTGCCCGCTTTTACCATGTGGCACCGCAGGCAGATAGTAGACTAGTAGGCTGTTTCACATCAGTCGTGTTTTTAATGCTGCATATGAGAAACTTATTAGAATATGTGATCTAAAATAAACTATTTTGTGTCATCACAACAGATTTTTTTCAATTGCTTTAATTTACTTTTTCCTGTTGATCATAGTAGAAGAGAGCAAGAGAAGGGATTACTATCCTATACGCGTTTATATATTACTCAATTTATGTCGGTAAACCAACTGTAAAGTAGTGAGTATATAGTATCAATAATGTTAAGAAATAAGCTGGCGCTGGCGCATACATACTTGTGCTCTGCCTGATGGGCTTCTAGTTTTTCTCTTGGCCTATTTTGTTAAAGGAGTGACCATCGCTGTTGGTTCGGTAAATTGTGTCAGAGTGTGCTTTCAACCTAAACGCGTGTAGATAGTATAGTGCGTGCAAAAGTTAAGCAAGTTGAATGTTAGATTTGCTTTTCGGGCTACAACTGACATTTGGTGCATGCCAATTTTGTTGTCGTTGAAATCTTGAGAGTGGAAAAGTTCATTTTATTGCAGATCACTTACTTCATAATAATTTTCGTCATGTCGTGCAATAGGTGAGTATTCAATGATGAATACTTACCTATTGCAGGTAAGTTTATATGTGATGTGACAGTTTATATGTGATGGTGATTTGCACTTATTGCTCATTGATGTACTACAGTAATGCTTAATGTTGCTTATATATATTTATATATTTATATATTTATCCAACACTTTTCTCTTCAGGCTATGTTCCAAGTCTATCTTCCCTAATTAGTTCATGGTTTGTCTGGTAGAAAGCAGAAGCCGTGGGTTCACACTCCGCAGAGGGTGATGAAATATTTTTGGGCGTAAATAACCTTAGCATGGTTTGCTGCAATGTAATAGGTGCAACATAGTCTATGACATCGTGTCCATCATTTCATTGTTGCAGTGCTCCTGTCGTTGGTTGTATGTACTAGCGCGACTGCATGTGGTCCTATACCCTTCCTTAGGCTTACGAGATACAGGTAGTGTGTAACATCGTCACTAATAGACTGCTGAAATATTTTTGTGGCTAAAACCTCAGGCCTTAGCAATAACGTAGACATATATCTTGGAATCTTGAGTGTGTGGTAAGGATTAAATACGCACAATATCAAGTAGATGTATTAGAATTTAGGTTTGGGGAAGAAGAACATATCGCAGCATGAACTTAAGCATTCGCCCGCCTCGGTAGCGTAGATGGTAGCGTGTCCGCCTCACGTTCAAGAGGTCACGAGTTCGAATCTCGATCGGGGTGAGTTACCTGGATAAGGTTTTATCCGGGGCTTTCCCTTATCCTGAAAGACGAATGTCAGGTAACTCTAAGCTCCATGGACCTCGGGATCATTTGAGCATCATTTCACCCATTTCATTCATCGTCCGATACGACTTAACGCCGTAGGACGTAAATTAAAAAAATAAGCATATCGCATTGTGTTGCTCATTCTTGATTGCCTACTGTATTTCTTCTTCTTCGTCTCATCCCCTCCTCCTCCTTTGCCGTTTCTGTTAAGCGAAGTTCAGTTAAGCAAGGTTTGACTATATGTGTATGTTGTACCCAATAATAAAGAAATCGTCTTAATTTGTACTTCTGCACGCATAAAACAAATAATAAAACATTACACTAAAGTTAACATGTTTTATAAACATCTTTGGGAGGAAATCGTACCACAAAATAACGCCTCTCAGTGCACAGTGTTTGTTGTTAAGTGATGAAATGCGGGTGCTGAATTGCTAACACTTGTGTGTAGAACATACTTTTAAGACAAGCCTTTCAACATATCCACTGCGGGTAGTACTTCTGCTTTACGTATCATAAACGTAGCAAGAGCCTTTGATGCCCTGAGCAGACGTCCTAGCCGTAATCAGCTACTAACTTGTTCTCGAGCTTCCTGCAATAAAACCAGCCAGAAAAGTTAGACTTCCACTGGCACAACTTTTGAAGCCTACCTTCCACAATTTGGGAAATCTAGGATAACTCAGCAGTTACGCCGCTGAACGTGTGTTACATGCATTGATACGTCTGCAGCACTGCATTCGGTGGAACAGGAAGATGTGATAACAGCATTAAATGGACATAAATGGGGAAATTACAAATATATATATTGTATTATGTAACCCTTTTGGGCCCTCTTTTAGGGGATATGTTCCCTACCAAATGCAAAGGTTGAGCATAGGAGCCTCTGTGTGCTTAAACCTATGGGTTCTTCTTTGAAAACACATACCTATAAGATTATTTTCCTCAGTTTTGGCTTCAATAGCCTTTTCTATAATTGAGGGTTTTTAGTCTATTCTATTTTGCAGTGATAAAAACAATTTTACTTGTGGATTTACCTTGGTGTCAATTATTATTAAAATAATTTGTTACAAAGTTGAATCAAAAGATAGAATAGTTAAAACTATCTTATACGTTTTCCTTAATAAAGGCGGCGCCGTTACTGAATGGTTAGACCACTTGACCCTCACCAAGGCGGCCCGGGGTCGATCCCAGGCGACCGCAAAGTTATATTTGTGGTGCAAAACACGACGCTGGGGCGGGTTTTTCCCGCCATCTCATTCCAACGGTGCTCCATTTTCATCTCACCATCTGCGGTGCCGTATGTAGTATAAGTGGGTGTTAAAAACTACACATTTTCCTTAATAAACGAACTAAATGAATTTAAAAGGCATATATCTACATCCTCTAAAAATTCAGCCTGGTATCCTACATAGTTCCTGAGATAATAGACCATAAATTTAGCAGACTTAACAGTCCTGGAATATGGCTATATGGACAATCTCCCTTAAGTGTTTGAGGATTAAATGCTTAGTGTTCACATGTTGCACGCAATAAAAAAAGAAGGGAATCATGGAACAATTTGTTTTAAGTGTTCTAATTTGGAACTAAGCAACTTCAACAGTAGACTCCCGTACGCTAAGGAACTACGTGATAGCACTTTTAAAACTCATAAAACTACAACTCGTGAAATTATAAATGACGCCATATATAGCAGATTGAATATTGGAAGTTTTGTAATTCATCAATTCATCAGAGAGAATGATATATTTGGAAGTATTATTGGCGCTCTCTAAATGTCACCCATGACCTCCCAAAATGGATTCGTTACAGAGAATATAAGTACCGTTTCAAAGAAGCAAACTCAGATTCAAATCTAAGTATTTTACAAATTTGCATTATGTTACTACATGCCTGGCTAATCGGCTACCTCTGGTTTAATTATTCGTATAAATAGCGATGCCCAAACATGGCTCATACATACTTATGATGTCAGCTTGTGGCTCTAGCCTACCTCCTTCGTTTTGTGCATAAAGAATTTCCACATTCACTCACTCAGGTAACCAAGAATTAGAGTGGTTTGCTTTTGAGTCTAGTGAATGCGGCATAGCTCGGCGAAAAGTAGACGGAAGTAAATTCGCCCTCTCCTCTTTTGCATAAGCTTGGGCATCACTAAGTATGAACAACTGAACATGGGTAACAAGCGGTCGTTCTAGAGTATTTTCTTTCTCCTAATAAACATCTGACTCGCCCTGATTTACTCATAAAGGAACCAAAAGAGAACAGATGAAAACCAACATTTACTGTATAACAAACTGTTGCGGAGTATTAAATAACAAGGTCTTTTAACTAATATAATCGCCGTAAATAATAATACGTATTTTTTACAGAACGAATTGGGTTAATGTCATTTCCACAGGGTGCTTAAGTTCAAATTAAGATTTTATTTTAATGAAGTGCCTTCTATTAAAAATGATAAGGGATCTCCTAATGATTCTGAATTGTTAAATTCTTCTTGGGAGAGCATACAGTTTACAACCCTCCCAATGTCGCTGCAAATTGGCTTGTTCACTGACAGTGAAATGAAACACAGATACAATTAATAAGTTCTCTTCCTAAATGTATTATTTTTTATTCTGAAAGATTCATCTTGTTCAGTTTTCTAAGGACTTTTAAATAATAGGTATTACCACCATTCATAACAATGCGTTTATAATATTTATATTTTCTTATTATCAAAGTAGCGACATTACTACTTTTCATTATCGAGGTAAACTTTTATTAGAGATTTACACATTTTGTTTCAAGTATAAGAAGAATAAATTGAAAAGTAAACTAAAACTCTGATTCCTAAACAATGAATACCGAAGCAATGGCTTTGAAACTCCATATGAACAGTAATTTATCACATAAGGTTCATCTGGTTTAATTTGAAACATGACCTACTTAGCGCTGCCCCTCCTTGTGACAAAGGATGGCGGGGTGTGACAAGTTTTGTAAACACATTGCCACTGTTATCCGCGACTGCCTAGACTCCGCCAGACAGCGGCAGGTGCTGCAAACAGTGCAAGCTCCTTATTTACAAACAGTGTTTTATAATCACAGTGAAATATGGTATTAATGGAAATATGATATCAAAACCGGTGTTGTACGAGAGAATTAAGAGAAACAAAGATAAGCTCAAACTGTATACTGTCGTGTGCAGTAGAAGATTCCGGATTGTTAGGCCGTGGTCCACTGGGCTTCCTCATCTCTCTTGCAACTGCGGCAAGCATTGTCAGCGGGTAGAAAAGTTCTCCTTGTACTCTTCGTAGCAATTAATGTATACTAATAATATACAATTTAATATAATTGTTAATATTTACAATCGATTACATAACTGAATTAAATGGACATACCTTACCTCCGTGTTATTGTGTTACGAATGCTATCGAGCTAATATGGGCAAAAATCAATAAAGAAGGTAGAAAAGTTTTACTGGCGGAAAAGACGGATTAAGTGATATGCTGAACAATTTCATCATAAATTTAGAAGTAGACGACTGTCTAAAAAATCCCTAATGGACGATATATTTAAACTACCACCATCTAGCAATGGCCTTTAAAGCTCTGCGTTTGGAGGTATTAAAGAGATAGCTACAATATAATCATGCGGAATCAATCGAAATATTGCATGAAAGTAATGCGATGTGGGATTAAGCAGTCACGGGTTACCTACGCCGACAATAATGCGTTCTCTCTCCCCTCCTCTCTTTCTAATTCCCATGTTTCAAGATAAACCAGAAAAACTATACATAAAAGTGATGAAATGCGGGATTAGGCAGTCATGAGCTACCTACAACAGCGAGGGCAATAGTGCGCTTTCTCTCTGATTCCCATGTTTCAAGATAAACCGAGCGAACTGTAAGAAGGGTATAGCCATTTGAATATTTGAGCCAGTTATAACGAATATCAAAGCAGTTATTAACATCATATAACATTTTATAATGTCATATATAACGCCATATAATATTTAACATACATTGTATGCATTAAGGAAATCTATATTTTCTGCAAAATAAGATTGTGTGTACCTTTTTCAAGTTACCAATTATAAAAAGTCATTTTATATCATGGCAATAAATGCATAATGTTTGAGATAAAACTGCCAGAGCCATATTTTAAAAAAAATCGAAAGTAACGAAAAAAGCTCCATGTGAAGTCTAGGTTGGATAGGAAGATATTCTTGAAAATTTTCGGGTTCCAACTTTGGAAGATGCTGAACTGAAATACGAAACTTAAAAATCATTCCGGTTCTGTTACACCCTTCACACACACACACACACACACACACACACACACACACACACACACACACACACACACACACACACACACACACACACACACACACACACACACACACACACACACACACACACACACACACACACACACACACACACACACACACACACACACACACACACACACACACACACACACACACACACACACACACACACAAACACACAAGGGCGTTTTTTCTAAAAATATATATTTTTTATTAATGGAACCCCAAATACTTATATTTGATGAAATCTACTTATGAATTTTTGGCCTGTATTCAATATTTCCTCTCAGATAATTAGGAGTGAAAGTAAAAAGAAACTGTTAATATTAGACAGATCTGCCCAGTTTGCAGTTCAGTGATCGTGACTGTTTACGATATTAGCGCTACACAAAGTCAAGAGGAAGAGTTGAAGCCATTTTACATTTTATTGGAGAAGAATTATTTGTCAAGTCTAAGATGGAATCTTCGTTTTGTACACTTTCTCTAAACTTGAAGTACCGATTTTGGCGTTACTGAAACAAGGAACTGACATTTGTAGTTCACAATTATGCACCCATGGAACGTCTTCGACTGCATCACTGCGAAGGGGAAATCATTCAAGTTACAGACATTTATACTAACCTTCTACACCACAGGGGTTGCCCGAGGACATTTGCTAAAAGGTCGCTTTCACCATGGCATTTCAGATTACGTCATAGTCAGTGATTTCGTTGTTCTCTAAGGGATGCCGTAACAGCTTTTGGATGACATGTCAGTAGCTTTTATGCCTTACTTTAGGAGCATATTTTTCTCAAATTAGACGTCCATAAAAAAAATTGCGGGGTTATATAACACTACTTTTTTGATAAAAAATTGGTTAATAATATTACGATACAGGAAATTATTAAAATAATTAAAGATATTAAACCTACATTTTGAATTATATAGTCTAAAATATTAGACTTTTTGATTGGAAATCAAGAGTACGTTATAATACTTTTGATTAATATTTATTGAGTACGTTATAATACTTAATAAATATTTATTTACCTAGTCTACCTACTTTACGTTAGTCTTAGAAAAATTAGTTCATATTTACATTTGTGTTCATTACGGTGGCTTGAGTTTTGAAAACGAAAGAAAAATAATTTGAAATTAACAACACCTCGAGCATTCATGTTTACTGATTAATGAAAACCGATATTTCCCTTTACCATTCTGAGAAACTCCTTTCTGTTACTGTTATCGAAATGGAAATAACTATTTCTTCTTCTTCTCTTGGTATGTGACACAGTCTTGATCATTTATGGTCCTCTACCTCTTATACCTTAATAATCAGTTGTGATCACCTATTTATTATTTGATCAATGAATATATAATAAGGAAAATCCTTTCTACGGTTACGTTGTGTATCGGCATTGAAAAGAGAACTTGAACAATTTTGAACACTTTGCAGTCATTAGATTGACTACTCAAAAAATTAAACTACTTCGGAACATCCATTCCTAAAAACGTTGTACAAGCTGGTTCACAAACGAATCACTTTGAACAGGTAAGTTCACAAAAAAATATACACTATCACCTTCGATGTAATTTATACCTTTCTCCCCCTTTTCTCGGTCTTTCTCTAAGTAAAATTACAGTTTTCACTATTTTTCGCTTGAGTTCTCTAGAACATTTAACTAATTGAATAGAGCTTATTTATTATACGCCCTCATCTGTTCGTTTAGAGTTACTATATAGAGTAGTTATTACAGAGCGACTGTTTTGTTTCCTCTGGGAGTGAGGCGGTTGTCTTTGTCAGACTGTACCTACCTGAAGTTGTTTACATACGCTGTTAATACTACAATCCATGAGCAGTATACCTATGGAAAAACGCATACGCCTCCAGCCTTTAGTCATTAATAACCGGACGGTATCTTGTTTAGTTAATCTTACTATGGATGTAAATTGTTATTACTCTTCCTTCACAATTTACATATTTTCCTGTTCCGCTCTAATATTTGTTGAAGCCATTTTCTTTTGTATGAGGTTAACAGCCACAGCAATCTCAAAACACTGCTCTCACAATATTTCTTTCTTTGTTCAACATGTCTGATTATGGATGCAGCATTGCTTTTAGATTGATAGAAGGAACTAAGAAATTACGTCATGAATTTTCTATAAATCTGTGCACAATTCATCTGGATGAGAATGATTACTTGAGTGTTACCAGAGCTAACGTTTACTGCAGAACAAATGTCAGGTGTTGGGAAATAACGATCAACAATAAGGCTATGAGACAGTTCAATGCTCTCTCTCTTTCTCAACCGGGAGGTTGTGGTATCGATGCAGGCTGAGGAATTCCTCCAGCAGTAGTGCTATTCAATGGTAAAGCATTATAAAAATCAGTTGACCCCTCTTTGAGGAGCCTCGTACTTGGATGCTCGCACACACGCACAAGCGCGCGTGCACACACACACACACACACACACACACACACACACACGCACACACACACATACACGATACGCTCACTCATTCACTCACATTCTTTCTTTAAAATATTAGTATATAGATTATTTCGGATAAGTCAAAGTGAAGAAACATAAATGATAGTGTTCTGCTAGTTTTTCCACTTTTTCAATTTGTTATAAATTTGAAAACTTACTGATTTTCCAAATTTCTTATTGCTGATTGTACATAATTATTTTACCAGAATTTTGACGTTGTTTGTCCACTAGCTAGTAGTGGATCCAACATATGATTTAAGCTGGCTAAGGATTACATTCGTGAGGTATAAAATGGGGCATAGTTGAACAGGCATAATTTAGTAAATGCGTTACCAGTTTCTGACTTTGATATTTCCTCTCCGTCTGAGAAAACCTATTTTCAGCGCAACTTCAGATGCTCTTAAAACAAATGCTCTGCTAAATGCATTTAAGATAATTTTTAAACACTGTGCATGAAAAGAAATGTTTTAAAAAATCATTATAGTGCTAATAGGTTAGAATAAGATAGGATAGGATAAAATAGGATAGGGTGGGATGGAATTCTAGGGAGGGGATTCGGCACGTCGACCAGACTGATCTTTTGTACTTATGCCACTAGTGGGACATCCCCGGGAGGAAGGAGGAGGCGAGTGGAGACAGAGGGTGGCGAACCCCAAGGAGTCGCGACAGAGCAGAGGACAGGGTCCCTACCATTTACCCACTTGAAACATCCCGGCAGCCCAGCACAAGTGGCATCCCACCTACCGTGGCCCCGAAACAGTCTACTAGTCCGGCTTGGAGACCAGAGGCTGCCGCCAGAACTGGTAATACTCCCGGCATCCCCACGACCGCGTTCCTGTAACGAACCACTAGGTCGGCTAAGAGAACCGGACCTCCCGAATGCGGGCCACAGATGAAACCGCCTGATGTGTCCTGCTTAGCATAAAACTAATTAGTGAACACTTCTAAAAATAGCAGAAGATTAGAACTGCAACATTGTTTATTTTTCTGATTATTAAAAACTAGAATTCTCTCATTGTAAATTTCACCACTGTAATTGTTTTAAAGTGGAGATGAATACTTTTGAAGCCACTGTATTTGTTTCATTCTCTACATAGAAACCACCTGGAAAAAAATCACAAGGAATATGAATTAATACACTCACTTCGTTTGCTTTTGTTTTCGGTAAAAGAATGATATTTACTTGCGAATAAAACGTCTCTTGCACATATCCCCTATGCGTGCTGTAGGTGAAAGGGCAATGGAAAGTGCTATCGATTAGTTCATACATTTAGCGAAAGAGAGGATGGGATGAACTTTTACACATGCGCAGGAATATTTTACTAATACTTGTTCTTATGTACAAGAAGTATCCATAAACTAGAGGCGAAATATTCAATATACGCTTTGTATTTGTTGATTTTATATTTGTTTTTACCCTAGCAAATCTGAATATCGAAGACATTTCCAGAAATGCCATAAGGATACCTCCAACCAAGTTTACATTCTGACAAGTAAGCGTCCCCAATTAACTATTCGTATACTTCATGAAGCTACGAATACAATCATAAAACCATTCACACAACAAATGTTTCTTGATTCTTCTTGCTGTACAATATGTTTAAGTGCTCTCTGTCACACTGGAATACTCTACCTTTGAATATTGCATAAAAAGGTTACAGTCACCCTGGAGAATAGGAGGAGCTGGTACAAAATGTTGTCTATATATTTTAGAGCACGAGAAGTACTCTCAAAATGCCACGACTAATTAGCAGCATACATCATTAATTTAATTGCCCACGTTCAAAACACTTTAAAAAACCCATCGATTTTCTAATGTACTTAACAACAGTCTTACAAGAGTAGCATAGGAAAATATAGGATGTAATCATACGGAGGGGATTCGGCACTGCGTGTAGTCTTGTGCCTGTGCCCTAAGTGGGATATCCCCGGGAAGAAGGATAAAGCGAGAGGAGATAGAGGGAAGCCGATCCCAAGAGTTACGACAGTGTAGAGAGCAGGATTCCTATCATTAGCCAGTTGGAAGTTCCCCGGCAGACCAGTAAACCGATTTCCCACCTACCGTGATACTCCAATGGTCCACTAGACCGGCTCGGAGACCGGAGACCATCCTACCAGAGGAGAGCTTACCAGGACCTGTATGCAGCGTCGAGACTCCCGATGACCGGGAAAACCAGCGGTTGAAAGAAAAGTCTTAGGGATTTATCCACATTATGATACTTTTTGTTCGGAACCCTAAAAAGCTAATTTCTACGACCGAGCGTCGAGCTCTGTGCTGACGCGCTTACCGGTTGAGCTTACGCGCTTAAATGCCTGTAAGCTTATCTGCTATCAATGATTTTATGTTCTGTTTTTCCCTCCTGTTTTACTTTATCGTGCCCATTTCGGGACAATCGTGTACATTATATGTAGATGGAGATCTCCCGTGCAATTGGTTCCCAGAAGATTTTGTACAACGTTAAAAATTAAAAGATATCTTGTAATATGGACAATATTAGCAAGTACTTTAAGTGATAAATACAAATCCTATTCGGCGAGATTTATACATCGTTTAGAAATGTGCGTCTTAAATAATAATAAAGTACCGAACACAGATATTCATCAATAAGTCTAAATCAATTACATACAGACTTTAGCAAGCTGTGCTATTTGTGAGTGTTGTACATGGCATTAAAATGTTCTGCGTGGTTTCTTCCCATAGATTTTCAAAAAAATTTAAAAGCACAAATTAATTTAACCGCTATGCATTCAGAACTAAACGTATATGTTTAAACGTACTTATATTCTGAATATTAAATCATAAGCAGTTTTGCTCTACCAACTACTGATTGTAGATAAATGAAAGCTACGTTTGATTTTGCTTGTTTCACTTTTGAATCTGTTAACGTGTCTGGTGGCGTAATTGAGGCAGCATAGAGGTCTACAATAAAATAGCGTTGTTTTAAGAGCAGATATTAGAAAACAAACAAACTGAAACCTATATCAAAGGGATTTCTTTTATTTATGCAACACAGTGAACTCTGTAAAATGAAATAAGAGTCAACTTGCCATTATCGTCATAAAAAGTTATCTGTATATGGAACAGCATGAGAGTCTGTACACCTGTTTAATGAACAGGGATAAAGTGTTGACGTTCTAATCAGAGGCGGCGAAGCTATGGTGATGCATATTCCCACTGCATTATCTCCGACACCTCTGTCCAAACCACTACATCATCGGGAAGCGTCGGCAACCTTGATTAACTTCGTTTTAATGAAGCAAGAAAGAAGGTAAGCGAGCCATATAATTTCATTAGCTGGTGCAGAAAGGAATCAAGTCCAGCCTTCCTGATTTTCAGGTTTGCCCATAAAGGTGTGTTAAACTGCTAGAAAATCTGAAGCACTATTAGATATAAGTGTCATGATAATCAAAGTTTATGAATTTGCAAGTGAAGCCGGCTTCCTTGTGGGCTGGCTCTGGGCTTGTACCAACCACACTATTCGTAAAACTGTATGCTTGTTAAGCACGCATGATCTTTCTTCCTACAAAAGGATGCTTGATCGTCTGTATAAAAAGTAAAAGGAGGTATTTTAATTAAGTTGAAGATCTTTGAACCTTCATACTCGGGCAACTAGAACTAACATGTGTACTAACAAGTTTGTGGAAGTCGCAAGTTAGCCCTCGATAATAGTAAAAATACGTTGGGCAACTAGAGGTGTATAGTTTTCAAACTACTTCTGTCTGCACCTACTTTATTAGGCCAAACCGCACGAGTACTCTTTCTGGCGTGAGTGGAAGTAGTATTTTAAAATCAGCAATCGTCCTATACATTGCCTTGGCGGTCAGGACTTCCCAGTTGCTATGATACTCTTACAGAACCTGAAATCTTGCTGGACGCCAGGATGTAGTCCACATCTACTACATTGGGATGTCGAACATAGGAATACCTGTTTAGAGATACATTAGGAGCTAGTGAATCCCAACACTTCTTCCTTATTTTCATCATAACTTAATATACGACACCAGAATGATTTTATTCTTATTCTTAATACGTTTTAAAAGCAAAAATTCAGAATGCTTTTAAGCAATGTTTCACAATTTTACAACATTTAGTTGTTTACCTTCACCAAATTTTTTATGTCTCCTACAAGTATTTTATATGTTTTCGACATCCGTTAAAATATACTCATTACTGCGGCACCTTCAAGACAATCAAAGCAAATTGAGGAATAAAAATTAAGACAATAAAAAGTCATTTGTGTGCTATGCTAAAAGTTGGTTTCCCAGATTTGCCCCAAAACTGCATTGGTCTTGGAAGAAAGAGCAATAAAGTAATAAATTCACTGAAATATCCCTTAAGTTATAGGTCATAAATCAAATCTACAAACACGCTGACGATGATTTTCTTCATGCTTCTTCCCATGATGTGTAGAAAAAATGTAAATAATGATAATAATAATAATAATAATAATAATAATAATAATAATAATAATAATAATAATAATAATAATAATAATAATAATAATAATAATAATAATAATAATAATAATAATAATAATAATAATAATAATAATAATAATAATAATAATAATAATAATAATAATAATAATAATAATAATAATAATAATAATAATAATAATAATAATAATAATAATAATAATAATAATAATAATAATAATAATAATAATAATAATAATAATAATAATAATAATAATAATAATAATAATAATAATAATAATAATAATAATAATAATAATAATAATAATAATAATATAATAATAATAATAATAATAATAATAATAATAATAATAATAATAATAATAATAATAATAATAATAATAGTAGTAGTAGTAATAATAATAATAGTAGTAGTAGTAGTAATAATAATAATAGTAATAATAGTAATAATAATAATAATAATAATAATAATAATAATAATAATAATAATAATAATAATAATAATAATAATAATAATAATAATAATAATAATAATAATAATAATAATAATAATAATAATAATAATAATAATAATAATAATAATAATAATAATAATAATAATAATAATAATAATAATAATAATAATAATAATAATAATAATAATAATAATAATAATAATAATAATAATAATAATAATAATAATAATAATAATAATAATAATAATAATAATAATAATAATAATAATAATAATAATAATAATAATAATAATAATAATAATAATAATAATAATAATAATAATAATAATAATAATAATAATAATAATAATAATAATAATAATAATAATAATAATAATAATAATAATAATAATAATAATAATAATAATAATAATAATAATAATAATAATAATAATAATAATAATAATAATAATAATAATAATAATAATAATAATAATAATAATAATAATAATAATAATAATAATAATAATAATAATAATAATAATAATAATAATAATAATAATAATAATAATAATAATAATAATAATAATAATAATAATAATACACTTATATTTGATACAGGTATTAAAAATAAAATGAATATCACATCTGCAGTATTATATTAGGTCTATATCTAGGTACATGCTTAGGGGATTATTAAGGTGAAATGCCATAGCAACGAAGTAATCTTCCCCAGTGCAGTAAGTACATGTGGTAAAGAAGTTCAGACGGAAACATTGCTCTGGCTCTCATATTAATATTGCTAAGTTAACAGACACATTTTGGTTAAGTGGAAATTTGAGTTTCCCAGAAAAGAGCATCCACACAGTGTCACAAACGAAGACATCTGAACGGCAGCCTTGCACCATGTATGAAAGGTCCAAAGAGAATAATAAGTATCTGTCTAGAGGTTCCGGTTTCATCATCATCATCATCATCATCATCATCATCATCATCATCATCATCATCATCATCATCATCATCATCATCATCATCATCATCATCATCATCATCATCATCATCATCATCATCATCATCATCATCATCATCATCATCATCATCATCATCATCATCATCATCATCATCGCATACTCACGCTGTAGAATTTGAGTGAAAAAAATGGATCAAAAATAAGTTCCGTGTTGAGTCTAACGATAAGAAGAGGATCTTAACTGGGTACAAAATTCTGTTCTTACCATGAGGTGCAGAAGTAAGCAAGCAGAATGTGTGATAAGTAGTCGGACAAACCGTTTTTGGCAAGATGGCGTCAGAATACAACGTGTTGGAAAGATGATGTGGTGCGGCTTATGGAAAGACAGTATTTGGAACTATATTCACTACTGGATGGAGAAATGTGTCCGAGTAACAGTGCACTCATAGTTAATGAAAATGAAAAATTCCCTGAGTACTTTTAATAGGATAGGGTGCAATCAGTAGAATGCAGTTCTTTAGAAGTTCAACTGAAAGCAGAAGTCTATAAAACAAGAAAACAAAATTGTTAGGCAAAGGAACGTTAGAAATATATTAACAATGAGAATGAAAGTCTCTTCGCTGAGTTTATTATGTGGCCAACAGTTAAAGGAATAGTAACAGGTAATAAGACAGCGCTGAAAAGGTATTTAAAAATGTCTTTAATGGTGTTTGTTATTCAAATGTATGTAACATTATACTTATAGACTATTTTTGCTCTGTGTGTCTGTAGTTTCCGTTGTATTCACTAATGTTGTGAAGTAGCAACACAACTTTTCAATTTAGAACATTTATAATTTTATTACAGCAAATCGCTTGAAATAAATGTCCTTTTTGCGTTTGCTTAAAGCTTACCATAATAGACTTAGTTCCTTTATGCACCGGCAGATTTAATTACATTATTACTGTACAGCGGAAGGCACTCTGGCTCCCAGGTGAGCGAAAAATGCGATTTGATTTCTTGCCTGGATCAAACCAATTAACTTAATCTTTATCCTTTTTCCACGACCTAATTTAAGGATACCTGGTTCTTGGTTCATGGGTTTATTATAATGTGGTGCTGCAGCTGATCTTACGTCAGCTTTTCTGCATGTACTAAACTAGTGGTGATAAGTATTAGGAAGTGATGGAGCAGTACTGAATTTATATTTCCTGAGGAAGAGCTAAAGAGCAGTCATTCAAATAACCTATTATCCAGATATTACATCGGATTATCTTGAATCAATGCGCAGAACATACAAAATATACAGATATATTAAATTTTGCGGGAATCAACATCTTAAAGCTCAAACATGGTCCGCTTAGTTACGGAGAGTGTGGTATGCAATTCTTTTCTCTCTTGGGAAATAACTTATTTAATACAATTTAAATTCTGCAACTTCTTATGTACTTTTACGTTTATTTACTTAAGAGGTATTAACTGCTAAAAAACTCTGGTCAAATTCGTTTTTACATTTCTAGGCTTATAATGTCATGAGTTTAATATTTCTACTCGTAATACTTATACTGCATTTAGTAACAGATTAGAATGTAACTAAAAGCCAAAAGTATACCAGGACATAGGAAGTAAGATTCCATTTTAGCAATAATTTCTGTAATACTAAAATATTAAGATGCTTATTACATAAATGCTAAACTAATGATGAAATAAGAGCTCTTATTTGAACAAAAATCTTAGTATAATGTAATTTTAAAATTCTTTTAAAACGTAATCTTAAATTACTATCAGCGAAGCACAATGAAGTTTATTAATAACATGAAAGAATAGTTTTGCATGATATTTATGTTTACGTGTTAACATATTTTTCAAAAGTAAACAAGCATATTGCCCATTGTAGTACAAGTGTAATATAAACTTGGTCTGCTACCAATAAAATTAAAAAAAATAAATGAATAGTTTAAGAAGTTAGCCAAATGCACTTAGACGATATTCCCTGCCCCGCTGTACTTTCTGAAGACCACTGCAGTGATTCCAGAAATTAGTATTTTCTGCTTTAAATTATCTAGCAGACCAACAAAGAAAAGTTCTTATTTTTAATATGCAAATAAAGAAACTATCTGACTCTCCAGATTTTTTTATTTCAATACATTTAAAATTTTTAAAATTACACCAATTCTTTAATGTTTTCAAGTGTAGTGTTGCAAAATTTGTATATAGTGGAAACCAAGGTTTTAAGGTGACTGTAATACATCAAAAGGCACAGCAAAAATGACCACTGCATCCCATAAATTTTGTAGGCAGCTTTAAATGGAGAGAACAAGTAAAGAAATTAAGTTATAAAATTTAACATATTTAAATACAATTGCTTATAAATTAAAGTTGTGAGTAGTTTATTAGGAAAGACTGTTGAAGTGTAACATATTTAGGACGCTTTCTTCAACTACACTCTAAATACTTGAAAGCAAGTCATAAAATACTCCGCAAACGCTATGTGTACATTAACAATATTGTGTTACTTCAACGATTATTGGTTCGAGAACTATATCCAGGAAACTTCAAACCTAATTCAACCTCTCTATTAAAGCACAGAAAATGTACTTTTGCTTGTGTGACTCAGTTAAACCTTTAATAAGGCAAACATTATATATATTATAAACGGATGTTTTAAGGGAAGAAATTTTGCAAACATCCGTTGCTGTAGATTTGGAAAAATAATTAAAAATTTAGCAAAGAATAGCACTTCAAAGCATTATGCATACTAGAACCACAGCATTTGTAGAAATATTGGTAACATTGGTATCATTTCAGGGTGGCTTAGCGTCATTTATTTTACTCATACTAAAATTGTTTCTCTAAAGTAGTAAACATTTAATGAAGCAAAATTTAAATCATATGTGACTGACGCCGCTGCAGTATTTATTTTCTCATGTTCAGATTTTACGGGCGCAACTGTTGCATTATCCATATCCGCAAACACGATTATCTTATTCAATAGTGAATTATATAAAATCATAGCCCGCCTTGCTAGCATAGACGGTAGTGTGTGTGCCTCACGTTCAAGAGATCCCGAGTTCGAATCTTGGTCAGGGTGAGTTACCTGGAGAAGCTTTTTCCGGGGTTTTCCATTATCGTTAAAGACTAATATCGGGTAGCTCTAAGCTCCATGGACCCTGGACATATTTGAGCATCATTTCACCCATTTCATCCACCGTCCGATATGACTTAACTTTGGAGGACGTTAAATTACATATATATATATATATATATATATATATATATATATATATATATAGTGACTCAAGCTAAATAACTTGCTCCAACTCCAGGAATGCAAATATTTAGTCGCACTTTTTAACAATTTATGGTCTAAATTTCATATTCGTTCTTCCTGTGACACATTCGGTAGACTGTACTTCATTACTGCAGTGTTCGAACCTTTTAATGTACCTAGTACCTTCTGGGTTTCATATTCTAACATACTTTTGTCTTCTACAACATGATCTTTTAGTCCCTCCGCAGAACCGCAGGTCCTCAGGTTCCCCAAAAATTTATTACTTAGCGTCTACAGGTGATATGAGGCTCATATTTCATACTCAAAGTACCTTTCGTGTAGTAACAAAGCTTGTGAAGAATGTTCAGTGTCAAACTGTCATTGCTAATGTGCAAGCGTGTTTTTATTTAAGTAGATTTGAAAGTTCCTTCTACTAATGTTTTTTTGCAGTTATTTATTGTCTGATGCAATTTTTGGTACATTAATAGGTATGTAATACTACACACAATGATGTTCATTTATTTCACAACTTAGATACCAAATAATATAGTGTTAACACATAATTTCACATTATTCTCTGGTTTGCATTCAATCATATGTTTGGTTGCAAAATATGTTGAACTGTTTGTGGACTTTCTCTGCAGAAATATGTGGGGTCTTCCATAATGGTGTGTTTTTGGTGAAGACATGGTTATAGTACTGATTAATAAACGAAAAAGCTTCAAAAATTGCAGTGAGATTTAAAAGTTCCAGACTGAGGTGCCATTCCAAATTTAATAAACAAATTAATGAGGGTGATTTTATTCATTATCTATAGGAAGGAGAGATCCAGTTTATTTCTTTTGGGGACAAAAGTCAGTGGTATATAAAGAGAGTCATAAAGCAATAGATTAACTGGAACTTAGAATAATAAGTTGGTAGTAAGTCAATTAAAAACAAACTTTAATTAAAGTGTTCAAAAATACAAATAAACGTGTGAATAAGCGGCTTAGCTGAATGCGTGGTGTTTTCAACATTATCTGATGTTACTAGAGGAACCTCGGTTCGAACATTCGAGCCCCCCCTAATAGGGAGTTGTTCGGATTGGGTTGGACACGACAGGGCATTGTTTCCCGATACCCGTGGGAGATCGGGTACGTCTCCAGACAGGGTTGAGGGAAGCCATTAATATTTCCGCGTACTAGCCAGCATAGCTAGCAGAAAGTGTGCTAGATCACCAGGCGGCCCCATTGAGGTCATATCGGTAGCCTTCCCATTTTGGAGTTGGCGCGCGTAAGTGGCGTATCCACTTCCACCCCGTCTTGAGTCCACAGGACCAGATGGGGGGGGGGGGCTTGTTAGTCTCTAGGTCTTGCCCTATGGAAAGAGCCACGGAGGCGCCCGGCGCCCTATTGGGGCAGCTCGGTAATTCCCTGGTCGAAGGAGGCCCGAGTCCTTGGTCCTACGGGTCCAGGACTAATGGGAGTAGAACCTTTGACATTAACTGCATTAATATTAACTGCTTTCAACATCATATTTTGTAAATGAATAAGTTATACACTGTTTTTCTATTTATTTGTTTTCTCTCTCTGCTGTTTTCTTCGCATTCATTTCAACCAGCACATTACTGCAGCATAATAAATGCATGAAGTCATGGTTGACACTGTGAGAAAATTCGGAGGAGGGTATTACCACCCTGACCGTGAAATGTTTTGTCCCTCCGCCCCTGAGAGCAGAGGAGGGAATTTCTAACAATAACAGATTTGAACTTCCTGGTGGCGGCTCTACAACCAGCTTGCCCCGTCCCCCACCCTGCAGATGAGCCACGTATTCTGGGCTACTGTAAAATTCCCATATCCCTATTTCACCTACTGACCACGTGGTTTATTGGTAGAACATCGTATTTATGATATTGAATAGCATGGGTACGCCATGACTCATATCGAAATAAAACACGTTGAGTTGATTCTTTTTGTTGGTTTTACAGCAGAGGGCAACAAAATCTCTTCGGTGTTATTTGTTTAATATTTTTGCACTTAGGTGCGATTATAGAGTACTGTACTGTACTAAAATTAAATTTCTAGTGCGTATTGCTCATCACTTTAAATAATGGGAACGAAAACCGATTTTAATGCGGAAAGCTTTATATGGGATTAGTATCACAAAATAGGATACAAGGAAATCCGGAGTACTGTTTTTGTTTTTCGACTGTGAGATACGGCTTAAAATGTTGACCCGCTAACCCCTATGGTAGCGCTCTCGATCATAATTCCCTATCTCGAAGAAGAGAATCCCTGAGCTGAATTTGTAAACAGCCGCAAACAGGGGACTAAGCCCACCAGAGCCATCGTAAAGGATTACAGATTTCAATTTCGTGGACCAAAGAACGCATCATACATACCAAACTGGAGGGCCAATGATGATTCCTCCCTATACATAGATACATGTTTCTCTTAACGCGATTTTCAGGGAAACGGATGTGTGAATCTGCTGGGCTTGATCGTGTTATAAGCCTGCACAAGCATACACTGGAAACAAAGTATTAGCTAAAAATAAATCACATTGTAAAACAAAACATTAACATCGGCTTCCACATTTACTGCTTTCGGAGGCATCATTGTGGTTGACTAAAGTTGTATATACATCTGGAAATATTCAAGAAGAACTTCTGTCAGTCACTATTAATTAATCAAAGTCACTAATATAATTTGGGTGCATTTATTTAGCGACCAACTTTCGGAAATATGCGGCAATGAGTAAAGTGTTTGTCTAAATTCGGTCTTCAAATTCTTTCTTGGAGCCATAGCAAGTTCATGTATGTTGTTTATCTTGCGTGGGGAGGGTAGTGTTAAGCTACCAATTCGAAACTACTTCCACTTCTGATATTCGTATTTGGCCAGTTTAAGGATGATGCACGTATATCAATCTCGTTTAAGTTCAGTCGGTCCCCTCAGCTGTATGAAGTTCTTTATGCAAATGGGTGCTCAGATTTATTCGTCCTCAAAAGGAAACAACTTATGTATTTCCTGAAATTAATCTAGGATTTCATAAGAACGAGTAAAGATTAAGTTAGACCACTACAAACATAATTTCCTTGTCTCTGAACAGTCAGAAAATGTAAACATATATATAAAAATTACAAGAAAGGTAATTTGAGAGGTCTGCCAACTAACCACTGTACCTTAAGCTTCAAATATTGCACCGAAATCCACAGAACAACAATAAATTATGGTGTAAAAGTAGATACTGTTCCTATTTCGAACTAAGTGAACAATGGAAGTCAGTTATATTATTAGATAAAGCAGGCAAAAATTATAACAATAAGATACTAATTTTTAAAAACAAATGTAGCTCTGAGAGAGTAGTTTTATAATTATTTCTGCAAATATAAACACCGAAAAATAACTAAAAGCTCCCTTTATAATTATGTTATAATTGTTACTCAAACCACACGCATTAATCCAATTACAAATATGGAAGTAAAATCACTTTTAATGGAATATGATACGGCGGAATGATAAAAAGGGAGCAGAAACATTACAGAGAGTAGGTTTCACGAGCACTTTTTCAATATAACATTAGATCACATAAAACAGAATAATAATTATAATTAATTCCGCCTCTGAACAAGTCAAATCTTAAGCTCCGATATTGTGTGTGAGTGTATGGGTTGCGTGAGAGGGAGAGGGAGAGAGACAGAAAGAGACAGAGAGAGAGAGAGAGAGAGAGAGAGAGAGAGAGAGAGAGAGAGAGAGAGAGAGAGAGAGAGAGAGAGAGAGAGAGAGAGAGAGAGAGAGAGAGAGAATTGATTTCTACAATGTAATGCCTAAACGTTGACTTGTGGAACTGAATTTTCTGTCTTGTGCTTATTCTCTTGTCCCAAATTTTCTGTCTTTATATTGTGATTTCCTATTAACTGGAGAAAACCTAATGCTTTTTAATGACAGAACATGTAGAAAAAATGTGAAAAATAAATGTTACCTCTAATTCTACACTAAATCTCAAACAGTAGACAAAACAGTACAAGATAAGTTGAAAGGTATATATATATATATATATATATATATATATATATATATATATATATATATATACATCAGAATGTAGCGGGCCCGGGCAAGCTAAATAGAAGTAAGTTGATGACCCATTTGATTTTGTGACAAATAAATTTGGATTCCAGTTCTAAAATTTTAAATTTTCGAATAAAATCAATATAGGTAAATGTTTAAGTAAAGTTTTGGCAGTTCGCTGGAAGTGAATAAATGAATGCACGAATTTATTTGCTTATATTTGGTTACATAAACGTTTACACACATTACAGCTTTACTCTCTTTGGAGTGTTTTAAATTTCTCCTGGGGTCCCATACAGCCGAACACTGTGGTTATATCGTATATGGAAACCCTTAGCCATCAATAATTTCAATTTGTAATCAGCTAATCACTCTCTACCTTTTCACTAAACTTAACCTGCTCCCAATCTCCCCTTCAAATTCTATTTCATTTTTCCCCATTTTTATTCGCTTACTCCCTTTTTACTATTCTTATGGACTTCTCTCTTATATCCCCAATTTTATTGTACACTTTACTAATCTTATATATCACGGTTACACTATTTCACTATAACGTCACTTTCACTGTGTATTCATAGCCTTATTTCTTTCACTTATAGTTAACCCAACCGTTTTCTCAACCTTGTCACAATTGACAAAATATTGTGGCAAAAAAGAGTCAAGTTAGCCTTAAACTCCTTTATTTTCCCCCAAATTGTTAGCACAATGCTGATTTACAATTACCCACCTTCTCTTTTATATAAATACACAACTTCGACACCTCTCTTTAGTGTTTCGTTATGTCTTTATCAGAAACCAACTTGTGCTGCTAGTAATCTCTCTAATGCACACACAGTTTCATGTCCTACACGGAGGCAATTCTGAACACAACTCCGATATTTGCACGAAAATTGCTTTGTTGCCTGTACCATAGCCCGCCATTTTCTCACCATGGACCCGCACTTACTTAATTCGTGAACGACTTCCTGCACCATTCCACAACCTGCCAAACTTTAAATGTACCACATTTCTCTGCACAAACCAACTTACGGAGTGATTTGTGAACTGCTTCACGACGCGAACTGCACACCACGGAGCCGCTTTCAACTCCAAGCCCAAAAAAACAAACAAAAGCTCTAAGCACCAAACACCGTACCCCTACAGGCCTAGCATTGGCCTTATAAATTTGACGAGCGTAACCGGAAACTTCTGGTAATAGATACTTCTCGAATGGCGTTCTAAAACATATTAGAAAGTTTCGAAAAGTATTGGGGTAGTAACAACATAGCCTGCCCCTGCCTGCTGACGTCAGCTAATGCCTGCCTAAAGAAGTGGGTCTCTCTTGTCTCATCCACTACCAAACAGAAATGGCGACGTAACTCCATGTCATGTTACGCGAACGTCGATGTGACAATATCTACGTCTTTCTTTGCCTACCTCACATTAGTTTCTTTATTAATTACAAAATTTATTAACAGATCTTGTTCTGTTATTTCTAATTCACATTCCTAATAATTTCTATTAAATTCT